>OX246738.1:45560648-45922881 GCA_945910005.1 Isoperla grammatica | reverse complement strand
CACAAAGTAAATGTTAATTAAGAAAATCAAAATGACAATACAGATTATTGGCATGATTTAATTTGTAATAATTATGTATTTATTATTTTATTTTTTTGACTGTAAATTTGTCCTGTACACCCAAAACGGTAATAATATAACATACCGTAATTCGATGTTATGTTTAATTCATACTAAAATATTATTATGGAAATAAAACATGATATACATACGTACACACATACACACAGTTGCAAGTATTAAGCATGAACAAATCTTCATTGAAAGTTATAATAGGCTCTACTTTTGGAATAGAACTATTGGGTTTGATTGGTTACCTGTTTTCTTGTTCGTCGATCCGTTGTTTTCCTGGCAAGGCTATGTACTATGGCACCCGATCGCTTTGCCTAAAATAGATTCATTACTGGGTTAAACGTATTCACGCGGTCCTGGTTTCTGACATAGTTTTAAGTTAGTGTTACTTCATCTATGGTAAATAAAGTCAGAGACTGTTTCTATTGAAATAACACTAAATTTAATTCGACTTCTTTATCTTTATTACAATAATTCGTGAAGGAGTAAGCCACAATTTAGTAACCATACAAGTTAATCTTGAACTGTATTCCTTCAAAAACTACGTATAATAAAACGAACTTATATATAATATATATATTATATACAAAATATTCTAAAGCCACTATATGGATATAAAACAGTACTTAGGTCAATTACTTAAAATTTGATTTTCAATGTTTAAATTTGAATAAGTGACTTTGTTACTGTTTTGTATTCGTGTGGTGGTTATAACCTAGAGGATATTGTATAAGATGTTTTGCATTTACCTCATTTTTAGCTGCTTCACAGAAGAAACAAAGAAGGAATATGTCCACTCCATACAATAATACCCAAGACAGATTTAATAAAACTAAAGTAGCCGATGTTTCTATTCCCGTCGATACACGAAAAACATGTTTCATCATATAAAAAGATCCTGTCACAAGTTCAAAGAAATCTGTTGCAATTTTCGCCAATATGGTAACGGAGAATATCATGTTTACTAATAAAGCGAGTTTGTATAGATCGTAATGTATCGAAGCCATCGTCTTAAGCACTGACAAATTACTGGTACTAATGACACACTCATTAATGAAGAGAAACCGCTGTTTGAAAGCCAAGAGCCACGCTGTGACTTGGACATTTGCAATAACTACCATAAAGTTTGGAATATAGTAGCCAAGTAAGGTTGGTAGTGGGGTATAAGTACCATCCGCAGTAAAAATGAAAATATTAGACATAACCATTATAATGTTGATGGCTAATTCACAAAGATGCAGCCCTAGGAGAACATTACGGTTTTTAACATGAGGCAATGCAAAGTGACATGACGCCAATGCTGCATCCACTTGTTGGAGTTGTTGAATACACTTTAAAAAAGTTCTCTGTTTGCTGTTCACGGTGATTAATATGACAATGTTGAGGAATATAGATGAGTTTATCTCCAAGATATCACTCAAGAGAGTCATAATAGACCACACTTTATAGGTTTGCTTGAGGATATTCATATTAGCAGTTATTGCCAACATGACGATAGAAAATAATATAATGACATTGTAAAGCGCGCCGGATGATGAGTATTGGAAGCTTAGTTGTCCGTTGTCTCTCTTGAGTGTGAAGCAGGCTAGGCCCACTGCCTTGGAGATGTAGAAGAGCGGTAGAACGCTGGAGGTGAGGTCCAAGGGGGCGGTGGGGGGATTATGAGGGACAACCATTGTCTCTCGGTTGACTGTGATGCTACGGTTCTCTGGAATACTCTCTTCAGATACATCTTTAGCTTTCATGTCTGGGTGGCTTCGGTTTGTGTTACCTAAAAACTTCGGGTTTTAGCAATTTTATGATAAGCTTCTTGTAGGTTTTTGGAGCGTTTAGATGATATTGTTCTACTCTCCTTTCAAGCACTTCTTAAACGGCAATTACTGCCTTGAT
This sequence comes from Isoperla grammatica, assembly GCA_945910005.1. Lineage (NCBI taxonomy): Eukaryota > Metazoa > Arthropoda > Insecta > Plecoptera > Perlodidae > Isoperla > Isoperla grammatica. The sequence continues at coordinate 45,920,919 of OX246738.1, read as the reverse complement.
CAAGTCGGTCCCGTTCAAGACAACAGGGGTTAGATTCAGTATATCTACGTGGTGTTTGAACTGTCAGTTTTACTATAGTTCGAGAATGGTATGTTGTACTTTGAGTTTTAGTTTCCTTTGATTATTGTTAATATAAATATAGTTTTTGTATTAACATTGTATCATCTCATTTTTATAACAGCTCAAAGTTAAAAAACAAACAGATTTGGCCCTCTATTCATTCTATATTATTGTGAGTCTTATAGATGCCTATAGAGGTAATCAAAACTAGGCAATATTGCGTTTACGCTTGACGAGTTTACGAGTTTACGCTTGATGTGTCTTGATTATGCTGGTCACTAATATATAACAAACACCTTCTTGTTTCCTTCACGACTACCAAAACTAGTGTTTTTAAATAAACTGTTATTTGGGTAGTACTTCCATAAATTTCAACACACTCGTAATTTTGAACTGTTTCCCTCAATACTTGCCAGCAGTTTATATTCAAATAAATGTCGCCAAAAGAAACAATGAAACGCAACCACTCACTTTGTTGAACCACTAACCATTGTTTGCAGAAATATTGAATATTTTTTAAATGCAGCGTAGACACCAGACATGTCACTTCACTTCAAAGATCACTTTAAAAACATAAATGACAATAATGTTCAATTCATCTAAGTGCTTCTAAGTATCAAATTATATTCACTATACAAAATACATGTTATAAAAGTGCACGATAATTCTGTAACAAGAATAGTATAGTAGTGTATTTGTAGATCTCGAAGTGCGTCTGTGCACCAGAATGTAAAAAACATTACTAGTGAATATGCTCCAGTCTTTTTATAACTCAAAGTAAGATTTACATTCTTAAAGAGCAGCAGTGTAAGACTATACCCACGTACTTTTTATGGGAGTCGTTCATAAATCGACATTAAAAACGATCTGCTATAGAATATTTCATTCAACTTATTAAATGGTTGATTTGATTGAACTTATAGATATTTAAAATTATCGCCATTCAGCAAGTTCCACAAAACTGTAATAAACTTGTAGACAGAATACTCTTAAGTTTTGTATAACCCTACTACTATTATTTGTATTATTATCAGGCACCTGATTGGAGAAGTTTCCACGACAGTGTAAAACTTCTTTGTCTTACTATCCAGTCCTTTATTATTATCATTGTCGTTTTTATTTTTCATATGTCATGGAAATTATCATGTCGTTATAAAAACACCTTACTACGAACATTGTGCTTATTCGATCAATTGAAGACACACGTGTATACTTTTAAGATATCTGACGTATTACTTGCTGTCATAACAAATTTCATTACTTAAATCGCCTTAAGCAAGTGGCACCCATATAATATTAAACAATCATAATTATTGAATATTTCTGATACGTCATGGTAGCCATGTGGGTTAATATAAAATATCCTCTTCGAAAGACATAAAAGGAAATTGTTTAATTCCTGTAAGTGATTTGATGTCTCTTATGACATAAACTTTACACAATAGATGTTCTGAAAGTGCGCGATCACAGTATTAATACTTGTAATGTACACTTCAAACTTGAATGTGGGTCACGTTTTAATGAAATTCACTCAAAACAAAGTAAATATAGAAGAGAAGGAACTTAAACAGTTATCTGTTTGCATTAAACATAAAAACCGTGTTCGGGCAAATAAAAGTGAATTACTTTACGGTAAAAAATATTTCATCAAAGAAAGCTGTTGTATTCTCCTGTTCTCTTGCTTTTTAAACTACAAACGCATTTTTTTCATCCAATAACTAATAGTCTTTTCCCTGTAATACGATTATTTAGTTGAATTAAAGTATTTAATCTGTTTTGAAATAAGTAATAAATTATTTTAAACTGCGTTGGAATTCTTTGGCATGTGTATGATAAATAAATGGTAAATGCAAGTACCTGAGACACAGAAGAAACACTGAACATTAAGATTCAAGTGCAGTACGGTACAGTACAGTACACTACATTAGCGTATACAATGTTTTAAAACAATTTAATCTAGTCAATCGTACCCTGCAAATAGTTGGATAACCACATTACCACAAATTGTCGTGACCTGAACGTGAAACCACACGGAAATAAAAATAAGCTTTCTCGCTAACGGATCGGAAAGTTTGTATAGTTACGTTACAAGTAAAGTACAGCGGTAGTTTGAGAATGATTTACATTCCGAATGGTTCTATCGGGTCTCGTATGTTCTCCTACCCTCACCCCCCCCCCCCCCCCCCCCCAACTCGCCGCTGGCATCCAACAAACTTTCCTGCTCTTTCTCCCTCTAGCTACCGATGCACTTTTCATCAGTAAATAGAGAGAAATTCAGGGGTGTACAATGCGTATGTCCTCTTCTCGTTCTGTCATTCATTCAATCACAGTTTTTGATTTTTAATTTCGTGTCTTAGAATGGCAAAGTTACTTTGTAGTTGTGTGGCGCAGTTTGTCCAGATTTATTAGCCCTATGTTATATTATGTTTCATGGTTCATATCATGCTGTTAATTTTGACAACAATAATCATTGCATAGTTATTATTGTATCAACACAAGTATACATTCTCGAAGACAACTAAAATATTCAATTATATTTTTAAAAACAAGTACTAAAAAATTTACAAGAAACATTGTCTAAAAATGTATTTAGAATAATGTCAATTGGGTTTTGATAACGACAAAGCATCCAACTCACATCTCATTTAATCCATATTAATTTACATATTTGAAGCAGGCGCGTGTGCATGTGCATGTGCGTGTGCGTGTGCGTGTGCGTGTGCGAGAGTAACATTACCATACATCCCTTCTCACTCCAAGTTTCAACTAACCTAACTCTGATAACGTTGTTATCATTTGTCCTAAACCAATACCAGGTATTTAATTAAACCAACACCAACTGTGCGGGAGTAAACACTCATTAATCTCCTCATAGTCCCGGCCGATTAAAATAGTAACGTCTACAGTCAAGGTTCAATAATTCACCATGTAGCTCCCACGGTTTGTTATTTAAATGTTTATTACTAACAATTTTTACAGGTTTTAACGCTGAGAATAGTTCTAATATAAAAAAAACACGCGAAATTAAGTTTCTTTATCAATATTACCAAAGCGTTTACAATACTGAACAATCAACCAGATGTTTCATATGATAACTAAATAAATGGCTACCTAGAGAAAAAAGTTTAAACCCTTCTTGTTGCTATGATCATTGTTTTGGAAAGTTAACTAAATAATTTATAACTATATATTTGCCAACCATAACGATAACTATAATTTAAAGTTTCAATCAGTTTCTAATTATTGACGTTACGAAACCACAACCTTGCATCTTAATCGTTATTAAACTATTACGTAGCTTTCTCTAGATATTACACACAAAAAATTGACTTTCGTACGATTTTAATGATTATGATATCAACTCTATGGCTTGGTATATTTGAATTACAAACTATACATAAAATTTAAAAAATATACACTTTTTACGCGCTTTCTGTCCATGATTTGTTCCTTGACTCATCCATCATTAATTCGTTTTCCTCCAACAAAATGTTACATTTAACATTGTTGAATTAGTGCGATTTGCGTCTGTGAGCTCAGCAAACCTATATATATATATATATATACGTAAATCTTGTCCCTTCTCAAGCCGCTTTTTCGTCCTAGCGGTTCTGTCGTGTTTTGTGCGCATTGTCTGTTTTTGCGTCCAACTCAATATGCCGAGCAGATGTTCCCCCTGTGTTACCCACCCCTACTGAAACTTGTTCAATCAATGCATATAAGTAACCTACTTGCAAGGTTCTTTGCACGACTCGTCTGAGAAGTTAATTAGCAAGGGATGAAGACCCACGCTATCGGGTGGTTTGTGTTTAACTTCTGTTGTTCCCTCCAACCGTGATTAACACAGATATTGCTTCAACCGCCATTCTGCGGTAGATCACGTCCAACTGCGCTAAGAGAGAATTAGTTTGTTCCGTTGTAGGTTGCAATATTATGTGTATGTATGTTTTCAATTTTCGCTATGCAAGCTAGATACTGTTTAATTAAAATTACCATTTACATTAAATGGTTTGTGAAATAACAACTTCAAGTTGCCTTGCTGATGTAATTTTGAATATCTGAACAGGTGGTTTGCTTTCATAGCGTGTATTACAAGAGTAAGTATTTACATACATTATTGGGTTGGTAATATCAAGCGTGCATATTATATATTACCAGTGTATCCATTCTATATATACTGAGGGATTTTTGTTTGTAATATTGTTGAAATGGGATTACTAGGAAAACGCTCCGCGTTGACAGATGAGCGATTTATTTCAATGTATCAAATCAAATAAATCATTTGCATATCATATTACTCTTTAAAAAAAAAAATACCTTAATGATAAACATATGATTTTTTTACAAGATGGCGGATCAAGTTACAACCTTAAAACTTAGGAAAATTATTTCTTGATATGTTGCCAATAAATGCACGAAATATTATTTAAATCCGTTAAAAAGTTTTCTTAAGAGAAATTAAAACCTTCAAGTTGATGGATTTCCGCATAATTTCATTCGACCGTGGTCTATTCAATAGGCTCTAATTCATAAACTATTAAACCTATCAGTGTATGGAAAGTTCCATAATGTAGATACACACTATATCTAAAATGTTTTATTGTTTAATCATACAATAACTCGCATTTAAACTATAATAATAGCTTTTTAAATTGTCGACCAAGTTTGTTGTTATTTTTTGCATGTTTGCCGTGAAAGTCATAAAACATAACACGTCATTGTAGCCATTCTATGATAGCTATCAAAATTCCAAATACATAGTGAGAAAGGTCTGACTGCGTAACCCATTTCGGTAGCATACTATGTGCATCTAACTTCAATGGTCCGCAAATGCGAATCATATCGGTGGAACACTGTAAAAACGAAGAAAATGTCTGCCGAAAATAAACAATATTTGTTTATAACATGGCGGGTCAAGCTACAACTTTGAAACTGTTGTCGAGTGTTAGTACTATTGATGTGGATTTACATATAAAAAATTATGTATATCGGGGTGTAAGTTTTAATTTAATTAAATAAATAACAAAACATGTGTTTCAGTTGTTAATTGTTTGTAGGTTGGCATCTTACGTCATTGTAGCCTTTTTATGACAGCTTTCGAGATTCCAAATAAAAATGAGAAAGGTATGATTGCGTACGCTATTTTTGTGTTTACTATGTGGATCTTACTGCAAAAATCCGCAAATGCGAACGATATCCGTGGAACACTGTAAAAATGAAGAAAATAGTGTTGTAAATAAACAATATTTTTTTATGACATGACGTGTAAAGTTACAATTTTGAAACTATTGTCAAGAGTTGAGACTATTGATGTTAACCTACAAGTGAAACATAAATAAAATCCGTACGTAAATTTTAATTTAATTAAATAAATAAACAAATTTTGTTTTTCAGAAATTAATTTTTTGTAGGTTGGCATCGTGACGAATTTTGCTGGTTATGTTAACAGCATCGAGTTTAGTAGTCACAAATGTTGACCGAAACTTTCAGCCAAATACGTCAAGCCGTTTGACCTGTGTGCGACGAACAAAATTTGGCGCACATACAGACACACACACACACACACAGACAAAGCGCCGATCGAGTTGCATGGAAAGATTCACTCCGCTTCGCTACGCTCATCTAACTAGGAAAACGCTCCGCGTTGACAGATGAGCGATTTTTTTCAATGTATCAAATCAAATACATCATTTGCATATCATATTACTCTAAAAAAAAAAAACCTTTATAACTAGGAAAACGCTCCGCGTTGACAGATGAGCGATTTTTTCAATGTATCAAATCAAATGAATCATTTGCATATCATATTACTCTTTAAAAAAAAAAAATACCTTTATAATAAACATATGATTTTTTTACAATATGGCGGATCAAGCTACAACCTTATTACTTAAGTATATTATTTCTTGATATGTTGCTAATCAATGCACGAAATATTATTAAAATCCGTTAAGAAGTTTTCTTTAAAGAAATTAAAACCTTCAAGTTGATGGATTTCCACATAATTTCATTCGACCGTGGTCTCCTCAATAGGCTCTAATTCATAAACTATTAAACCTATCAGTGTATGGAAATTTCCATTATGTAGATACATACTATATCTAAAATGTAATATCAAAAAATCATACAATAACCCGCTTTTAAGTCATAATAAAAGCTTTTTAATTTGTCGACCAAGTTCGTTGTTAACATTTGCATGTTTGCCGTGAAGGTCATTAAATATAACACGCCATTGTAGCCATTCTATGATAGCTATCAAAAATCCAAATACATAGTGAGAAAGGTCTGACTGCGTTAGCCATTTCGGCAGCATACTATGTGCATCTAACTTCAATGGTCCGCAAATGCGAATCATATCGGTGGAACACAGTAAAAACGAAGAAAATTACTTCCGTAAATAAACAATATTTGTTTATAACATGGCGGTTAAAGCTACAATTTTGAAACTGTTGTCGTGTGTTGGTACTATTTATGTGGACTCACATATAAAAAATTATTTATATCGGTGTGTAAGTTTTAATTAAATTAAATAAATAACAAAACATGTGTTTCAGTTGTTAATTTTTTGTAGGTTGGCATCTTACGTCATTGTAGCCTTTTTATGAAAGCTAGCGAGATTCCAAATAATATAGTAAATGTATTATTACGTACGCTATGTTTCGTGTATACTATGTGCATCTAACTGCAATAGTCCGCAAATGCGAATCATATCGGTGGAACACTGTAAAACTGAAGAAATTATAGTCGTAAATAAACAATATTTTTTTATAACATGGCGGATACACTTACAATTTTGAAACTTTTGTCAAATGTTGGAAACGTTAATGTTAATTTACACGTGAAACATTATTTAAATCCGCGTGTAAGTTTTAATTTAATCAAATAAATAAACAAATTTTGTTTTTCAGAAATTAATTTTTTGTAAGTTGGCATCTTGACGAATTTTGCTGGTTATGTTAACAGCATCGAGTTTAGTGGTAACAAATGTTGACCGAAAATTTCAGCTAAATACGTCAAGCCGTTTGGCCTGTGCGCGACGAACAAAATTTAGCGCACATACAGACATACATACAGACATACAGACATACACACAGACAAAGCGCCGATCGAGTTGTATGGAGAGATTCACTCCGCTTCGCTACGCTCATCTAATCATCTAATAAACATATGATTTTTTTACAAGATGGCGGATCAAGTTACAACCTTATAACTTAAGTATATTATTTCTTGATATGTTGCCAATAAATGCACGAAACATTATTTAAATGCGCTAAGAAGTTTTCTTAAAAGAAATTAAAACCTTCAAGTTGATGGATTTCCACATAATTTCATTCGACCGTGGTCTACTCAATAGGCTCTAATTCATAAACTATTTAACCTATTAGTATATAAAAAGTTCCATAATGTAGACACAGACTATATCTAAAATGTTATATTAATTTATCATACAATAACCCGCTTTTAAATCATAATAAAAGATTTTTGATTTGTCGACCAAGTTTGTTCTTATTTTCTGCATGTTTGCCGTGAAAGTCATAAAACATAACACGTAATTGTAGCCATCCTATGATAGCTACCAAAATTCCAAATACATAGTGAGAAAATTCTGACTGCGTTAGCCATTTCGGCAGCATAGTATGTGCATCTAACTTCAATGGTCCGCAAATGCGAATCATATCGGTGGAACACTGTAAAAATGAAGAAATACAAAGCCGTAAATAAACAATATTTTTTTATAACATGGCGGTTGAAGATACAATTTTGAAACTGTTGTCATGTGTTGGTACTATTGATGTGGACCTCCATATAAAAAATCATTAATATCCGTTTGTAAGTTTTTATTAGATTAAATTAATAAAAAAACATGTGTTTCAGTTGTTAATTTTTTGTAGGTTGGCATCTTACGTCATTGTAGCCATTTTATGACAGCTATCGAGAATCCAAATAATAATTAGAAAGGTATGATTGCGTACGTTTTTTTTGTGTTTACTATGTGCATTTAACTGCAAAGATCCGCAAATGCGAATGATATCGGTGGAACACTGTAAAAATGAAAAAAATATTACCGTAAAGAAACAATATTTTTTTATAACATGGCGGATAAATTTACAATTTTCAAACTTTTGTCAAGTGTTGGTACTATTATTGTGAATCTACAAGTGAAACAATATTTAAATCCGTTAGTAAGTTTTCATTTAATTAAATAAATAAACAATTTTTGTTTTTCAGTACTTCATTTTTTGTAGGTTGGCATGATGACGAATTTTGCTGGTTATGTTAACAGCATCGAGTTTAGTAGTCACAAATGTTGACCGAAAATTTCAGCCAAATACGTCAAGCCGTTTGACCTGTGCGCGACGAACAAAATTTAGCGCACATACAGACATACATACGTACAGACATACACACAGACAAAGCGCCGATCGAGTTGTATGGAGAGATTCACTCCGCTTCGCTACGCTCATCTAATTACACTTGCTCTCTCTCTCTCTCTCTCTCTCTCTCTCTCAAGCTCCACTGGCCTTAATCCCACCATAAATAAAATACCTTAATCAATCAATCAATCAATCAATCAATCAATCTCTCCCTCTCTCTCTCTCTCTTTCGTTACATCTGAGAATATTTCTGATATGATGAGTGTATATAACCACGGAGTAAGTTTGCAAAACGTTTTTCTTAAAATTATAAATATGTTGTAATTTTAAAGGGGTAATACATTATTTTGAAAATTTCGATACCACCATATCAGTTCAAGCTGGGATAGGCCTATAAATTATAAAAGCAAGAGTGTAAGTCAACTCCAGTGTTGTGTGATTTTACAAATGTATATTTCATTGTGTAATTAAAAACAAATAAGTATGGAACTATCACAGTAACGAAGGAACAGTTAGCTCCAACATACTAACAATTATATGTTTACGCATCAGATGCAAGCAGCAAGAGTGGAGCCAATAAGTAATAGCAAACTATCTATTTCTTGCATTGCATTCCTGCAGACTCATAGTAGCTACCTTACAGTAAGGTTTTGGATATAATTCCATGCAAATCTCATATCAAACAGCTTTGCTGTATCCTGACAAGTGAAAGAGACTTTACTAAACCTTCCTAGATTAGTTTATACAGTCTGCGTATGTCCAGCTACCATTGTAGAGACCTTCACTTGATTGCGCCTTTTGTTTGAATAATGCCAGCCTCATCTGCAAGGGAAATACAGGAAGTATTCGCGTGACGTCACCCGCCATACTCGGGACCATAATGCGTTTACATTCACTCTCAATAGTACGCGAATACTCTTACCTAGAAATATCGGAGTTCTCAATATGTATATCAACAGATACAGTATGTTTTATTGTTAAGCATTAAGCACAAAATAGTTGATAAGACAAAAGAGTTTCTGTATTTTGCTTTTCAGTAGTGAAACCGTGTTTTAGAACGGTCAACAACAAAGAATTGGCAATCAAAAGTCAACAAATTGTGGGCTTTACGTAGGATTAATACACCCTGTACGATGTAGAGTCAGTCACCATTTTTATTTACATCAAGATGTTACACAAACATGTACACTAAAATAAAATTTAAATTAATTTTAACAATGACTTGCCGTTTTTTACTCTAAAACAAACCATAACACATACATCATGCTTAACTAATGGTGATTTATTTATAAAGGTAAATAAAAAAAAGGTATCTATGCATGTACTAGTTTATATTTCTACGCACCAACAATAAATATAAACTAGTGCAGGCACAGTTACCTTTATTTATTTACCCTTAAAAACATTAACAAACTTATATGTATCTTTACAGAAGGCGATGTAAAACTCATGGCTCTGCCGAAGATCATTCGGTACGTTTACAATTTTACAATACGCATAAAATTGGTCTGCCAACTACTCAACAAGTGAAACATTACTTTGCCGAACCCAAAATGTTTTATGAATACATTTTATGGTCCATATTTTTCACACGACTGCTACTGCATATTCGAGACGTTCCAAATCGCGAGAAATAGAAACGTGAAGATTTTTTAAATTTTATTTTATATCAGGAAGTTACTACTTTTCGACTCTTAACTCGCACATCGATAACGCACTTATGAATAAGTATTCAATATACTTGAAACAGGACCGAGGTCCCACTAGTATAAATGTAATAAATGATGATTGATGAATGATGATGAGGCAGGGAGGAGGGAAACCTGGTACCGGCACGTATCCTACTCCTGTAGAAAGGTACCAAAGGGGACTAGCGGCTTTACGACCCATCCGAAAGAACGGTTTGACTTACCAATCATATAGGTAAACTTCCACTAAGCTGGATTGCCGATCAGAAGAAACGCATCTAGTATTACATGCAAAATGATTGTTAGTTTGCAAAATACTTGTTCGTACTGATTTAAAAATAGCAGCCGTGTTCACTATAATATAAGAATATGTTTGTTTTTCATATGATACACTGTCAAATTTAAACAAAGCCAAATAATTTTTCAGTCTTTCAATGGTGTGTAACTTTCTGGAGATATACCAAAAAATGGTTATTTCGTAGGTTTTGAACTGTTCCTTCTTCAGTTAAAACCACGAACCTTTTACACACTAATTGATTAACCCATCAGCAGAAAAGGCGAGAAAGTCGTTCGATTGTACCGTAAAGCTTTCACAATCAGCCTCTAAGTCACTCCGAGCTAAGATTGCTCAACTCACGGACGGCAACTGTAACTGCTCTGATAAGAACTCTCAACTCTCAGAAAGTAGATTTGATGATTTGCTGAATTTAAGTGGACTGAACACATTCGTACACAGACAGAAACGAATCTATTCGTGCTCACGCTTGTGCCCACCAATATGATACTACATACACTTCGTATTTATTAGCAAGTAAAGTGAACTCATTTCTTAGCAAGTTAATTTCTTTAATGTAGTAACGCTACGTGTTATTGTTCAAAATAAAAACTTTTTTACTTGACATGTCGGGGACATTGCAGCTCCCAATTTTAAGGACATAAAACAGAGGTACGAAGACAAATAAAAAATCACTACCTGCAAAATAAGAAACAAAAGAATGTTATTTCCAGGATTAAAAACTAATTAGGAAAAATAACGGAATGAAAAAACAGAAAAATAAAAACAAAAATGATCTTCGTATACAAAATGTATCTGGTCTATTCAAAGTCTACAAACCCCCTAGCGGGGGCTCGTCGAAGGTTTACCGAACCTGCGCTAGGGGATTGAGCAGCGTCAACGGTTTAGGATCTCTGTTGTCCGTCTCAGAGTGCGTCCTGCCACGTTGCGGTCAGCCCGCCACTTGTCTCCGGAAATAACTTATTTTGTGCTAAGTTTTCGTGTGCAAATGATAATGTCGATACAGCACGATACCCTGTAACGACTTTCTGACATGACAGCCCCCCCCCTTCCCTCCCTTTACCCCCATTGGCTACTCGGACTCCACACAGGTATTTCTAATAAAATACGTCAATTCTTACTTTGAAGAGAATTTTCAAATAGTTTATTATTTCGTAATGTTCGTACAACTCGTTAGCTGCAGTCAGGTTGCCGCTAACCGTGACGTCTTCGTAATAAGCATTGGGAAGTCTAAAGTGTCGTTCAGAATCATAACAATTACGTTAGTTATTGTTTTGAGTGGCCCCCGGGTTGGTCCTCCACAACGCCATGTTACTTTACAACTAACGGTTTTATTATTTCGGATTGAAAAGTGCAAACATGTCTCTGTTTGTTTTATAAAACAACATAATAAGAACTTCAGACGTAATAAACTAAGGTACAACAAAAGAACAAAACATGAAAATTAAACTTTTGTTAGAGCAAAAGTTTCGTTGCTTGAAAGCTCCTTGTATTTAATAAAGTGGTCCATAAAGGTTGAAGCTTGGCGTGCTTAATAACACACTTCTGGGTGTAGCCCCCACTGGCAGCCATAGAGAACCTACCCCCTACTATGATGCCACGCACAGACTCATAATTCACAACATTTAGCTCACCACGAACGCTCAGTAATAGAGTTGAAGACATAACTCTCAGTTCACGCATATAAGACATTATGAACGAAGACTGTGTTCTACATGGTGAGTCTATTCTCTCTTTTTAATGGAGGTGATAATTATAGGAGGTGGAAGGAGGGGAGGTCTTCATTAGGAGTGTACATCAGTTCACCCATAGCCTTCTACGTAGCACGTAGTAGTGAGCTGGCATACTAAGATTTTCCAGGTTGGTAAATTATTTTTTTAACATATAGGCCTAATACCCAACAGTGTCATAAGGAGCCGGCAGATTTCAAGACTTGAATAAACTGGAATTGTTTTACCCAGGATCAGCGGTGGTATCAAGTAATACTCAATAGTGAGATTTGAGCAGAAACATATAAATAATGGTATAATATTCATAAAACACTAATATATAGTATCGGAGTATTTTTGTTATGACGCATACGAGTTTGGTACAAAAAACAAAATGCAATAACAGAATGTCTGTCAAGAAAAACAGCTTATACTAATTCTACAATACTATACCATTATTTTACCATTTTGTAATTTAAAAAGACGGAAATTCTGATATTATATTACAAGAAGGTATATGATTAATAGATGAATGTATTTTGAAAATTAAAGTGTTAAATTATTCCTTATCTTATTTGGTAATAACAAGCACTGTAACCCTTAATCTTTGGTCAACAATAGAAATTATATGGTCTGCTATAAGTATAATGATATATTTTCAACCCATTCAACAAACACTTGATATTATGTTTCACATATTAATTTTGTTCACCCATGATTACGGATTAATTTCTCTCTCACTCACTAGAATATCTAGTCAATTAACTGAAAACTTTCGCGAAAACATATACATAACCCTCCAGCATAACTTTTAGACCGCTTAGTTGCAAAATCAGTTACGGAAACTAAGCGTGTATTGGGCAAACCTCTTCAATATCACTATGTAAATACTTTCTACGTATTCAAAATTAAAATTTCAGTACCTTATTTTGAAGCATTTTTCTTACTGCGCTCCTTCAAGACTTCAAGTTGATTATTCCGTGTTTGACTGTTAAGTATCGATCTTTGATTGGTTATCGCTCAGTCGTCGATTATGTTCGGAGACTACATAATTCACGCAGTACCATTCATTAGAGAAATGACGTAGTCTACACTCTTTCGTATGGTATCAAGCCAAACTCAAAACACATTCAACAAAGCCAGTATCTGTTTTACAACCACTATTCACTTGAACAATAATGATATTGCATACATCTTCCCCCCTTAATGTTCGGGTAGTATTTCCTAATAGGCTTATCCTAAAAGCAGAAACTTTGGCTTTGATCGTAATCTTGGAATAATATGTCGATATCCACAAAATAGCTGTTAGAATCATCGATCCGCATTTCCGAGAACTTCCAATAAGTAATTCCGATGTAAATGAAACTCGGGTAATGTTATTCCATTTTCGACTGGATTCCCATGAACAAAATCATTTCCTTTCAAAATATGTGAATTCCTTGTCTTGAGATTCCGTACACGAACAACTTTATAACCTCCGCTCGTCTTCTCAAGTCTTTGTGTAGGCCTTTATCTCCGTGTTTGAAGACGTGTGAAGAGGGGTAGGAGGGGGTATTAGCTCTGACGGGCATGCAAATGAAATGAGATGCCAGCTACTCGTTTGAAAGTCTCGTCTTTCCACGCTAAGCCTAACCTCGGAATTCAAGACTTCCACCTTCATTCCACTAATGAAGTGGAAATTAACGAAAGCTACTGCCCGCCTGCCTTCCTCGAGACAGATTGTTATTTCCGTGTTTGAAAAGAGGAGATTTAAAAGCGGCGTTGCAATAATAGTATATTGGTTTGTATCTTAAGGGTGGAATTGGGCTTCAAAAAGCAATCCTGAATTTTGTTCTGTGTAGAGACCTCGGGGTACGTCTCACCGAAGTTGAAAATCGAGATAAGACTTTAATCTCAAGATAATAGATACTCCACATTAAAGATGGAGCACGCGCGCGTTTTTTGATTAGAAGATGTTCTTTGAAATTATAGCAATTTATTTGGCAGTTAACTAATCCTTGGATTAACAGAATTTTTGTAATCTTCCTTGGTTTACTAAACGATAACCTGCAGGTGTAGAAGTTTCAGCATTAGATTAACTATTGTTTGGTTAATACACAGCTACAAAAACAGAAGCCCCTACCTCATTGGCCTATGATCTACTTTTATAACTAAAATCCTACTAAAACTTGTAGGCTTTCGCGGCCCGAGTCACCATTATTAATTCCTGGCTGTCGGGCGTCACCGCGACCATTGCCTATTAAAACCTGACGTTTCGGATTAATTGCATAGTTCATCTTCAGAGAACTTAGGTCAGGTTTTAACAGAAAATGGACGCGAAAGCCAAGAAGTAATAATAAAATCTAGTTGAATTTGTACTCGTCGGTTTGATATTAAATCGTGCTCACTCGATTCGATATCTATATATAACATATTATTTTATATTATCGATGCGATATCGATTAATGTTTTTAAATTAGATTCGTGATCATTTGATTACCCATCGATATTTTTATTTTCATGAGATTTCGATTGATGTTAAAGTTATAATTTTTTGATTCGATGTCGTTTTAGCTTAGAATATTTTCGATTCGATATTGATTTTAATTCCTTTGATAGATTGCCTAGAATCGAAAGGCAACGATGATATTATCATCCCCAAGGCGAGTATATTAATACCTCGTGATATATCTACCGCCCGTGGTGACCGGTTCCAACGCACTTTGTCCCTGTGTCCCGGCTGCCACGAACATCAAGGCATTACTTCTTGATGACGCCACACTGCCTTTACCACTCGATTTGATATCTTTGTTTGATCAATCCGCGTTACACACACGAGTGCGTGATTCTGCTAGTTGTGTATTGGGTGTGCACGCTGCACTAGAAGCATCATTCCACGTTGTCGGTGTGATATGTGTAATGAACATACGGTACCGTCGATTTAATTGAACTTGAAACTATAAAAACGTTAAGTTTGTCGAACTTGTAGGTTTGTTTGTTGCTTACATGATAACTGTGAGTATTTAATAATTAATACTAAAATCCAATTAATTTAGAGTAGATTGTTTTTAACCAATTTGCAAAAAAAGCGGGCAATTTCCCGTATTCATAATAATTGACATTTTCTGTTGTCGTGTACAGAAAATTATTGAATTTGGCATCAGTTTCTCGCATGGGATTGAGAAGTTCCTAGTATTTTCATCTGGTTTGACTGTAAATGAAATAAAAACGTTTGGGCCCAGTATATCAATTTTCAATGTTATTCTTACACAAATTAAAGTATATCTTACAAACAGAGAATTCCTGATGTAATTTTCTCAAAGTGCTGAATTAATTGATAAACCAAAACTGTGTTATGTTTTAAGGTCCACTTATAATACTGTTATAGTAACATCTAGACAGCTCACACAAAACCCACAGCGATATTGAGCATACAAAAAATGAACAAAAAGTGTCTCAATTATGTCTTTGCGCTCTTTCGTTTCCAAACCTTGAGAAGGAAGGAAACTCCATTATTCATAATTAAAATTCCGTTAGGTAGATTATGATAATGAGGACAAAGAAGACGAGCGAAGATAAGACTGAAGTGAGATTGATACACCCTACGGGTGATCGGTAAGATAATGGATTGATTGGACCTGATTGATGCATTACATCCCCGTCACGTAGTCCACCCCCGTTGAGTTCCGCCACATCACCGAGTCTGTGGACTGTCTTTGTATTGTTTTAAGGCAACAGGGAATACTACTCAGACACAAATATCGCTAAGAATAACTTAAAACGATAGATCTTTATCAACAAATAACGTGGTTATAAATTTTCTTTTTGGAATGCGCATATTTCTAATTCTTTTAGTAGTGGGAGTTTAAAATTTGTTTCGGTCCATGACGTCATAACTCTTGTCCACTACATTTTGTTCAATACCCCCAGATGAGTGTTCTTTCTAATATCAATGGGATTTAACCGAAAGACTGGGCATTTTATAATACCATCTATAGAAAGTACAGAACCACAACAGTATACAATTTATTGTTACCGTTTTTTTTTTTTTTTTTTTGAAATTTTGATAAAAAATGCTTTTAAATTGTTGCAATATTAAATAAATTGAAAGGCACCCACAAGTTAATTTTAAAATGAGTTATGACGCATTTACACGCAAGATTGCGGAAGTAGGTTTCTGAAGCGTTATCGAAAGCTCAAGCGTTAACTTGTACCACAGCTAACGTGAACGAAGCTCATTACAGTCTAGCGAACACCTTGGAACAGTTACTGAAACCATGCCCAAGTCAAGAGCGGAAGTGCTGTTCACTCTTCACCCGAGGGTTCCGAGGTAGAATGCCGAGTCTTTATCTGTCTGTGCTGAGACGGAGCACTTGCAGCAGAGTACCCGCTAATGTTTCCGGCACAAACTTTAAAACTCTTCCCTAGCAACAAGTCTAGAGTAGCATTTATACGGAATGAATTTAACGATAAAACTACAAAATATCCTGCTATCAATCCGTTAGTTGAAACAGCTCTCCATTATTTTCTCTATTCTGTCAGTCTTCTAATTTCTACACATTCATTACAATTGTTTAGTTAATGTATTTAATTTAGTATACTAAATTAACTTTTTTTGCCACTGGCCTTTCGGGCTAGTTGCTAAATTGTAAACTGTATGAAATAAGACAGATACACTGAGATATTGTTTCGTCTGGATGTATATGGGAACACCTTTCTAACAATACAAAGTCTACCAATATTTCCTTAAGCGTTTGTGTTTTAATATACCATTAATAAAAGAGTGTTCCACTAATTTCCGACAGCCAAGCTTTAATTAAGACTTTCCTGATCAGTAGGCTTTGCCTCAGCCTCATATTCGCCGCACCCGCACAAGTCACTCCACATTGCTCTACCTACAATATTGCTGATTATCATCTTTTTCTTTTCCTTCCTTTCAGATTTGCGAGGGTCCTGTTTATACTAAAAAAGCTTTCAAAACATTCAAAACTGTCGATGTACAAAACACAAACTGTAGCGAGTAACGAGTTGTAGGCGAATCAAGCCGTCCGGCATAGGGATCGCGGAGCGGTTGGGTAGCGATGACATGTTAACCCCCACCACCGCTCACTTGTAAGCGAAGCAGCTCCGGCCAGACGCATGCTAGAAGCGTCTAGTTTTCGACTTTTCATTTTTACGAGTACATAACATAGGAAGATAAGATAATCCGAAAAGCACATAAGTTAACCGGAGCCTACCTTTAAGATAACTGTTGTTTTGCTACCAGCTGTGACGTAGTTGCAATAACAAACGAACGCAATCTCTCCAACCAATGAGCGCGTTACGTCTGAGTTCTACCACGCGTACTATTGGATTTACTACATGTTCAACTTCGGGGATTCGTTTTCAATTTCGTCGAGTTGACTGATCAATTGGAGCCGGTGTGAACCAATCAGAAACCTCCTCGTTAACAACACGTCACGCGAACCGTGAAGGTTCCGGGGAATCACCGGCACATATACTCGAGGGCAGGATAAGCACCAACCATTTTTATACGACCTTGGGAATGTACGGTGCTGGCAGACTCTTCAAGGAGCAGAAATGAAGACTCACTCTGTTGGTTCTTAATAGGAGAATTTTAGAATTAAAATTAGTATGCGGGGACTAGGATGTTTATTATGGGTTGGGTGGAGACCAGTGGGGTTCTTTATCAGTGTTTTCCAACAATTTTTTTTTTTTTTTTACCTAATGTTATACATGTACACTATATTATGTTTAAGTTCCAATTTTTGGCTATACTCAGTAAATTATTATTAATACTTTTTTTAGTATGTTGGTTCATTTGAAAAAAAATGTTATTATTATAATAATAATAATAATAATAATAATTATTATTATTATTATTATTATTATTATTATTATTATTATTATTATTATTATTATATAAACCTGGCTTGGTGGAGGCGCCGGGTACGATCGGCGTCGGTTATGAACGCGCTCAGCTATTGCGATTAGTGAGGTCGGCGTCCACCCACCACCGAGGTCAGGTTCCAATGAACAGTGATGATAAATAGACGATACATGATTGATTTCGGAAACGACATCAGGGCAATAATGCATTTATTCAAATGAGGGATAAATGGTTAATGTTATTGGTGTTAATACGCACGCATCAATAGGTCAACCCTGCCTAATGGGAAATGTAATAGAAACTATTGGATTTGAAAAGGAGGATGGGTAAAGTCGTGTTTTCATCCGAATTACTTAACTGTTCCACGGCGTGTTTTTTACTTTATGGCACCTTCAAATGCTGATCACTGCAACAGAACCACAAGGTTTAGTATTTTTATTTGTAACTTAAAAAGAATTCTAAATTTTCAAATTTGTAAGTAAAATTTGTTTCCCATTAGTTATTTATCGGAACGTTTCAATTTCAAAAAACTTCGAAGCTGACTGTACATTTTGAAATAATTCAATAGTAACTCCGCTTAAGTCCGTTTAAAAAGTGTAAATGCTTATTTTGAATGAAATTCTGGAATTTCATTTATTATATTTAACACACTGTGTTTGCGTTATATAGGATACAACTTACAATAACGCATTGACGTAATTTAACGGAGCCAATGGCAGAGAAACTAAAAACTAAAATCCATTCTTGTTCACGACAAAATTAAAATCATCGGTTCCTGCCTTGTTTACGAGTTTGTACACAAACACCAGTAGAGGAATTTTATTAAATCCCTCCATCGAAATGACTCGTGGTCAGTTTATCGGTTGTCCCGCGACGGCAGCGCTGCGAGTCACAGCGGCGCGAGGCTCAACCTCTGACCAGAACAATTGTCCTGACACCGGATGAATAATTCATAGTCATGGTCGATGTATTGAGGGGGTATGGGGGGTGATCCATTCGAGCCGCTATCGAGGCAAACAGACGGCTGAATTAATAGCGGGTTATCAATGCTCGTGTGTGTGTGTTTGGTTACTAAGTCATTCGGATGCCAGATGGCCTTTGGACACTGTGATGAGGGATGGGGACCCTTCTGAAAAGATATATACATAGATTGATACAAAAAAGATGTATATATACATAGATAAAGACATAGATACATTTATAATTTGGGTTTTACTTTCAAAAACTGTTTGACTATTTTTGTGCTTTAGAATTCCTACTAAAGAACTTGTACAAATACGTAGGCATTTCATGTTCTACTGTCTAGTTGGTTGGTAAGAAATATAACACGGGATTGAAATGTTTTTTTAGAATTGAATAGAATAGAATGTTTATTGAATAATTAAGATACGTTACATACATTGCTTATTTTAGCCACAGTAGGGAAACAAAAAAATGATTTAAGTTTTAAAGTATTTAATCGGTAAGGTTGATGTATTTCGGATAATAAAATGTAATAACACGATGAACAAACAACCGTAAACCACATCGTAGCTATCACTTTCCTAATATTGTGCAGACTTCCCAAGATATTACTTAACACCTTTACAATTTGGAGCTGTTTTAGTAGTGAGCCTACGTTTTCCGCTTGGCTTGTATTGTATATCTTAATTGTGCGTTTGTGTTAAAAGTATCTTACTATTATGATTATAAGTAAAACGTCGATATTTTCATGTGATTTTCGTTGAAATGATTCTCTCACAAAGTCTTGGAACTCATAATTTTATAGCAGCTATAGGACTTTGTCGCTAAATAGTCTTCAAGCTATTTGTTTTTTGTACATACAACACTTCTTAATTATATGTTGTTGTAGGCTCCATTACGAACACATATATGACAATGCAATAGTATAGTTTAAAAAGCTAAATTGAAGAATATCTATAAAGGAAAGGAAATCCGAAATGTGAACATTCGTTTTGGACTCAAGTTTTTTGTTGCGCCCCCGTTTCGCTACTTTCAGGTGGACGTTGGTGCCCGCGCAGTGAATTGTGAAATTATGTGCCCCAGTTTGCATTTAGGACACACGTCGTAGTATTTATTACTAACACTAAAGCTCCACTCTCCAGCCTTATCTGAAACTATGCTATACTTCCTCTTCTCATAAACATTTCTGTTAGCGCGGACGCCAGACAATGAACAGAGAAATAATTAACTCCTGGGAGAATACCCATATTTATACTTTTAATTAGAAATATACTACAATATGGACACATTGTTCAAAAATACTTATATTTCTACATATTAACTGAGCCTTCTGGATTAGACGTAACATTTTTTAATCTATTCGATCGGTTCTTTCAATTTTCTAAAACAAAGATACAACAAAGATATTTATATGAACTTCACATCACTTATTTTAATTTATGTGCATATGTGAATACATGCTTATGTACAACATGAGGTATCTTGAAGGTGATATTTAGTATTTTTTTAACAACAATACAAATAATCATGAAACCTATTAAAAAATATTACAATGCATATTTTGTGTGGATTTATTAATAATACATGCATATACTTGGTTCTGCATTCAGTGCATATAATCATGCTTATCCCGAAATAATCTTACCAAGAATGTATTCGTCACAGACAAGTGACTTGTGACCAATCAGCGATCGGTATTTGAAATTGGGGCTCGCTGGTTGGCCACGAACCATGCGCCTATGATGGTGTTTAGGGACAACTTTATGTTACGCATATAATAGTTATACATGTTTATACAACAGTTTATGGGTATATGGAATAATTGCAATTGTTTGTATTGTCTACACACTCAGTTACAAAATAACTGATATTCAGTGGGGGATATAAAACATCACCCTTACTGTGATGGCTCCAAATTAATTGTTTGTGCATATACCATACAGATATATAAATTGAAGTTAGGTTCAGAAGTAAAAAAAAACAACCTGAAACTGGAATTGAACTGAAGATCTTCTGCTTTGGAAATACGAAGAAACCTTCAATACCAAAACACATTTTTTTATTTATTGTCATTATGTACTTATTTATGCTTATTAGTTTCAGACTATAATGGCTTGTTTCTCTAAATTACGCTTAGGCATATAAATCGATATCAAGTAGTGAGAGCATGGGTAACCACTCTGTATGTCAGACAACGGGTATAACGTGGCTCTCAAAACGTTGGTACACTCTTTACTTATTTTACTAGAGCACATAAGTTATTACCCCCCAACCGGCCATTTGCAACCCCACGTCATAACGTATAAGTTGAAGGATCGCTTGCGCCGCTCGTCAGTGGCAAGGACCTTGCACGACCGACTTACTAGCTAGACAGTAATACTTCTGGTTGCGGTTCGTTTTTGTTTGTGTCGAGGATTTAGGGGAGGTACCCTATAACATAGTTTGTAGACCCATTATAGTTTTGACACAATCATTTTTATTATTGCCGGTAACAAATTAAATATAATAAAATGGTATATACTATCCAAGTAATATGAACCCCAGTTTCACTTGACGAAATAAATAGGTAATTTTCTTGTGATAATATTGAACGAATGGTTCTGTGTCCAGTTTCATTATAAAGACATTATCTGAGAGAAGAAGAGTAACCTGGCTTGGGATCTCTCTCTCTCTCTCTCTCTCTCTCTCTCTCTCTCTCTCTCTCTCTCACGCAGTAGGTCTACTTGCGTCGTGGTCATTTATTTACGAGTAAAAAGACACCGATTGACGATTCGCCATTGTAACCGGAAACAAAAGCCGTGTTTTGTCGGACTCAGCAGAGCCCGAGCCTGCAAATAAAACCTAGGCTCGACAAAAAGACTATTCGCTCCAACAAATAGAAAACGAAAGATTGTAAATCAGGCTTGTATAGAAGAGACGTTTGGGAGGATTTTGATCCGAGAGGCAGAAATACTGGCTGCTTGGGTTATATGGCCGTGAAGTCGTTTCCCTGTCAAAGGAAACATTGAAATAAAGGATGTTTATTTAAAATCGAAACTTACAAGAACAGGTGTAGGACAATGTCAGTTTGTAATAGGAAGTAACAGTTGGGTGTTTTCTTGTCTGTTGACGAAAACTGATAAGCTGTGTGGATGCTTGACAAATCACATAGATGTATTTAAGTAAATTTCCAAATCTTAGAAAAGTCCATCCCGAACCTGGAATCGAACTCTGGACTGTCTGCATTGGATGCAGGAAATAAACCCACTAGACTAGACCAATGTTCCTCACACACGGGTTTATATGCTCAACACACTTTGCTTAGTTCCATTGCGAAAGTCTCTCTTCAATTCAGACCAATAATTCGTCCATCATAGATCTGACTCCACCGGCCTCGAACGCGGGCACGAAAAGCGAAGTATGTTTACAGCGTTGCCAGTTTGTCTCTGGCATCTCGTCTTAACATTATTCCAGCCCAGTTGGTTCGCCATTCTCCCGCCGGAAGCTCCGAGTCGCAGCGCTGCGACCCCGGAAACAGCGAGAGCGCTCTATGGGTGGATGACGGAACTTCCGGTTGGCCCCCGAGAAAACCAAACCACAGAATCTACTAATGGAAGGGAAACCTTTGCAGAAAGTAATTTTATAGAAAAAGGAGAAAGAACGAACGAAAAAACACACCTAAAAACGCTTCCCGAAATAGACAGGAGAAAGACTTTAAATAATTCATGGAATGTATCTTGAAGTAACAGCTTGCATGCAAATTGTAAATTGTGTGTTTGCGTTCTACTATCTAAGCTCTCCGTTTCCCTAAAAAAACAAAATCACACAAAGTGGTGAACGTTCATATAAAAACACTAACTGGAATTATTTCAAGCAACTGCTTTTTTTGCATATTTCATATGCCCACTATGTATTCACGTTTGTGAAATAGCAGAACATTTCTATATTTGCTGAATATTTGTTCTACCTTTACCAAAAACAGGTTTAAAACACAAAACGATGTCAATATTTAACTCTATAATTGCATTTGCTCCCTTCGTAATATACTTAACCTATTACGTTGCAACATCACTTGCAATCATAAATATGAGTAGTAAAAATAATTTATAAAGGTGCAATATTACCGACATTCCGAGAATAATCCATTGTTGAGGTGTAACAAGAAATAAAATCAAAGTTTGATACTTTCTAACAACCAGACCGCTGAAGTGGCCTATGACGTAATAATCTGTAAGCAACGTTCTTCATTAACATTTATCTGTGACACATCTGCTAAAAAAAAAAAAAAAAAAAACATTATTATTCCGATATTCTTTTAAAATAGATACGTGTCTTACATATTAATTAATAAATACAAGAGGGTATTAATTGATTTGAACTCTACCCTCTAAGTTAGATAAGGTTTGTTTCTTACAATATCAATTGTTAATTTTGATTTAATTGGTTTTCCCGCCACAACAATGTATCAAATTGTGAACGAACATCTCTTATAGAATAACGAATTATACTATTTTTGTGCTAAACTTGTTATTCATTAGAATTAAACATAAAACGATGAGAATTTACAACAGGGATAACATCGCTAAAAGATAAAGTAGGTTAAATAACAAAACACACAACATTACAAAATAAAGACTCAATACATATGTTAGTTAGACAGAATGATCACACCCTAAAACCAGCGCCGGTTGGGGTTGTGAGGACGAGACGTGAATATATGGAAGGAATTTGAAACGAGTGAAAGGGGAAGGAAATGAGGAGGTGACCTTTGCCCTCTATTGAGCGTTCGTTTCGTTGCAGCGCCCGCTAGCGTTTTCTGTGCTCCTGATACTAAGAATGCTGCGTTGTTGGTTGTGGGCGGACTTCGCAGCTATGTCAACGCAGAAGAAGAAAATAACCCTACATCGTTTTAAAATGTTTAACAGAAAATTTAAAAATATATATTTTGTTTTTAGTTGTAGATCCAATATGAAGATTTTCATCATTTTTCTGGGTTTAAAACCCATATTGAAAATTAGTAGATCATCTAAAATAAAATGTGTATTGCATTTTTTTTCACTTCCATATACACTGTCTACAAAAAGTTCTAAAGTGAACAATCGATAGCGTAACTGGCCGTAGCTTTAGTAAACCAAGGTGCTCTAGGTTCGAATCCTGGCTCGGGCATGAATGTCACGTAACGTTATTTTATCATCATTAACTTCTTCTCGTCTCGATTAGACCGTAGCCAAATATGAAACTTGAACCCCAAATATCATCTTCGTCATTATCAAAATAACAAAGACAGTGTCCAGGGTCTAACAGAAACCACTATTCGTCTCGCAGCCACATATTTCGGTAAAAAATTACATTTTCAACTTTTAACTAAGTTAGGGTTGAATGTATCCTGCTGAAAGCAACCTTCTCAAGAGCCAATTGCCGGTGTAAAGGGGCACATAATCGTTTTAATGATGGTAATTCTGAATTGCCCGACTTATCACCTAATAAAGCTGATGTAAGTTTTGTGGTCTCGTAACTGCTTTTCACCCTCCAGGGATTCAAACTACAAATGTCTTCTTGGCAAGTTTCCTCCGTGTCTGTATGTTCTACGGTTCTTGCGATCTATGCATCGTCTCAACCTTACGAGCGACCCGGGACAAATGTAAACACGAACCAACATTTTGATATGATTGTTGAGGCTGAATTTTTAATTATTTCCTTTATTCAGACAGTGATACAGACTAGATGTAATCCTACTCATTCAAATAATTTGTCTATATAAAAAAAATTAATACAAGAAATACTGGTTGAACCCATATTGTAATAAAGTGTGTAATTATTTTCTATCCACTTGGATGCAGGAACTGATTTTATAGGTCACAATAGAATTCTCAATGACACATTTAGCATAACATACAATCCACATGATTTTATAAACACTGATTGCATAATTGTATTTACAGGTATTATGAACAAAGGTCAAACGGCAGTGTGGCACTCCGCGCAATGCATCTAATAGTTCGTGACGCAGTCTCACCGCAGACTCTCGAGAGGGAAGACCTCTGATGATGGAGAATAGGACTTCCCCGAAACGTCGGGCAGGCTGGGTAAGTCAGACAACACGTTACCCGCACTTTTGTATAACCTTCTTGGTAGAAGCCCCCACTGAACGGAAATTTCACATACATCCGAGAGAATATTTATTAGAATGAACATGTACCATATCAATCATAAAAATATATAGACGGGGCAAACGTTTATTACAAATTGCTATTACTGCATATATATATATATATATATATATATACACACACATATTGTTTAACTAAAGAGGTAATAATTTGGTTCGCTGTGTCGAACTCATCAAGGTCAGCGGTCTCTTGCAAAGCGGTTGGGTGTAAAGAGAGGGTCAAAGATCTTATACATATATTCTCCAGTTTCAAAGGACTTTAGAACGAACGCAGTAAGTCTCGTAGCAGCTGACGTAGGAATATAGACACACACTACGCGCACTGCCGGAAAAGCCAGTAAATT
This sequence comes from Isoperla grammatica, assembly GCA_945910005.1. Classification (NCBI taxonomy): domain Eukaryota; kingdom Metazoa; phylum Arthropoda; class Insecta; order Plecoptera; family Perlodidae; genus Isoperla; species Isoperla grammatica. Next base: position 45,895,468 of record OX246738.1, on the reverse strand, counting down.
TCCTCATCGGAAAACTTCCTCGAACAAACTTTTCCCCTAACTCGATTATGATTCGGTCCAAGTTTTTGCCGTGACGGGCGAGGGGTTCTTCTCTGCCCAGGCAATGATTAGATTCGTTAGTGTCGGGGAAGTAATTAGCGATAATTAACAGCCGGACTTGAACCTGTGGGAATCGTGTTGACCCAAGGGGGGGGGGGGGGGGGTGAAATATGGGTCCACTTCGCGTTGTGCGCTGCTGCGGTGGCTGAGCGCGGAGGAAAAGCGATGGTTTAGTTTACTGTGATGTGAGGATAACTTAGGTTTAATTAACTATAATGTTCAAGTACGTAGTTAGAATATGGGGTACTTATTTAACATAATCTTATGTGAGTATAACTAAAACAATAAATGAAAGAATTATACGTGATATATTTTTTAAAATAAAACATAGATATAACATTCATATTCACATCCAATTCCGTGATACAACAGTTCGTGCAGCCCGATACGCCGCCGTCTTTGAAGAGGGGATTTGAAATGTAAAAAGGTCAAGTTGATTAATTTTGAACAAGTAATTATTTATTTATCATGTCTATCCTTTTGACGATTATAACTTAAACAACTGATTTACAAAGAACAACAATATATGTTCTTGATACGAAATTTATTTTAATTTATTATTACTTTACCCGCACGTTTTAACTTGCCGGTGTTCAAGGTGTGAAATACTTCAAACGTGGTTGTAAATTGTCTCCCACTGTTAAAGTGACAATATCTACCAGGATGTCAGGAACATGAGGGGAAGAGAGATAGCAACAATGACAGAATATCCCTGAATTTAGGTGTATAAGGTATGTAGATTCCCCCCCCCCCCCCCCTCCCCCGCGTAGAAATTAAGTTACGACATAGTTGAAGGCAGCGTGTAGCCGCAAGTTAGTGGTGAGGTTTTGCACGTTGGACATTCCAGCCGTCATCCAACTAATTCACAACGGCTTCAATCTTTCCACGTAAATGTAGCCCAACCAAGTAGCCACCTAATACAATACATCCTATTTACAGAAGACTAAACCTGTGCAACACCTAAGCGTTCACGATCGAGTCTCAAATGCATCAAAAGAGAGAAACAATCAAACATTTATGTAGGAAGTCCGTTGAGTTCGTTGTCGTAAACTTAGAAAGGTACGTTGGGAATAAAATGGTCGAAGGGGGGCGGGAGAGGGAGGACTAGTGATGGAAGAATGACTTGGCTGCAAAAGTATTGGTGTGGGGAGGGGAGGGGCGTTTATATAAAGCATTTTTGTCTTTCACGGAATGATAGTGAATTTCCTAACGGATAGAACCTCCCATAATTCGCGAATGACTCTAGCACCGAAATATTATAAATGATTTTATTTATTTCACAAAATAAATGGGCATGAATTGACCTAATTTTAAACCAGTAAGTGGCAAAATTGAGTGACCGCCAAACATCGAAATCGGTATTAATTGGTGACTAACATCGAAATTAATTCATATTATTCGTGTTTCAATGATGAAAAACACTAAAATAGGAGATAAGTATTTTTAGCAGATTTTTTTGTTATTTGGAAGGTGCGGACCCATCATATTATGTATTCAATACAATAATAATAATAATTATAATAATAATAATAAAAATAAAAATAATAATTAAAATAATAATAATAATAATAATAATAATAATAATAATAATAATAATAATAATAATAATAATAAAAATAATAAAAATAATAATAATAATAATAATAATAATAATAATAATAAAAATAATAATATTAATAATAATAATAATAATAATAATAATAATAATAATAATAATAATAATAATAATAGTAATAGTAATAATAATAATAATAATAATAATAAAAACAACAATAATAGTAACAACAATAAAAATAATAATGCTAATAATGAACAATCCTACGCAAGCAACAATAGAAATAAGCTCATTTGTTCAACTAAAATAAGATAATCTTAATTTGTAAAGGATTAACTAACGCAAGAGTCTGTATATTCATCTCCTTGTTAGGATGATCCCGTGTTCACTTTCAAAGTAATTACAAAGAGCTCCAAGTTTCCTAGCAAAACTCTTCGAAACTCGAGAGCGCCCTAATCCCAACGCTAAGCTAACCCCTAAGACGTGTTAACTACCCAGCATGAGCAGAATGCTCCAGGCCAAGTCTTGGTTCCTTCGTATTCCTTAAAAATATAGCGAGGTTTTATCTTCGCCATAAGAACTTATTATTGTAACACAAGGCTTTTCAAATTACCGACTTGTTCAAGATTCGTTTTTTCTGGATCTATTTTTTTATTTTTTATAAATGCGTTACGAAGATTAGTGTTGCGAAACTAAGACCAACTGCAGACATTTGCAATAATATAATATAGGTTGTTTAACAGGTGACTTCAATAACTTGAACATTTTAATAATATGCATTTATTATACACATAGTTCACAAAAAGAAAGTAGAGAAGAAGTTCAAAGAACCATATGAAAAGGGGCCAAACAGGTTTAAAGCACAGCAGGAATTCTTACAAAAATGATCATTCTACTCCAATACCGAACGGGTGCCCGACTTGTTATACAATGAAACACTTGTTGAAAGAAGCAAACCAACATCCGTTAATATTAACTTCACATCAAGTAATCTTCAAATTAACTCTTATCTTGTGAACCGATACTTTGTTTCATAACAGAAGTTGCCGAGCCGGAATCATACAAACTACCCTGGTTTGTACCCTTACCAACCCTTACGACAAGACCCACTAATGACCCCAGCCTGCTAACATGCTTAGCGTGGGGCAACAAGTGATGCGTTTAGCAGCCAAGAGAGAGCGCTGCGTTATTCATGAGCTTCGCCCGCGCTCTAGTAGCGAGCGATGGAACCATAAAGCGGAAGTGAACTGGAAAGAACACTTTGAATCACTCGTTGCCGGCGCGGCCACAATCTCATACATTTTATAAAAGGAACCGGGAAGGGATGGTTTTCACATGATGTGTTCCGTAGAAATGTGATGCGAAGAACGCGTCATGGGAGTCAATAGCCTCGTACGGGGTGTGAATATTATAATGTCTTGAGATATGGAGCGGTACATAGCTTTAACAATATGGTGTTTTATCGAGTGGCCAGTAGGAGCTCATGTGTTTGCAGGACAAAGTACAGTTTGTTATCGTAGACAATGTACAGTGTCTCCCACTGCACAGCGGAGATTTATGGAACTAGACCGGGCCAGTGAACGGGGCCGAGAGCTCTCGAAAGCCACGAGGAAATAATGTTTTTAGGACATACCTAAATAACGCTTCTCACCAATGAACAAGAAAACAATAACATCACGTAGTTTTGCAAGAAATAAAGAATGTAAGAGAAACATTTGACAACAAAAAAGGACGTTAAAAGGACGTTTATTTAAAAGGACGTTACATCCACACAGGATGTACAAGATGTATAATGAGCCGTTATTTTACTGTGTGACCGTAAAGAGAGAGCATCCTGTGTGAATCGATCATTATTTACTTATGTTTTGATAAGCATATAAGTGCCACATTAAGAAACAAAGCTCAAATATCCTCATCTCATGGGTGAGCTTAATAAAAACTCATTGAACGTAGAAATTACGTAGCAAAGATCCTACACAAATGTGACTTCGGTGTTCAAAATCCTGCAAAGACAGACATAACACTCCGGATATAAATACAACATCTGGCTTAAATTAGCTCGTCGCTCATCCAAGCTCAAAGAACGTCAAGTGGAATCGTGAACAGGTGTGTCGCATTCTCGATTGTAACTCTAAAAATAGAAAATAATGCAGTTAATTTAAATTATAAACCAGTTCTCATGAACTGCTTAGAGTTGTAGCAGCTTCAATGTTAGCCTATGTTGTTATTGTTACTAACACTACTTCAGCGAGATTTTTCGTTATGGGTAAAGCTTTACGATTAAAACCGCACGCAATTTTCATTTTTGAATTAATTTCAAAAATGAACCTCGAAATCGAGAATCTAAATTAAAAGCGGACTGAGGTTTGGTGAGCTCTACAGACTAACGGAAATATTACAATGTAGCGTAGTTATTTTCTGTATTAAATCCATAATTAATAATACAATTAATTCATTAATTAATTAATTACAAATAAAGACCATACTGATCATGTTAGGCACATTCAGAGAATTCAATCTAAGGGCTTAAAAATCACAATCCGCTATAGATGCAGGTTTTAGATTTCGAGGTCAATTCTTCAGATATAATTTTAAAATGAATAGTTATGTTGTGCGGTTTTAAGATAAAGCTACCCTTCGCTCGTTACATTCGTACCTATGTATGTATATTCCAATACTTTGTGTTCCATGAAATGTAATCTGATTTCTTGTGTAGGCCTACACGTTATGCAACCTGACTATTAAATGTTGCGAATATGGAAATGTTTCATGAAAACACTGTTACTACAATATTTCCCAATTCCTGTACACGTATTTGAGTTGTATATTGTATTGCGCGAATACTGCACATAATTACTTTATGGATTTGTTGCAATTTCTTTGGCAATCACTAAAACACTGCAAAACCAGGCGCTAGCTTAATTATTTGCAAAGCTAAACGAAGAGAATGATGCATGAGAGTTGATCTATAAATATAATATAGTTCAGATGTTGCTTACATTATTTGATTATTTACCTGGACATGGTTTGAACCATGAAGTAGCAAACATTTATACAAGTAAAATAGATTTAATTAAATCGGAAGGCAATAAATGAATAAACAGGAAGCTCTAGAAACACACACTCTCTAAACACAGTTGTATACTTAACATGCTTAAGCTATGTTAATGCACCTTTTCAGACGAAACCTATTGGTTCATGTTTCTTTTAACTTGAGGTAACCAGGAAGCAAATAAAAAATTGTGTCAGTCTTCGCTGAATGTTTAAAAAATTAATAATTGATGTTTAATGTCACAAAATATCAAGGTTCCTGCTTTAAAGTATTGCTCAAAAGCTGTATGAGTTTGTAATCTATCACTTTGTAGCTTGTAACATAATCATCCTCGGAAGTTAATCTTTAGAAGAATAATATCTGTAGAAAATGTTTACCTCGCCAAATAGTAAGATATATATTTACAGACATCAGAATAACTAAAATAGATAGATTGTCACATTATGAAGTCTACGAAAAAAATTAAATCTTCAACGTTTGAACAAACTTAGTTACTCTTGTGTGAACTATCTAAACTATCTAAACTATCTAAACTATCTTAACTATTTTCACAGAGCCGAAGCCTTAGACTCGTTTACTGATAATCGATAGCCAATTAGCTTGCAAGGCTATATAAGAGGCTTATTAATTTAATTGAATATCTCTTTGCAACTTCATTTTGTTTTTACGAGTAAACGTAACAGCCAATATAGCTGTATTAATACTGTTGGGTTGGTCTAGCGCTGCTTACCACAGCTTTCTTTGAGGATCTCAATAACAATAAAAGTCAATACTCCTCTCCGAATAAGTCCACTAACTTAAAATTCAATTAAGTCTTGCCCCAATTCGCTCCACGCGGCACTTTTCATTGGCTGGCTGGATATTCTATCGAAGCAGAAGAGATTGGAAAGAAAAGATATTCCAAACAAGGTCGTTAATAAAAGAGACGCTGGCTTTGTCGATTGTGAAGCAATGTTTCGTCTACTTCCCATGGATTATTCATAACACCCACATAACTCGTCTGATGATATCTCAGTACATTGAGATTGAGAATACTATTCATCGATCATAATTCATTTAGTTTATTTATATTGACTCTAGAAAATACAGACAGAAACATAGAAGATTTGTCATGTAAAAATTAGGAAACACTCTTAAGAATTAATATTTCTACATTTTTTCAATTAATTACAAAATGAGTTTAAAATGTAACATATCATTAAGTAATTATAAAAAAAACCTCGTTACCTGGAAAATATGTAATAAAAAACACTGTAGGACTTACACAGTTAAAATTGTATCGGCAGTCGTGCCTGATGATGACAGCAGAGCAGCTGTCGAAATATTGCGTGACGTGATGTTGAACAACATCGATACAATTTTAACTGTGTAAGTCCTACAATGTTTTTTATTATTATATCATTAAGTAGGTAAAAACAGCCATATGATGAAAACCTATCGACAAACCTTCCAGTGGCGTTCGTAAACCTGAAACTGAGACTTTGAGTTTGAATGGTGGCGACGCAATCGAGGTATATTTTAACTTTAAACTTGTCGTGTAACTCACACTGCTACTAATACTGCGTTTCAGTTACTTCATTCCTCCAGCTGAGTACGTGACATAAACGTTTAAAAAACTACTTAAGTCATACGAAAGCGAGAGAGTTATCATAGGATCGCCTGTACTCCAAAAACAGAGCATTTTCTCATAGAAAGCATGCCCAGAGTCAATAAAATCTATAAATATATAAAAGCGTGTCTGACTGACATACTAACTACTAATTAATTAATTAACGTTAAACGCCCAGCTCAAACCGTTTATCTTAGAAATGTGAGATTGGTTAGGTTCGTTGTTTTCATGACAATATCATCCAATAATGAAGGAAGTTTTGAAATGCCGTCCCAAAGGGGGTAAAAATGGGTGAAAGATATTATTTGAATATCTCTATTTTAAACACCGAAAATGTAACAAACGTGCAAAATTTAGTATTAAGATTCTTCTTAAAAAAAAAAACATTAACCAAAAATCTAGTTAAGGGGGTTAAAAACGGGGGGTTTAATTTTGTATCCCTACATTCAACAGTGTTGCATAACTATACATTGGAAAAATCTTTTAACACAAATAACTAGAAAATTGTGACAGTAACTTTCTTTGTTTGCATCTTATCTATGAAATACTCGCATGCAAATTTAGAAACATCTTCGGACTATATAATCTGCAGCTAAGTGAGACGTGGAAAACAATCTTCTTCAGCTCTGAAAGATAGAATAGACTACTAAGCACGTGTTGGATTACATTTATGATATCTCACATTAATTATTACTGATATCATAAACTTATAATTCAGTAATACAGTATTACTGAATTTTAAGTTGATAAAATCAGTAATAATGAATGTGAGATATCATAAATGTAATCCAACACGTGCTTAGTAGTCTATTCTATCTTCAACAACAGCACCCAACAGCATCACATCATGTGATGCTGTGTTCATCATACGGCTTTCTGGTCTACATTATTAAGATGAAATACGATCATCTCCAAGGCTAATAGGAATAGTGATATAATGTACCCTGCACACAGAACTAGCAGAATAGGCATCACTGTATCAAGACTAGCAGCAGGAAGAATGACTTCAGCATCTAACTGCAGATTCTTGTTCAACGCATCCTTGTACAGTTTCTTCAACACTCCATTGTTCATAAGTTTCAGCAGGTTATGGTTAAAGAGACCCAAGTACGGACTATTCTTCGGAAAGGCGTAACTTATGCTAGTTATTGCAAAATTAACTGGCAAGCTTTGTAACGTACAATCCCATCTCATGGAGTAAAACGACTCTTCTTCCGATATGAACCCGTACCGTTCGTCGCACGCTCGATTGAAGCCTTCCTCGTAGGTGTTGGGAGTGTTTCTAGGGTCGGTACTAACAACCCGCTCATAGAGCTCTTGAACTTCAACGCTCTGTTTGTATTTCTTGGCGTTCTTGAACAGGTTGTGGTACCAGGTGGTCTTCACCATGCCCAGGGAGTAAGTACCGTCCTCCAGGAGGCCGTGAAGGGAAGTGAAGGGCAGGTCCAGCTTTGTGACGGTCAAGCAGGAGATAAGAGACCCGGAATACGCACTGAGAGTAACGGTGCCGATCAAATAGACAATAAATATCACAATACGTTTTGAGAGAGCTTGGGGATTGGAAATGAGAGATTGTTGACAGAAGATTACTACGAAACAGTGGTAGAAGATGTCTTTGAGCGAATAATGTCCTTCCAAAAAGTCTTCGCGGGCTTCTAGTTTACAGAGGACAGTCAGAATGAGGGAGGATATAGCCACGCTAACTACGAGTGCAGCCCAGAGTGTGGGTTTGAAAGGAGAAACTAGTCCCCAGATCGTGACTTCTCTGAGGGGTTCGCGTATGTACACCCTCACGTAAGACACGAAGAGTAGCGTAGTGAACCGAACGTATTCGGCACGTTCTGACGTCATCGTGATACCTATCGCAGTCATGTTTGCCTTGTCGTAGAGTAGATCCCCAATCATACCGTCCCACAGCCCGTCTTCTTGCTGGCTGCCCCACATATCATCCGCCGGGACTCTGTGGTCGCTTAGGAATCCCATTCGAGTCTCGAGGATCCGCCACACGTTTCCACTGAAACCGCCTAGTTCTGTTGTATTCTCAGTCTCGTCTCGGTGTAGATACGTGATCGGAGCGTCGTCGTTGTTGTTGCTGGTTATGAAGGTCAATCCCTTCAGGTCGGTTCGCCGGTCGTAGAAACTGGTCTGCGGACCAACAAACCCGCGTTCAAGACTCCAGTAACCAAATGAGTACGTTTGAAGTGGTCCCCTGTTGACAAGTCGATATATCTCTGTCAAGCGGATGCCACCTGTGTTTGAGTCTCGTTCTGCTACTAAGAACTCACAATTAAAGGGAATGTTGACGTTAAACAAGTATTCCTCACAGCTAAATAAACCACTGAGAAAAAGAATCCACGTATTTTTATAGAGTTCATGATCGTTTAATAACACATCTAAATATGATCTGGTATCGATTTCGTTTGTCATCACAAAGATTTGACTGTTACAATCGCGTAGGAGAGTAGTTTTATTTTCAATGGCTGACGTTTGAAGCAGTAGAGAACCCGATGGTATAAAATGAGCTGACAAAACCTTTATAGTTGCCACAGTTTGCAGGTTTGCTTGGATATCGGGTGCGGCAAGAAAGTTCACACAGTGAGAATTGAAGTAATTCGTAGCACCAACGATAACACTTGAGAATTCCTCAATGGAATAACAGTTAGAATTACTTATAAAAAAATGCGAAACTGTCACTAAAAATACTTGAAATGAGAGGGCTGTAGCCATTTTAATATCTCTTACCAAGTGATGACTTGACTTGCCGAGTTTTTAATTCGTATTGTTAAAATATTGTCTTGATAGTAGCGCGCAACGTCCGATACTTATGATATATAACGATCAATATCAAGGGAAAGTCTCCTTGTCAAAATGGTAATGGATTATGTTTAAATAAATTATTAGTTACGTACAGACTGTTTACGTGTCTTGTTATTGAAGTATACTTTGTGATTATGAGAGAAATGAACGGATAGAGAAAAGTTAGAAGGACGGAAATGAATTTATTCATTAATTTATTATAAGTAACTACTATAATTGATAAATTGAATATAATGTTTTGCAATAATTGATCCCAAAGATTAGACTCGCAAAATAAAAGTTTTTTTTTTAATTTCAATGATTGGGGTTTATTTCAGCTTGTTTTTTCAACCAAGTCAATGATTGGTTGTTTTATTTATATCACTGAACACTTTTATCCAGAACTATTATTCAGCATATCTCAAACGCAAACTTCCACTACTATTTCTTTGCCTCCATGGATATGGAGGTATCTTGATTTCCCTGTAATAACTTATATTATATTTCGTTACTTTACAATCGTATATTTAATTTGTAATGTGTTAACATTGTATCGACCCTTTATAGTTTCCTTTAACCACTATAGTCTCCACAGATTGAAAGTCAGCCTGGATGTCGGGTGTTCCAAGAAAGTATACACTGTGGGCATTGTAGTTATGCGCAGCATCAACGATGACGCTGGAGTATTCATAAATAGAGTAACAGTTGTAACTACTTATAAATTAAAGTGATACTCTTACTAAAAGTACTTTCAATAACAGGGCTGTAGCCATTACATTGTCGCTGATTAAGAGTGCTAAGTTTTCAATTCGAGTAGATTGGTTCTTGAGGGTCACTTCTTGTGACTTACGAAATGTTACTCCTTTACATGTTGTATGCCCAGGGATCAATATCGTGTGGCAAAATTCCACTTATCAATATGATAATGGATTATGTTTTAATAAATTATGGGTTTTCTATTGTTGTGTAAACGTATTTTGCTGTGGAATTATATTTGTGATTACGAGAGATATGTACGGGAAGAAAATATAGTGAATGGACGGGAATTATTTTCTTTTATATCAATGGTTGTATTGAGGTCACAGTCATATCCATCAGTCATTTTATTTATTCACATGGCTTTGACAATTCGTATCAAAAACTATTTGTTCTGCATATCCAAGAAGACCACTTTCAATACTATTTCGTGTTCATCTTATATCAGTTTCGTATGCCTCTTATACTACTTGGTATTTATACAAATGTACATTTAAATGTTTTAAGACAAGTAAAAATGCTTGAGGCAGAGTGCAGACTGAAAAGGATGGAAACGATGACATCCATAAAAGTTAAAAATAATTACGGCCCAATTTATTGTGTCTATCCTTCTCTCATTTTCAATCACTCAAATCATTAATCAATATAGTGGCGTATGTTCATTATATTAATGAATTATTTAGACATTTTAGAATAAACTGTGTTATAATTAATTTTGATCCATTGACCTACGACGGACATTCATGGATGGACATACATTTAGTCTCGACGTGTCAACTGTTAACTGTTGACTGTTAACTGCTGTCAACTGTTAACTGTTGACTGTTAACTGCTGTCAACTGTTGTGTTGATGCAACGTAAGGTGTTTCTTTTAAATGAAAATGACACAATCAAAGACTACTGGTACGTAAATATTCATTGTTGCACTAAGCCAATAACAGAGCATCGTTCTAATGTGGGATGATAAAACTCCATCATGATCATAGCTGTATGGTATATTATTAAATAACCCAATAATGCTAAACACAAGACAGAAAACTTACCATACATTTATTGCCAATCTGAAGACATTTTGTTGGTTTAACTTTTTCGTCATATTTTATTATTTCTCATGGTAATTAGCGTAAATACCTATAATAAAAATATACATTTTACGGTTGACAATTTCAAATAGCGATCATTGGTTGGTCATTAGCCACTCGTCTATTTAAGCTTGTATAAGGTTCTTTTGGGAATACTATAGTTAGGCCCGTTCTCATAGTTTCTTGTTTCAATGTTTTTCGTTTCATCGTATTTTAGTGTCAATACTGTGTGTCTGGGATGTTTGCTATTACAAATAAAATATACATCGAGGAATTTTCAAGTAAAAGAAAACGAGTTGTCAGAGGTATGAATAAATATAGAAGGGCTAGCGGAAAGTACTATGACACTTATAGGATAGAAATTCATTGTATCATCAATACCTTACAAAACAACCTATTGCATCATTCCGTCTACACACTTTTTAATTCACTTTCCTTTCTTTCTTCTTGTGAAACCCTAATATAATTAATTTCCAAACGTAACAAATAACACCACGATAAAGCAATCATATTTTATTTAAACATACTCCATTTTCATTATTTTAAGGGGACTTGTCATATAAGATATTGATCAATTGATATGCAATATCTTGAGATATTATTAATGTTGTCCAGCTTCGATTGTGAAACCAATAATCGATCTAAAAACCAGACAAGCATTTTTTCCCTCAGTATTCGACCGTTCAATGGCTTCATTACATTCACGGCAAGCTCTTTTAGTAACAATACTTGTTTTATTTAAACTTTGTTCAAACTGTTAATCTACTGATACATACTAGAAAATTATCGTTGGTGCTACGAAATACTTCAATACGGACGGTGTATACTTTCTTGGACTACGCGACACACAAGCAAAACTGCAAAATGTGGAAATTAAAAAGGTTTTGTCTGCACATTTTGTATCGTCGGGTTCTCTACTGGTTCAATCTTCAGGCATAGAAAATGCAACCGCCTCCCTACTCGATTGTAACAATCGAATTATAGTGATGATTTTTAATGATGTCGATACCAGATCACATTTGGAAGAGCTATCAAAAACGAACAGCCTCTGTAAAAATACTTAAATTCTTTTTCGAAATGATTTACTTAATTTTGAAGAATACTTCCTGAACGTCAACATTCCTTTTGATTGCGAGTTCTTAGTAGCAGAACGAGACTCAAACACAGGTGGCATCCGCTTGACAGAGATATATCGACTTGTCAACAGAGGACCACTTCAGACGTACTCATTTGGTTATTGGAGTTTTGAACGCGGGTTTGTTGGTCCGCAGACCAGTTTCTACGACCGGCGAACCGACCTGAAGGGATTGACCTTCATAACCAGCAACAACAACGACGACGCTCCGATCACGTATTTACACCGAGACGAGATTGAGAATACAACAGAACTAGGCGGTTTCAGTGGAAACGTGTGGAGGATCCTCGAGACTCGAATGGGATTCCTAAGCGACCACAGAGTCCCGGCGGATGATATGTGGGGCAGCCAGCAAGAAGACGGGCTGTGGGACGGTATGATGGGCGATCTACCCTACGACAAGGCAAACATGACCGCGATAGGTATCATGGTGACGTCAGAACGTTCCGAATACGTTCGTTTCTCTACGCCACTCTTCGTGTCATACGCGTGGATATACATACGCGAGCCCATCATAAAAACCACGATCTGGGGCCTAGTTTATCCTTTCAAACCCACACTCTGGGTCGCACTCGTAGTAAGCGTTGCTATATCCTCCCTCATCCTGACTGTCCTCTGTAAACTAGAAGCCCGCAAAAACTGCTTAGAAGGACACCATTCACTGACGGACAGCTTCTTCCACTGCTACTTAGCCGTGTTCTGTCAACAATGTCTTATTTCCAACCCCCAAGCTCTCTCAAAACGTATCTTGATATTCCTTGTCTATTTGATCGGCATCATCACTCACAGTGCGTATTCCGGGTCCCTCATCTCCTGCTTGACCGTCACAAAGCTGGACCTGCCCTTCACTTCCCTTCACGGCCTCCTGGAGGACGGTACTTACTCCCTGGGCATGGTGAAGACCACCTGGTACCACAACCTGTTCAAGAACGCCAAGAAATACAAACAGAGCGTTGAAGTTCAAGAGCTCTATGAGCGGGTTGTTAGTACCGACCCTAGAAACACACCCAACACCTACGTGAAAGGCTTCAATCGAGCGTGCGAGGAACGATTCGCATTCTTATCCATAGAATCAGCGTTTCACTCGGCGAACTGGAATTGCACTTTTCAAAGATTACCCGATCATTTTACTATAACAAGGATGTGTTACGCATTTCCGAAGAATAGTCCGTACATTGGTATTTTTAATCATAACCTGCTGAAACTAATGAACAACGGTGTGTTGAAGAAACTGTACAAGGATGCGTTGAACAAGAATCTGCCATTGGATACTGAAGTCATTCTTCCTGCTGCTAGTCTTGATACAGTGATGCCTATTCTGATAGTTCTGTGTGCAGGGTATATGATATCGCTATTCCTATTAGCCTTGGAGATAATCTCATTTCGCCTCAGTATTCCTGACTAGCACCACAATGTCCCATAAGATGACGAGGATGGTAATATTATTAAGAATCACCACGGAAATATTATACTATAAATATTAGAATAAATGAGCTATGATGGAAATTATGGATTTTATTCAGCTCCTCGTAGTTGAGTTCGCTTCTGACTACTTCTTCTGATGCAAAAGTTTCACGGTTCGATTTCCAGTACTGAAAGTTGTTTGTTAATTTTTTATCCGCTAGAAGCAACTTGTCGCACTAAAATATTGTGGATTAAAAATCACTTGTTACTGAGTAGGAACAGAGTAAACAATAAATACACATTAATATTATTTATTGATATTTTTATTTGTTTACTGGTTTTAAATATAACAAATAATTCTTAGATATTTACAACTGAAATTTTAATTACATGTTATTTAAAAATTATATGCAAAATGAAAACACTTAAATGTTTAGCAAAATGTGTGTTGTTGTTGTTGCTGCTGCATTGGCACAAATTATATTGTCTTCAGTAAAAGCGTTTCAATTAAAGAGATTAATAAAAAATCGATTGCTGTTCTTTGCTTGGAAAATCAAGGCGTGTGGATCTGATTTGTTACATCCCTAATTTTCTTGCCCAGCGGAAGCAATAAAACCCGTGTTTAATTTGAATTTCACATTTGCCTTTCTGTTCTGCACCCTATTCTCGAAAATAACCCTAATATAGTAACGTATTTCAATATTCTTTTCTACCCTTACTTCTCAGTGAGCTTAATACACTTCCGGGAATCTTTGAAAACTCCGTGTTGCCTTCGCACATATGTAATTTGTAAATGTTTATATAAACACCAGCACTAACACATCTGGAGAATACTCGTTCGTTGCTCTTCTCAAATGAGATGATTGGTGCACAATTTCCATATAGTTATCTTTCCCTCTTTTTCTTTAAAAAAAATGGAATTGTAATGCACTCTGGAGTCTTTTATTGTATTCGGTTTGGTAAAGGTTTTCATGGTGGCTGGAGGGGGGAGGGGAGCTAAATATTTTATGTTGAGTATTATAAAAGAACAGTGTTATGTCCAATTATTTTTATAAATCAATTTTGTTACCTCTTCCATTAGTTTATAACCCGCCTTGGCCCGGGATAGAACTGGTGCAGTGTAACTCTGCCTGTCGTGCGAGGGGACTAAAAGACCGTCGTCGTAAGACCAAGCTGTCGAGTACGTTGTAAAGCAACAAACAATAAACAAATTCAATTACTTTATTTTCTAAATAATGATCGGAAAGTAATTACAATTTATTCAAACACATCCTAAACTAGAATGGTACACAACTATAAATGCTCACTTGCAGTTTAAACTTATTTATAACTCATTGCGATTTAGTCAATATTTTCTTAGAAGGTCACCGTAAACATGCATTGTGTATTCATAATATCGCAACACTTATTATTATAAAACTTAAGAAAACCAGTCGCAATGTTTCGCTACTCAATAATGTTACAATTAAAATATATTATACCTGGTTTCAAGTTTTTAACCCGTGGATGGATTTGAAAACGCTTTCCATGATTTTCTCTTTTAATTTCTACATAATCACTAGACTCAACATCCTAGAATATTTCACTTCAATTTTCATTGTGTCAGGAAGAAATTAAAGTTAGGCCTATTAATACACATACTTATTATAAATAACATAAAATATTAGATATCCAGTGTTCAGTCTGAAAATTGTATCACATCGCGTAAACGGACAAGCAGTGATGTAAAGCGCGTAATATGGCTTAACATGCAGCCTATATGTGTCCCATGTTAGTTGGTGGGCTCATCCCTCACGAAATATCCG
Organism: Isoperla grammatica; assembly: GCA_945910005.1. Taxonomy (NCBI): domain Eukaryota; kingdom Metazoa; phylum Arthropoda; class Insecta; order Plecoptera; family Perlodidae; genus Isoperla; species Isoperla grammatica. The sequence goes on along the minus strand of OX246738.1, from coordinate 45,880,175 downwards.
TGTAGCCTAAAGAGACAAGAGCTCTACCCCCCCCCCCCCCCTTATTCCTGCCCCTTCTCAACCCGTAAGCTGTCAACTGACAAAACAAGACATTTTTCTCATAGCACAATGCTGAACCAGCTGAAAAAATAAATACAGTAAAACTTTCGAGCGAAAGAAAGAGGAGAAAAGAACACTTTCTGTCACCTATATTCAGCGAATGAACAAAAGAAAAATGATATGAATTCTAGACAACTAGTAGCAAATGTTTTCCCTCCTAGGGCAAAAACAGCTGTTAGTCTAAGGTTTCTAGTTGAAAAGTGATTTCTGAGAGGATATCTCTAAAAATACCTTTGCTGAATATTGCCACGCGGTAAAATTGCGAATGTAGACATTTATTCAATGCGAAGAGATTCTATTAAAATCAACAGTGTGCAGAATTTTGGTTTTTCATTCTTTTTTTTATAGAACACTCTTTGCGTTGGAGACAGTTTCTTTTCTTGCTTCGCCGTCTAATGTTTGCGAAGAGTGTTAAATTCATCTTGTTCGAAAATAACATTGAAGAGAAAACGCAGTAAAAAATAGCGTTCTTCCTTCTCTAACGATCACAAACTATTGGAAAACACAAATAACATCAGTCCCCCTCCCCCTCCCCCTCCTCCTCTCCCGCCACCTAACCCCACCTCGCAACCCCTCGAAACTAGATTAGCGCCCTGTGGTTCCGTTTGGGGCCACAAGAGTGCGCGCGAAACGCAACTTTTTGTAGCGGTCTCAATCAGGTTTACAAGAACGATGTCCGCTTCGATAAGAAAAATCGTCTATAAATTTAAATTTGGTTAAAAAGTAAAGTCTTTCTTCCGGTGTTGGTTTGAGATGTTGATGATTATGTACATTTGTCGTTTGTTTGTTTTATCCAGTCGCTTTAGTTATTCTTGCCCACATGTAATAATATTCTTGATTATCGAATAAAAATGTCCTTAATATCTTAACTGAAAAATAAGAAATAAATTATTGCTCAAAATCATATGCTTGTATTTCACTTTTGAGCTATTTTTTCTTATCGTTGCCATTTTATAAGTGAAATTATCCCGGAATGCTAATTTATTTCCATACACATTGTCTGTATGTATTCTGAATGTTCGTACATTTCATAGCTTGCTTTCGTTCTTTCTCTGTGTTCTGTATACATCCTTAAATGTTTAAGTATTTAATAATATTTCCCTTTAAATACAGTTATATACCTGTAAATTATGTCCCATTTGTATTAATATTGTTTTATTTTATTTTTTGTTGTTATATTTATTATTATTTAAAAATCGGAGGTTTTACTGAAAAAAGTAAATATTCTAAATACAAATAAAATGGACTGTTTTATTTCTGCGCGCGAATCCGCTGATACTAGAGTGAGTTTGTTCACACTAACTGTAGCAGTGACTGCAGCTTACAATAACGGACACGTCCAGCTTAGGCCCGCTTGAACGAAAACCAAGTACCCGTTTATTTCCGCATTACTTCAAGCTCTGGCCTGTCGATATGTTCTAGGCAAGAAAAATAGAGGGATTTTCAACTCAATCAATATAGCTACGTTTGCTCAATATTGAACTCATTATTTATTAAACATTACAAAAATTAATTCGAAAGTAAAAACAAAAAGGATTGGATGCAATTGTTTTGTTATTATATTTATGTTCTAAATCGGAATAAATACAAGATAACCATTACAGATTTAAGGGAGAAATGTGCACCACTCAGTTATAAATAACCATTTGATGACAACAATTATGTAATCATCAAAATAAAACGAGACGAAGAGGAATTGATTTGACTATTTGGCAATAGCGTACTCGGCAAGAAGAGGTTAGGGGGATTTTTGATGTACCGTTGTTATAAAATGCCTGGAAAACGCATTTCTTACAATAATTGTTCGTAGGAAAAAGGAAAAATAGAAGCAACACGATATAAGATATTAAGTCGTATGCATTTAATAATTTAATACTGGTTATTGATATTTTTATGAGGTTGGGATATTACTTATCCCGGGCGGGGATGACTTCAATTAAAACCAGGAATGAAATAAACTGAGGTGGGGTAAAACCCTCATCCCCCCTTTCTATTTGCATTCATGTTATTTGTTATTGTTATGATGCTATAAAGTGTACTTAGGGTTATTCGACCACTGCTTTATAAAAGAACATTCAGTTCTTATTATTTTCACCGTGCAAAATATTAACATTACGTATTTCTGTGCAATGAGATATTTTAATGAAACGAAGTTGAATTATTAATCTTCTCAAAGATCTTTCTTAAAAACCGAGTCTCAATTTCATTTCATTTCGTTCTCCGTTTTGTTATTCTTATTTCTTTTCATTCTTCGAACTCCTTTGATTGGTTCCGTGTTTTCACGACAGAATGCGCGATCTCGGCCTCTTACAAACATAAAACAAGTGACAGTAATTCCATTTGTTGGATTGCTTTCTCGGAAAAACCTAGACTGGAGATTTAAAAAAAACAAAGATAGTGAACGGAACTCTTGGCGTAATTAATTCATCTTTTCATTATGATAAATTATCTCAAAGCAAATTATCATTAAAACCATTAGTAAGGAAATAATTAATGAGAATCGGAGTAGAAAATCCAAACGCCCTTTCAGAAAATAGACGTTTACGTAGAGAAGCAAAGATTGCGTCTGACAGTGACAGAAAATAAGGCGCCGATTCTAGAAATTATAACTTGATTAATGTTCTGTGTTCCGATGTCGTTCATCGACCAGAAATTAATTTTCTTGAGCAGAAGACTCACTGATGATTTAAGTTATTTTTACGGTTTCGGTTATTTAACGGTTTTAAGTTAATCACTACAAATGCTTCAACTATTAAATTATTGAGCACTTCATTGAATGTTGAATATTGATGAGCACTGGATTAATGAGCCCTTGCTTGAATGTTGGATATGGAGAATAAACCAATGGAAGCGAATAGCGATATACAAACATTATTTGTGATTTTGGTGTACATTAAATAATAATGTACATGGTGTATAACCAAGACTAATTAGATAAAATACGCACCTTCTATTCGGGATTATTATTCTTCGTGAACCTCGATGATTTAAGGATCCATTGGTTTAGAAGGCAACAATGCCAAAACGTCGACTTATAACCAAAGCCATTCATTTTCAAATTTTTAATTAATTTTCTTAAATACTATTTCAGGACAACAAACTCGTTTACACTAAGTTTTTCTCAATCACAAAGAAGACTCACGAAGCGAACGTATATTTTGTATTATTATATATTGTGAGTGTGCCGATAATATATTTTAGTCTTGACGTTTGATATTGAAGCATCGATGCTAATCGAGACGATGGTGGTAATGCACGCCAATAATAGAACCTCATAAGAAATAAAATACTTGAAGCAGGGTTCGAACTTGAAAGCAAGAAACGACTATGATTTACAAAAGTAACCTCTGATCGACCAAGGAAGTAATATGTAGGAGAAGGAGAACTTGTGCCACTTACAAAAAGCGAAAGCATTTTTTGTACAGGTTAATAGCTTTGTACCATCAATTTCAGACGAAACTGTGACTGCGGTGGATGTTTCAACAGCTAACAATGAGAGGGGAAGCGAGAGAGAGAGAGAGAGAGAGAGAGAGAGAGAGAGAGAGAGAGAGAGAGATTGATTGATTGATTGATTGATTAAGGACTTTATTTTGGGCGGGATTAAGGCCAGTTAAGAGCGTTCGGAAGGAGTGGTTTTACCTGTTTTCTCTGCCGTAAACAGATGTTTGGCAGTAAACTGATTACTCGAAAACTAATAATGGAATGTTCATAAATTTACACCTACTTATAGAGAAATATTAGATCTAGGCAACGTTAAACGAATATTCATGAAAAGTGAAACCACAAATTTAATAAAAAATATTGAAAATGTTGCATTTGTCAAAATTGTTGACTTTTCTTTGTAACTTTGATTACAGCTTGTGGGTGTTTGACGTGAGCTAGAATAAAAATCGATTTTGTGTTGCCTAGAAAATATTGTTGGTAATAGTGAAATAAATTCTTGCACACATGATGATAAAAATAAAGTGTTATATCGGTTTACTCCCACATGTCTGCACTTCCTCAAATATGACAGTTTACGCGAGGTTTTTCTCCACCGAGTTCAAGACTTTGCCACAGATAGCTCCACGGTAGTTCGTTCTCACCAAACAAAAGATGAACGTCCCCCCTCCCAACAGACCGTTACTAATTTGCGGTGGCTACCTGCATCTCAAGGGTTGCGAGACACAGCGGGATTCCATGAAAAAGGATGAATATTAATTAGGGGTGTCGGAACATGATTAATTTATTTTCGATTTTGAAAATGAAACTAATACTGATCTCAATATCTCGTCGAGACAGTAACAAAACTTTTTGAAATTTGGTTGTAGCTCAAAATCAAGTGGGTGAGTGTTTGTGCGATGTTCTTTCGTGACACTACACCCAAGCCACCTCTACCTACATTCGCCTGATATGTGTTCGATTATTAGCGGGGTTTGTTTATGTTCTGGTTTTTACTATTATTCTTACATAGTCACAGAGGTTTATAAATGGGGGGGGGGGGCACAGTTATTTTCGGGACACTTGAAGAAGGCATCAATGAGGGGGGGGGGGGAGAGAATGCCCCCCACATAATATAAAAACGTGAGTAAGTGTAAATTTCAGGAGTAAGATTTTCTCTTGATTGGGATAGTTTCACAGAATTCTTTGTTGATACTTAAAAAACAATGTATTTTTAGTCTACCCGCTTAGTTACAATTAAGTACTGATTTTCAGTGTTATCAGTAAATACTATTTATTATGTGCTTTGTTGCCTTGACGGCTACTAAGCCACCTATTACATGAACACGAGTATTAAAAGTCAAGTTCCGAACATAAAAAACCCATCCCGAACCAGGAATCGAACTCTGGATATTCTGCATTGGAAGCAAAAATAAACCAACTATTATTATGAATGTATACTATTGCAATAAAATCATTGATATACTCGGAAAGAAGTGGTTAGTCGCAAAGTCAAAATTTGGGCGGTAGGGAACATGCGAGGTTGAGCTGGTTAGCTGAAACCCGCCTTCAAATGGGGCTTATCACAATGTCTAATGGCAACACTATCCACAAATACGTGTATCATTTGGCGGGTCATTTGAGTGCTTTTCAAAAAGTCTTTTGGACGCCGGGATAGAATCTAAGAAAACGGACTGTCGCGGAGAATCCGAGACGTATATGGTCACCTTGAAATAAATGAACTTTTGATGTTATTATCACGTTTTCTATATCTTTAAAATTTTTCATGATTGAATTATTTTTGTCAACAAATAATTGGGAATTGTGTTCATTTTGTTGGTGGTGATAGGCTACTTATGGTCAAAATAATAGATGCCCCCTCTAGCCTCATTGTGATAAAAAGAAGAAAGAAAAAGGCCCCCCCCCCCCCCCAACCCCTGCCCCGCGTACGTCTATGACTCTCACACACGGCGTTTTACTTCCAACATCGGCGTATGTATTTTGGTATTTTGGATTTTAAAAACTTATGTAATATTTTTAGATGGTCTGTATTGAACGAGTTCATATTTCAATAAAAAAAATTATAAGAAATAAAAATAAGGAATCGCATTACATTTACGAATTTCTATTGTCAAGATAAGTATGTATCATCGTAATAACTTGTTTTGTGAAATTGACTCCCAGTGCTTTCAAATTGGATCGTGTCAAAAGAACGGATTCCTAGAAATATACAGATCGTGTCTGCTATGTAGACAGATAAGAGAAAAATAGCTCTGGAAGAGGGCAACGTAATTACATCGGTGTATCAGTATATGCGAGATTAGGAAACTCAATAAATGAGGGGTGGAGGGGGTGTTTCAATAGTAGAAACGTAAAATTGTTGTGGAAAATCTAAAATTGTTGTGTGCCTAAAGTGACAGTTCAGGCGTGTATATTGTTGTACAGTGTTCGTGGTGACGTACTGTTCGGCCACCCTCGGCTTCGGTTACTGTGTGTACTGTGTAAATATTGGCCTGGTGACAGTTCAGGCGTGTATATTGTTGTATAGTGTCTGTGGTGACGTACTGTTCGGCCACCCTCGGCTTCGGTTACTGTGTGTACTGTGTACATATTGGCCTAGTGACAGTTCAGGCGTGTATATTGTTGTATAGTGTCTGTGGTGACGTACTGTTCGGCCACCCTCGGCTTCGGTTACTGTGTGTACTGTGTACATATTGGCCTAGTGACAGTTCAGGCGTGTATATTGTGGTACAGTGTTCGTGGTGACGTACTATTCGGCCACCCTCGGCTTCGGTTACTGTGTGTACTGTGTACATATTGGCCTAAAGACAGTTCAGGCGTGTATATTGTGGTACAGTGTTCGTGGTAACGTACGCTTGTGCTACAGGATTATCATCGCTTGAGTCCAGTAACTAATTTCTTGATTGCTGAATTGCATTTGGTAAGCTCACAAAATAAGTCCTGCTTATGCTGATATGTATTATATGATACTGTTTTGTATGTATTTTATATGTATTATAAGATACTTTTTTTTATAGGTCTACTCGAGCTAGATATAGAATTTAATTGTATGTAGGAAACTTGCCATAGCAGAACTTACTGTATTCAGGTGACTAAATGAGACATAAGGTTTGATAATAGTGGGGAGGCAATATCCAAATTCTCTATCTGTACGACTCAATCACAGTATTCGCCATTTCTTTGGCTATCAGAAAACGCTTGTAATTACCCTCTAGTCAAGATTGCTGGGCGCAGGTATCGAAGCGGTGACCACGTGAAGAGTACCGTGTGAAACGCGTAAGCCTGCTATATTAGTTAAAATAATAAGTATGCTAGTCTACAAATGTGTATTGAAAAGTTTCCAGATATATTGGCAATAAATACAAATAATTGTAATAACAATAATAATAATTATTATATTAATAATAATAATAATAATAATAATAATAATAATAATAATAATAATAATAATAATACAAATAATAATAATAATAATAATAATAATAATAATAATAATAATAAAAATAATAATAATAATAAAATTAATAATAATAATAATAATAATAATAATAATAATATTAGAAATAGTAATAATAATAATAATAATAATAATAATAATAATAATAAAAGTAATAATAATAATATGCTGGGATGAGTACAAATCGGCCACGTCCATACAAACGGCGTACATAGCATCCACAGTTTGGTTTGAAAAAAATAATTTGGACAATGATATATTTAATTAGTTCTAAGTAGATTTTAATAAGGTAAACACATGGAAATACTTGACATTTGTGTTCGTACAACATGTTAACGCCGGTTTTGACCGAGTTTGTATGTATTGCAACAATAAAATAATAATAATAATAATAATAATAATAATAATAATAATAATAATAATAATAATAATAATAATAAAAACAACATTAATAATAATACCATCGACAACTGCTAAAGAATAAAGTAGAATTATTACAAGCACGCGTGGAACAGTACTTACCGCTTTACAAATATCTTATTTATTATGATTTGTTTTCCTGGCGATGAAGGAGGAAAAGATTTATGAAATACGAAAATGTTGTTCTGGTCCGTCTTTAGAAATGATAATTGGGATGTTAGGTCAGTGGAGCGCGATGGCTGTCGCCATGCCAGGTAGACTGGACATGTTTTGTCCTGATCGTACGTGTAGGCTAGGGGTGGGATGGGGCAGATGTGAGGAGTGCGTTGGCTCAAGGTCAGTAAAGAAGTACTATTACTTTACCGACCCTTACGGTGGCTACTTCCAATAGTCACCGCAGAAATTGTCAGCGCTCTTCCCTGCCGAACGCTCTTAAGCCTTTTCTTCCATCCAACCGTTATGTAGATACATTGTGGTAAAATACATTTAAGACTTAAAACTAAGAAAAATACAAGAAAAATATAATTTTAGTTAGAATTGCATTTGAATATCCATAATTAAGCTAAAAAAATTGATAATGCTAAGAAATAGCCATTCATCCATCCCATTCATTCATACAATAATTCAAAGGTTAGAACATTAAGTAAATATTATATAACTTCATTTATATGGCAAGTCCTCACAAATTCAAATGCGTATACGTAGGAAAAAAGAAAAGGTAGAAATACCGGGTACATAGAATCAATATTAAAACAAAAAATTAATTATCCTTATTTTTCGAAACATATAATGAATACATTTTATTCTTAAACACGCCGTAGTTGTTTTGAAAAGTATCCCTGATCTCCACCGGTATAGCATTCCACATTCTGATTGCATGTATTGTAACTGAATGGTCAAGGAGCTTAGTTCGATGTACAGGGAATGCAAGCTGGGTACCTGCTCTTGATCTGGTGTTGAAACTATGATTGGAGTGAAGATATTGGAAGTTTGAGGTGAGATATGAGGGAGCTGATGATGACAGTATTCGATGAACGAGGCAGACGGAATGAAGATTTCGACGATCAGTTAATCTCAGCCAGTTTAGTTGTTGAAATCCAGGGCTAATGTGATCGGATTTCCTTATGCCCAATATAAAACGTACACAGGAATTGTGTGCCCGTTGTAAGCGAATGGAAAGGTCTTCTGTTAAGTCGTTGTATACTATGTCGCAGTAGTCAAAGTGTGGTATAATGAGGCTTTGTACAAGTAGTGTTTTCAGTTTTGTCGGAAGAAAGTTTTTAAGTCGGTTTAAGGAATGTAGAGCAGCATACGTTTTTTGGCATATCCGCTTTATTTGTTCGGTCCACGAAAGGTCGTTAGTCATGAAAAGTCCCAAATTTCGAACACAATTTTGAAATTGTATAATCTGACTGTTAAGAATTAGTTTGTGAATGTTTCCGTAATCTAATTTGGTGAGAAGTTTATGGTATCCAAAAATAATTGCTTGGGATTTATTGGGGTTAATAAGTAAACAATTTTTAATTGCCCACTTGGAAAGTGATTTTAGATCTTGGTTTATCATTTCAATTGCCTGATTTATTAATAAAGGAGAAGCATGAAGGTAAATTTGAAGGTCGTCGGCATAGAGGTGATGGTGACAATAAGTTAAGGCGGAAGATATATCATTAATGTAAATTGAGAACAACAGGGGACCAAGTATGCTGCCTTGGGGCACCCCAGCATTTAGTGGGATCCAATTTGATTGAACGTCGCCCGATATCACACATTGATCTCTGCCTCGTAGATAAGAATTCATCCATTGGAGAGTCGAGGAAGAAAAATGTATTGCTTGAAGTTTACTCATAAGAATATCAATGTCAACCGAGTCAAATGCTTTACTAAAGTCAAGTAGTGTCAAAATTGTCAGTTGTCTATTGTCCATATTTGTTCGTATGTCGTCGGTTACCTTAGAAAGAGCGGTGCAAGTGCTATGGCAAGACCTGAAACCTGACTGATATTTGTCTAATATGTCATTGTTCTTAAGAAAGTTAGAGATCTGTGAATGGACGATGAATTCAAGCGCTTTTGAAAGTGCGGGTAAGATGCTAATTGGTCTAAAGTCACTGGCCGAGTCGGGGTTTACCTTTTTTGGAAGTGGGCGTACTAGCGCTTGCTTCCATAGCGTTGGGAATGATTCGCTCGTTAAAGAAAAATTAAAGATATATGTAAGTGGCTCAATTAAAATAGGTGAAAGACTAAGCATATGATGAATTAGTTTAATTGAAATAATATCTACTCCTTGAGCGTTAGATTTGATTCGCTTTATTGCATGCAAAGCTATTTTTGGTGTCACATGTGAGAAATAAAATTTCTCATGAGATGGTTTCTTGTTTTGGTTGTTTTTTATATTCTCCTCTTTCAAAGTTATATCAGTTACTTGTGAACAAGTGGTAAAATGTGAATTCAGGTTATCAAGGGGTATTTCGATAGGAGTTTCCTCTTCCTTCTGTTTACCGATGCCCATGTGGGACAGGCTTTGCCACATTTTTTTAATTGATGTTTTGGGGTCAAGTAAGTTGTATGTATGTCGTCTTTTTTCTGTCCTTATTGTCTGGTTAGTTATGTTTCTCAGTTGTCGGTACGCGTCTTTGTTTTCGGGAGTCGAGTTTGTTCTGTACTTGTTAAAAGCTGCGTCCCTCCTAGCCATTAAAGTCTTTATTTCAGTCGTAAGCCAGGGCGAAGGGGGTTTTGAGACACGAACGTTTCTCAAAGGGGCGTGCTTATCATACAATTGTAATACTAGAGAGTTGAAAGCGAGTAATTTTTCGTCTAGTGTAGGAAGGTGTAATACATTTTCCCAAGGAAGGGACATCGAATCTACTTTAAATTGATTAAGATCTATGTATTTTAAGCTTCGCTGTGAAATAAATTTAGGTTTATACTTGGGTACCCGAAGTGAATACTGAAGGTAAATAAGATCATGTGCGGAAATGCTTGGGACGGGCAACTGGCCATGGTTAACTACTCTGTCACTGTTTGCTGTCATCATTATGTCAATCCAAGTATGCGATGTCGAGGTGTGATGCGTTGCGTCAAGAGGGAGAACAGTTAGGTTGCAAGATTCGAAGATCGTGAGTAATTGTCTTGTGTCCGTGTGATTTAATTGTTGTAAATTGGTGTTAAAGTCTCCCATAACAATGGCATGTTCATAATGAGGGATAAATTCAAGGAGGGATGATTCGAAATCTGTTAAAAATCCAATTTTAGGGGGACGATAAACAACTGCGAGGAGAATGCATTGATTAATGATTTTAATTTCAAAAATAATAAATTCTGGCCTAGAGGAGTATTCGCTAGAAGATTTAGCTAATACTTTGCTTTTTATGTCATCGCGAATGTATGCACACACTCCACCTCCGCGCCGCTTTGTGCGGTCGTTTCTTACGAGGCGATACCCTGGTAATTGCACTAGATTTGAGTTTAATGAGGGTTTTAGCCAGGACTCGCTAATTAATATTACGTGCACTTTGTTGTCTTCTGTAAGGGCTTGTAAGTCAATGCAGTGGGCCATGAGGGAAGATGCGTTTAGGTGAACAACCTGGAGAGACCTTGGGTGGCCGGCCAGCCGTTGCTTTAGATTGCTACCAGTCGAGGGTGGGTTGGTAGTAGGGGGAGGGGGTGATGAACTTCGGTCGTTGACAGCATCCGGAAGTGTGAGAAGTATGTCAGTGAAAGGGCAGGGGGTTGAAATTGAATTCCTAAGAATGTTTATGTTTGCCAACTTATTTTTATGTTTAGCCATTTTAATAAATGTTTAAGAATAAATAAATGTTGAGGCGCAATAATAATTGTTATTGCGTGCTTAGAGCAGAGTTTAAAGCGGTGACGTGTTACTGTTTTTAAAAAACCTAGTATAAAAATGCGTTGGGAAAACTTACCGATATAAACGAAGTTAAATTCTTCTTTCTTGATTATTCTTTCACACATACACACACACATACTGAGAAATACACGTAAAACCACTACTAATAGAAAACATGATATAACTAAAACTAGACGTAGAGTTTGTAGTAAATTCATTTTACGATTTACTCTCAATTTAGTGTCTCGTGGGGTTTATTTGAGCGTTACACCGCCGTATCCTTGGAGTCCCTGAAGGTCGAGAGAGAGAAAGAGAGAGAGAGAGAGAGAGAAAGAGATATCTAACGCAGTCCAAGAACAGACAGCTATCGGAACTTGTCTATTTACACCTTATTAAATTAGGAAATTGGTTTTACCCTTTTCATTTATCTTCTCGTTTCCATCTTAAGCTACGGCTCATTCATTTCCAGCTGAAGACTTTTTCTTCCTTGAGGTATAAACTGCTCGCTGTTTTTGTATCCACGCAACCAAAACACAATATTGCTTACTTCTTTTAAACCAGCCTGTATGAAAGTACCATAACCATAAAACAGCATGACATAATATTTCTTCGTCGCTATATTACATAGTGGACAAGCTATCAATTTACACAGTAGATGAACCACGCCATTAAAGTGAAAGCTCTTACCTCAAAATTATAAATTGTTGCAAAATTTTATTAAAGGGCTCGAAACGATCGAAGGGGTGTAAAGAAACACTCATTAACGCATCTTCAGGTGAGTTCGTAAGTTGTTCTATATATGTGAATCCAGCAAATAATGAGATTCAAACGTTTTCTGTTCTTTGATTATCGTATTGCCTATTAAAACTTTTAAATACTTCGTCCTAGATGGACAGGATACAAAAAATAAGCTTGGCATTTATTATTTATTCGCTTCGATAAACGTGCTCTACCTTTAGCGCAGGATTATTTCTGTTTGGAACAAATACAAAGAGCGTGTTCCTTCAAGAAATACCCAAGTCTTGTGGCATTGGCAACCCGTACCTTGGTCGCTTTCGAGAGCTGTAGGAACCGCGATTAAACACGAAGAGGAATGAGTCTTAACTCGTCTCGACGTTGTCGTTATAGCTGTAAAATTCTCAGAAGAGACGATCGCTCCATGCGGTCTATTTGAACGGAATTCGACACAGATTTTCCTGGTACATGAGTATTGTTCTCCCTCTGCGTTGAGTGGACCAGTTGGAGTGTTCCCTAGCAACGCCTGCCAACAGACGGTCTGATAGTTTGATTACAATACCGGATTCAGAGAACGAGTTGCAGCTACATATTTTGGATTTGGATTCGTCACATACGTCACTTTACCATTACATAATCCATGACAATACGGCCTTGGTAGATATATTTAAGGCACTAACTAAACCCTCGACTTATGTATGTCGGAAAGTGTATCAACTACAGCCACTGTTGCAGCCGACTACATTACCTGCTAAGTGAGACAGCACGTCAGCTACAACGAGAACCCGTGCTTCTTCTACTCCTTCTCAATCACAGAGACATCCATCTTGTTTAGTTTCTTCCCCAACAATCTGTTCTTGTCTCAGAGTTGTCCGTTTAGCTTATTAGGATGCTAACTTAGTTATACCCGCCATCTTGCCGTGGATTAACTTTAATTGTTACTTAGTCAATACCCGTACAAGTAAAGTACGACGAAGTTTCAAACAGCTAATTAATTTAGTATTCATCAAGTAGTTACATTTTCCCGACCGACGCGAATGAGACAAAAGTGAATGAAGCACTTCACTTCGAACAAGAATTCTCTGTGAATATTGGCTTTTATGTAAATAATTGTAAAAGACGGATATTGAAATTTAACTTCTTGGTTTTCAAATCTTAATCTGAATGTAAACAAAGAATAACTTTGTTAATTCTCGCAATACAAAGGGATATAAAAAGTGAATAATTAATAATAAGTTTTGTACCTGAGTTTGACAAATAAGATAAATCGTATTATGTTTGAACGGTTATCGCCATGAGAACTGTGAGTGGATTCAATTTTCTAAAATATTCAATGTATGCCTAATGGTAAAATATGAAAGTGAAATATTTACACAGAGAAGCGCTAAATCCATGCTTTTATTTTAATTATATCAGCTCGCACTCAGCTTCGATCGAGATAATATAAACAATTGCGATATGCACAAGAGAGCCTTCAATTCTGTCAGTAGGACTCAATCCGCTCAATTGCAGAATTCGTTTTTACGACTGACAAAAACCTCGAACAAACACTTCTGTCAAGATTGCGGGTGGCCGGAATCGAACTGAACACTAAACACGTGGTTGGTTGTATTGTCTAATCCTTTCATATCATTAAATTATGTGGCTCATTGTTTTGGCAGCTCCAGTCACCATTTACAACTAAAATCCCTAACCTGTAACCCACAAGATCAACGAGCAACGAGGGTCGGTGTAAAACAACATTGTCAATAGAGATTTCCAAATAATAATCTGTTGAATTTATATCAACGCATAATTATAAATGATCATCCCCAGCATTAAACAATACCTGATATCGTGTTAATCTCGTTTCCCTGGTGGTGATCATGAACGCTAGAGTTATGTCCACAATATCCACATGTGTTATTGTGTGTTTGGATCCCCGTACGGTAAATAAACATCAATTGCTCTCGACGAAAAATCAAAGCGGGACATTACGTGACATGAATCTCTTCCCTCGGGTAAAGTCGGTAGTCTTCGTGATGAATCGGAGGTCGTTTCCTCGGTCGGTTCGTCACCGTGATAAAAGACACGAGCGGAGAGGATATATAAAAAGGTCGCGCGTATCTCTCTATGGACTCGGATAATCGGTCAGCGCGCGAATACGAAAGGACAAATTCCGTCACTGTAGGAAACCCTACACTGCAGATTAATTACATCTCAAGTAACACATTTAACGCGATGTTTCGTTAAAACATTTGGTGTAATCAGGTGTAACAGTGGTGTAACTAGGGTAACTCTTCAATCGTTTGTAAAAGAAGATGTAGTCATACCAATCCTACAACGCTACAATGCTTTGTAGGTAAAAATGCTTCCTGTTATCAAACTTTATGATTGTATGTTCACTTACCCTGCAGAATCTCTGATTTATGTCGGGTAATATTACTCTAAAATACTTATGCTCACCTTTCTTTGTTCCAATCAATATGTCCTGTAATAATGCGTAGTTTCAATACGACCTGTGACCCAACGACAAACAGCGTGGACTCATTTCTAAACCAAACAGATTAAACGTGTTTTAAACAGGTCACCGCATATTACTAATAACTATAGAGATATTATCTCGCTGGGATGCACAAAACAAACTGCGGGAACAATTATTATACTCAATACTCATTTCGAATAGAGATTCTCATTGTTGGTAATTACATACGAAATGTTCCAATTGACTTTTTGTAAACGTTTCATCGATTTAACTTGAAATTTATACATGTAAATGTTTGTATTAATTTCGTATATGCCGAACTATCAGTTATAGATGGTGCAACAGCAGTAGAATTCAATTAACCCAACCCAACCCAATACGCCGTTTACTGTGTTTATTTTAGAAATTTCCAATTATAATTATTGAAAGTAATTATTATTGTTTGTTGCTCTGTACACAAGCATATACAATGATAATACTGGACAATGAGTTGACACATTACTCATAATGAGTTGTCACTCAGCAATATGTACGTGAGATATGTCCGACAAATTCATGTTGTTTAATAAAAGCACATTTTATTTCAACAAACACATTGAAGTACAAAGTTTGAACTACAAACTGACCTGAAAAAGTGAATATTACAAAAATAAGCAGTCACATCACTGGAGTTAAACTGATTTAGAAAATGTTTTTTGGAAATAATAAGCCTTTTGTCTAACATTAGAAGTTCAACTTTGGGATTATAATTTAAATACCTAAATTTTGAACATTGTCTCTTGAAACAACTGTCGCAATAATCTTAAAAATCTACCCATTATACCTATCAAGAATATTTTCAATGAACTTCATATTATTTTGTCAAGTTGTTCACGTGGTTCCAGCATTGCAAACTACCGCACTTCATTGACTCAATCTAAAATGAAATTATCTCCAGTTATGAAGCGTCTTCGTAAATGTCATAACCTTTCACCGTCGTGTTTACATTTCATAATACCCAATCACCACCACTTCTCGTTTCAGTTCTAAGATGACGCCACATAGACTTAGTTGCTTCTGAGTTGGTAGATAAAACCTTGTCGTGCACATTCATGTTTGATGTGGAGGCTTAATTGAATATTACAACGGCTTATCATCATTGTGAACAACAATTAGTGAAGCTAAAAGGGAATCAGTCTTGAGACAAAAGTAATTATTTTGAAGACATGAGATGTTTTGGCTCTCAACCCAGATGTTGT
Source organism: Isoperla grammatica (assembly GCA_945910005.1). Classification (NCBI taxonomy): domain Eukaryota; kingdom Metazoa; phylum Arthropoda; class Insecta; order Plecoptera; family Perlodidae; genus Isoperla; species Isoperla grammatica. Next base: position 45,864,477 of record OX246738.1, on the reverse strand, counting down.
GCTTCTTGATCATTTATCGTTACAGCAGGTTCAAATTTCTTCACACCACTACTGATATACCTGCAAATGTTTTAGTTTGATGCACTGATGCACAATTAATATTGGATGCCACTTCTTATGATCAATACTGAATGGGGGTTACTGTCAACAAGTCACCTCATTCGACAGGCAGGGCTACTGCGGATCTTTTTTTTTCCAGTCGGGTACTTGAGGGAAACTTAAATCACCAGGTGGATATAGTGAATAATTTAAAATCATTTTATTAATTATTTATAACTTTCGTTTCGTTTCTTATCGTATCTATAAGTGGTAATAAGTGATGCAGTGTTAACATATTTTTCTTGAGCGATGTAAACGTGTTTTAGATATACAAGTATAATAATAAAAAATTTAGCCTATATCTGCCGTTACCTTCTTACCTACCAGATTTACTACACAAAAATTATAATACAAATAATAGTTATTACGTTAAACGGATTTTTAAAATTCATTTACGACCACTCAAAGCAAATTTGTACATCTAGGATTCGTTTTTCATCCTTCATTTGTACCACACTTTTTATATATGGAATTCTTAATGAAAACCCCCTGTGCAGGTGTCATCAGCGGACCTCTTTAGATAATAGCATTGAATGGTCCGAAAAATAACCGATCCTAACTCCAACCCACTTTTAAAACAAAACAACAATCAACAATTTTTTCACATCTTTGGCAAACACAAGACAGTTACATCCACACAGGGTAGATTTTAGCGCGAGAACTTTTTGCCTGTGCTCGTCCACGTGTATTCTTTGTGTCTCGTGGGGGGGGGGAGGGAGGGGGGGTGTCACGTGATATGATGGATGAAGGTCCGAGGCGGCTGTGTCTTCTGTCCCTGACAGGGATGATCCCTTCCCACGCAAGCACAAACCATTATACAAAAACAAATGCAAAACGCATTATTTACTTTTCCAACTTGACATTATAGTTTTTATTTGGTTACTGTCAAGGAAATGAAATATTAACGCAGAGTTTAATACAATGTTGGTATATAATAAAATATTTCGTAGAAATCACTGATGTAGGTTACACACAAGCTTCACCTGGTGTTTACCCCCCTTTACCCCTCTCCAGGGCCCAGATTCTGAATGTCCGACGATAAGTTTATCATCGGTTTCGGTTGTTACAAGAAGGCGATGAGCCAATCACCGCCTTGCATTCACTTGCAGTAACGACCGAAACCGGTGATAGCTTATCGTCGTCTAACTATAGGGATATTTCACATCATATCATCAAAATGGCTTCCCTTTATTCATAACTTTGTCAAACCAGAGTACTTTGAAGGTTTTCTGATCTATCTGGTTACATAAGACAGACTTCTAGAGGTAAATTATTAATTCACTTAGTCGCCAACTAGAACGTATGTTACCTCGATGACGGTCGAAGTAGAGTATATCAGTACACGATCGCTCACATCGGTCTGTCGTTAACTTAGTCGCCAACTTGATCAGCTCGAGTACAAAGTTTCAAGATCTACTTAGGAATTATTGAACATTACCTACAGCACGAAGTGGAGTGAAGACCGGTTCGAATGACAAGATGTTCAGGGTTCGATTCCCAGTCGGGGTACATTTCCATGACATTGATTATGTATTCTTACATTGCGGATAACTAAGATCAACTTTCTTTTCTGTATAATTATGGTGTTGAAATTTACAAATTGTTCTAGAAATTGTTTTAAAGTAAATTTTGAGTGCATTGTATATTCTATGCATAGAATGTGATAACTTTGTCTTTATGGGATAAACACTAAACAGACGTTAGCATTGTTGATAAAGAGTGGTCAAAATAAATAATAAGAATAAATTAATTATTCATAAGTGATGCTGTTACTTTTTTTTCACAAAGCCAGCGTAGTTGGCCGTGTTCCATTAGCCGTAGTAAACCTTCTTGCAACTAGTAAACCGCGGTCTCTGCGTTCCAAATTCGAATCCTGGCTTGGGCATGGATGTCATGTGGCGTTTTTTAATCTTCATAATCATTCACTTATCGTCTCGATTACCATCGTTGCAAACATATGAGACGTTAAGCCCAAATATCATCATCTTTCTTCACAAGCAAAATATTTTTCTCAATTTTTATCAGAGATAATAATATAGGGAAATCCATTGAAATGAACTTGAAGGATTTTAATAATATTTCGTGCAATTATTAGCAACATATCGACAAATAATATACACAAATTTTAAGGTTGAAACTTGAACCACCATCTTTTTGAAAAATCATGTGTACATTATAAAGGTATTTTTGTTGTTGTAAGAGTAATATGATATGCAAATGATATGTTTGATTTACTTTAAAAAAATCGCTCATCTGGCTACGCGGAGCGTTTTCCTAGTAGTAAACATCATATTTAACTTATTATGATTAATATCGGTACTTACTTTTAATTTTTAAATGTTTTTCTAAAATAGTTCCTAACCAAGTAAAAATGACAATGCAATGAGGCAACCACGTACGAGTTCTACGACTCATGTGATGTCTCATATGCCCAAAAACCTGTATTTGTTACTTAAACAAAATGTACACTGTCTTTTCTCTTGAAATAAATAATGTTCTCTATAAAAAAACACATATGCACTGCAACTGTATGATCAAAAGGCATATAACGAAACCAACTGGCATTTAGTCCAAACACAGCTACCATATCAATGAACGTTTTGCTTTATGCGTGGAAGTCTTTCACGGTCTGATCGTGTAGAGGCGCAAAGCAATCGGCTGTTTGTCTACCGCCTTTTACGCCTTTTTCTGCCCAACATACTTCAGTCGGGTAGTAGGAGTTCGCCAAGCGACGCGATGACGGAGCCTGATTGGTCGACTACTTCGCCGATGATCTGCGAAGACAGCCGAAAGCTTCGTCATCGCGTCGCTTGGAAAACTCCTACTACCCGACTAAAGTATGTTAGGCAGTGAACGGCGGTACACAAACTGCCGATTGCGTTGCGCCTCTCTCAACGGTCTTATACCACGAGCTCAACGCACCAAAATGACAGCTGTGTGAGGGAGAGAACAATAAGATACTAGCGAGTCACTAGCGAAGCTGCTACAGACGTATATTTCCACTGAAATCTAAATATAACGCATCGTATTTTGTGGCAGATGCTTTCAGTTTATCTCTCTGTTCAGTGTGTTAGTATATACGCGCGTTGTGAGGGTGGGAAGCGAGAGTATAGCCAGCATGTTGACGCGATATAGCTAGAGAAACGCTCTCTGGTTTTCACTTTCTTCTTTCTGTTTAGATTTGTTTTCATCGTGAGGAACGAGTAAGTAGCCAATAAGTTAACATAATCATCTACACTAGGATCTAGGAATTACCCAAGGTTCACTTCACTACTCTATGTTTGATTGTTAATAGCTTGTTTCCACTATGGCCACCACCAATCTAAATTGTTTAAATCGACCAAATAGCTTATTTGCTACTTTCTTATTTGTTGATTTTAAAACCGCCCTTATAGTCTATGAGCCAGCCAAGAAGTCTATATGAATTGGAGTTACTAATTTGCCTTTGGGTGTGTAGGATGACTAGAAGGAAAGATAGCTATGAGAATACTTGACTTCGGGAACTTCGACCTCTACGTTTCAACCTCGCTTTTCTCTTTCGTCTTCTGAAGCTCTCTTTCTGTCCAACTGCCCAAGTCACCATTGAACTCGAGCCAAAGATCGTGTCAACCGCAGATATTCCCACTGTTCGTACGGCGAGCTGAGTTCTTTGTTATCTGCCTCGTCTAATGGTGCTTGACAGTTAACGAGGACCGCGACGGTGCAAATATTGGACACTCATGACTGACTCACGTGAGATCTCTGCGGGGACAATAAGGTTCTAGAGGGGGAGGGGGGGGGGGGTCATCAGCTGCTCTTGACCAGGCCAGGACGCCACCTTGGTTTCGTATGTGGGATTATTATTCTAGATGGACGATCAACGGAAACTGTGCATGTGATGGGAAATTTTAAAAATATATTCTTGTTTCAGTTTCATGCGCATAGATTCAAGTGAAATCCAAAAGTTAAACAAAATCCCATACCGAACCGTGAATAGAACACTGGACCTGCTGAGTTTTAGAATGGTGGGGGATTTGGGGAGCTTTCAAACTTTGGTAAACGTTGAAATCATGGCTGCGTAGCGATATCGCCGAAAGAACATGGCCGCCAATGTGACGAATGTTTTGTTTGCGTTGTTTTTTCACATGCCGATTACAGGCGCCAAACTATTATTTCTCGCACTTTTTACAACTAAAAAAGGTGAGGCGTCCCTGGACTAAATACGGATTTACCGACCCGGAGGATCCGGGTTCGATCCCTAGTCGCGGCAAACTTGCATTACAATTTCTTTACCTCCATAGACTCGGATATTGTTTCATGATTCTCGTCTGCTTTATCGACGTCAGGAACCAACAGCACAAACCGAGTTATTGTATCTCAGCACCGAACAAGACAAGAAGCTTCAAGAGATCGCCACACGAAGCAGCACCGAACAACAAATCATTTGTTTTTGTTGCACAAATTCACGCGAACAGTCAATTATCAGGATTGACTGTTTCGAGTCGATCTAATTGAGTTACATGAGTCTGAGGGAGGCGGGGGGGGGGGGGGCGAACGCGTCTATACTTGCCGCCCCCTTGTGTTGGCTCAACGCTCCCTAGGGGTCAGGGGGGCGGAGGCGCACCTCCCCCCTCCCCCTCCTTTGAGGGATTCGCTACTAAAACGGGTTATCGTGAGAATAAATAAAATCATCAGCACGGTTGAAACTTGTGAGAAAACAAAATACTGAATGTTGGTGCTGTATAATGTTACCACAGGAAATTGAGCACAATGAGTATTACAAATTAAAGTCTAGACGCAATATATTATCCATCACAACATTTACAAAATTCCAAAATATATACTCCCAAAGGCCAGAACATCAAATTCTTTTCGCCAGTCGTAGGCGGAATGCTTACGAAATGAGGTATTTTCCTTCTACTCACCTTATTCGCTTTGAGACCTCCTATTTTTTCCCGTTCCTCCAATATATCCCCCCCCCCCCCCCCCCCCCCCCCCGACGCAGTTTGCCTGACGGTTGAGTTCGTCGTCAAACACCTAGTTAATACATTGGCTCCATTTAATTTCATTTTATCATTCATCATTAATTGTAAAAGCATTTACAACAGATTTCAATTTCGTTAAGGTACTTGTAACCCCTACACGGCTGTGAATTTTAAGAAAATTGATTTTTTGGTTATTTAATTTAATTTCTTCATTAAGTCCTGTTTCTATGCATATATGATACATATGTATGCTGTTCTTATTTATTGCGGTATAATGATTTCATTGTATGCACTGCACTTGTTTTATGCCTCAAAACCACGCTCAAAACGGCAAGAATAAAAGACATTTACTCTAGGCCCTAGGCCTAGGCCAAGACCTTGCACATCAACAAGTGAGGACCCAACTTTATTGTTGAATGCTATTGATCTATGATGCGTATATCCCTTCTTAAAACAGTGGTAAAATTTCATTAAGCAAAATCTCAAGTGGCTGAAGATTTGATGGATGAGACATGAACATAACCGTAGGTAAAAGTGTTTCTTATCTTTAACTAGCATTATCTTTGATACAGTTTTTGATACGTTTGCTCTAACTTGGAAACAGATTAGATATAGTAAATAATAAGATAGAGACTTGAATTTGGTTTTATTTTAAATAAAAGAGTATGGGGCATGAGCCTGTGAGAGCTTTTTTTCATATTTGTTTCATGATTATTCAATAGAACAATTTGAATACAAAAATATTCCAAGGAAAACTTAAAATTGAAAAACTTTGAAGTTAGAAAATTCATAATACACCTTTCAGATTAAAATCTCAAAAAAGCTCTCATAGGCTCATTCCCACATATCATCTGCATCAGATGAGACCACAATCAACTTTCTATGACTAAAAGTAGGCATCAAAATCCATATCACCAGTTAACCATTGTTATAACAATGAAATAAATCGTAACAATGGAATTTATGAATATTTAAATTGTTTCCAAATGGATATCATCTAATTAGGCAAGTGTCAAACTTATATAAAATACAAAAATATTAGAATGATAATAGGTAAGATTTTTGTTGCTAGGGGATACAAGTACCAAAACAATTCATAGAGTAAAACGTTAAATGAAACACTAATCCCAAAAGACAGGCACTTTAAAAACCAGGGTATTTATTATTAAACGTGAAAGCAATGACAGACAGTGAAACATATCAGATATTATAACCGCTATTGACAGAACAACAGGATGCGGGAAATACTAGCACAGGTTCGTAAAATAAGGTTATGTCATACTACCGATAATCCATGGATTTCTTTGTTACATCTCATTCTGCGAGTCTTTTCGTTTCCATACATTTATTGCAACTCATATTTTTTTTTTTCAATGCTGGTCACTACCTTATCTGTACCTTCCATTTGTCTTTCAATTCCTTAGTATTCCTTAATGCCTCACTCTGTGTACAACTAAACAGTCTATAATAATCTAATCTAATTAACATGTTAACATGTGTAATTAACATGTGTGTATGTTTATCGTATATATATTCGAATGAATTGAATACTCAACAATTAGGACACATGACGTCAATCTCTTTGCCGCATCTTACGACAGACAGAGCTACCCTGGACCTGTTTGTTCCCGGAATCAACAGGTAATTAGGTACATTGCAGGTAGTAACAAGAAGGATGAATTAGATTTAAAGTGGTATGGGAGTAAATGGGTGCGAAACCCATTACCCCTGCAAATAAAAATTTAATCAAATGAAAGGACGTTATTTGTTCGACTCCTATGAGTGGTAAAGTTGTCACTGGGTCAATTTTACGGTGAGTATATCTTCCAAACTTGCAAACAAAGTGCGGTACATTGATTATTTACAACAACTCTCTTGTTTATATTTTAACGGATGTGTAATATTCGAAAACGGTGACTTCAGAACAAAAGATACCAGCGATTTATTTAATGCTCAATTTCCAAGATTTTGTTTTCTTTATGTAACGGTCTACTCTACTATAAACAGATATTATTCTTTCGAAATTGGGTAAACGACGTAAAAATCTGAATTCTCTGGGACGGCTAGATGAAGTGTTATATTCTAACATTTCACGCTCGGTATACGTCACAAAGTGAATTTCGAGAAAACTAGCAAAATTTATATTTATTTGACAATAAAGTTGCAAACTGGGACAGAATATTGAATAAAGTCGTTCATGAAATGTCCTATATTTACTTGGACGACGCAATTGAGCTCTTGGATGGGGAGGGACGGGATTGGCTATTTTATGTGAGACGGAAGCTGAAACTGATCACGAACGAGCTCACCTAACTATGTGGCCACATTTGGAACTAGATAAACGAGTCCTTATATCCGAGTCAAAATGTTATATACATCTACTTTTACATCTTACGTTAAAAAACATATTGATCACAATTAGTTGGAAATAAAAAACACGAAAACATTATTAATGTAATTCTAAAAAATGTCAATACACGTTTCGTTTAAAACAAATCATCCATGACTTTTTTTTTAGAATTAAGTTGTTCATACATTTTTTAACTGTATACGTTTATACAACGTTTTCAATCCTTCAGTGATAACTAAAACACATCTTTCATAATATAATCTCGCAACCTCGTACAAGCAGAATCCCCCCAACCCCTCCCCACCGAGTCTTGAAGGCCACGGCTACGCTTTGCCTCTTAGTAAATGTTTAGTTGCTCTCATGCTTACGATGAAGCCCAGTCCAATAATACAACTTAATTTTCTACTTCTCTAGTTGCTACCATCTAATCTAACTAAACACTTCCATCAGGGATTTACGACCTTTTGTTGTTTACCTGAAACAGTGGGCGTGGCTTAGTTTACTTGTGCACTCTACTCATCGGAAGACTGCATGTCCAGGAATCTGTTGGTTTTCATCGAGTTAGTGAGCATGAAAGAGGCAATTACATAAGGATCTGAATTCAGTACGCGAATATTTACGTTGGGGCTAGTATATTATGTTTCGCAAAGTAGGTGCAATGTACACACCAACTTCACCATTTCACAAGCTCTTGTGAATTTGTTTAGGTTTAAAGCGCCGAATGCTTTGCTATCTGATAACGGAATATGTTAAAATACAAGACCTTGCCAATGCCAGCCCAGGTTGCTTCTCATATGGTTGATAACTCTACCCATAAGAAGTTGGTGAGAGATCTGGTTTTGATTTCCATTCGTAATTGGATTAAATTCATCTCCGGCTTTCTATAAGCAAGAAGTGTTTATCTTCAACAATCCCTTAATTATTATGTCATTTACAGAATTTGTTTCGTTTTTCAAATACATCAATTATTAAAACAACAAACGCTGGAGGACAACCCCTTTAGCCGTTCAATGATAGCATTCCACGTAAAATTGAAACACAATCACAAAATAGACAGTATTACTAATAATCACGGAAAATATAGAAATTTACAAAGGCAATTAAATTGATAAATCATTATCGACAATCGAACATCACAATTTCGTAGGTTATGCGTCTCGTGGCGAGAACCCCGATATTCCCCCGGCTGTTGTTTGGGTACGATAACGATTAGGCCCCTCCCCTTGCCGCCTGTTTGAATTTGATAAGAGCTCCACTGACCGATCGAACAGCATTAAAATGTTCGGTGTTTATAAATAACGAACGTACGACGGGTTTGCCACGTCCGATATAATTGGAAACCGTTTTGGACGTTGGTAACGCGTTGTTTTGTGGGGTCGTAATGGTTCTCCAATGGAAACAAGGGACGGTAAATCAGAGGGCAGATTAGCAATAAAGCGATCCCACCGCGATTTGCAATTAGCTTGCAATAGTGGTGCACACATGGGTAGTTGAACCAGACAGTACTCCGACCCTTGAGACAAATTGCATCCGTATAAACAGATGGGGGGGATGTACTATTGGATGTGACGTCACCGCGTCTTCAGACGCGACGTGATTGGTCGGATGAAGTAACAGATGGGGGATCCCGGCTGTACTGATGGATGTGACGTCACCGCATCTTCAGGACGCGACGTGATTGGTCGGATGAAGTAACAGATGGGGGATCCCGGCTGTACTGATGGATGTGACGTCACCGCTTCTTCAGGACGCGACGTGATTGGTCGGATGAAGTAAGAGATGGGGGATACCGGCTGTACTGATGGATGTGACGTCACCGCTTCTTCAGGACGCGACGTGATTGGTCGGATGAAGTAACAGATGGGAAATCCCGTCTGTAGGCTACTGATGGATGTGACGTCACCGCTTCTTCAAGACGCGACGTGATTGGTCGGATGAAGTAACAGATGGGATATCCCGTCTGTGCTGATGGATGTGACGTCATCGCTTCTTCAGGACGCGACGTGATTGGTCGGATGAAGTAAGAGTACGGGAATCCCGGATGTACTGATGGATGTGACGTCACCGCTTCTTCAGACGCGACGTGATTGGTCGGATGAAGTAAGAGTACGGGAATCCCGGGTGTACTGATGGATGTGACGTCACCGCTTCTTCAGGACGCGACGTGATTGGTCGGATGACGAATAAAAATAATATTCTTCTATTTCCGGACAGAGAGAAGCGGGAGGCGCTTACTGTGGATATGGCCATCCCGTTTAACTCTGATGTCACGGCCAATAGAGCAGAGAAGATGTACTGTACTGGCGACGCCGTAAGAAGCAAGGTGTCCCCTAAAATTCTGAAAAGAGACGGTTGCTCCACGCGGTCTATTTCAACGGTATTCAACTCGAGATTGCCCCATAGCTGCATTGTTATTGTCCACTGTATTGACTGCACCAACCTTGAATGGAATGCGACCCCACCACGTCTGACAACATGCAGCGATATTATCACTACAATACCTGAGGCACGACAATGGGATGCAACTAGATTTAGGTTGGAAGTTGTCACACGCGTCACTTCACTATTACATAATCCGTGACGACAGCACCATGCAAGTTAACGCGACTCGACTTTATCAGCTTCAGTGCTGTTATACGACATGTGGGAGCTGAGAAGCATAGAAATCATCCCAGTTGTTATCTCTACCAATGGGCCCGCTCGTCTCCCAGGATCTCGCGGCTGCTCTTGACAACCTCCGTCTCAATGAACGTCATGTAGGCCTAATGATCATACAGTTCTCGGCTTGGCTAACAAGTGCTCACAGTTCTAGGCTTGAAGGAATAACCTATGCCATTCCTTCAATGTAGTGCAACCAACAACTTTGCCCCTGTTTGCTCTTCGATTTGTCCATCACCACGCGGTAACTTTAGAGCCGTATTAGCAAAAGTTTTATAAGAAGCAGATGCACAGTCGATGATTTATGGTTGCTATAGAGTTTGTTTTCTTGTGGAAAATAAACATTTAATAAAACATTTCCATAGCAACCATAAAGAAATCTGGCCTTAAATGTCGCCCAATGAAAATCAGTGCTTGTTAAAATGTTTGCTTATTTATATTTTATTTATTTATAGCCTTTATATATTTGGAAGAAGCAACGCGGGTAGTCGAGACGTTGGGGTTCACCGGTGAAGCTCACGAGGATCAAGTAGGGGCCTACTACTGCGCACAGATCAACCAACCTTATCAATTGCCAATCATCGTGTGTATATCATCTACTTACGTACTAATTATGCATAGACCAACCGACTGTGGGGAATTGATGGGCTTTCGACATCATCAACTAACCAACCTCAAGCCATTAAGCACGAACCGCTGTTTCTACTATCCGGGTCACAAACATTTAATTAAGGTTGATCATTTTTTTTTTTATGTTAAGTCAACCTAAGTGGTCTCGTGCTCAAAGATTTCGCACAAAAAACAAACACACTTTTTATTCAAATCTAAAACACTTTAATTTCTTGTGAGCAAGAGTTAACATTAAATGTTCATACTTTCATATTAGCCGTACAGATCATAAATGAATCTAAACGCTACAAATATGTTGGTGCTTGTCCTTTGCATCAACAAAACCCAAGAAAATGGCTTAATGAGAAGATAGACGAAAACGTCGAATAGACGATACAATCATGAAAGCATGAACAAATGTAAGTTTTAAACAGATATGTACGAGAGCCCTCTGTACGGGCACCGGTCACCACGAGGCGGAACCACTCTACAGATGTTTAAGAATCAAATATTCAAATTAGTATATGGACAACATAAACACGCATATATTTGTTTTAATGTATTTAATGTGAAAGACATGTGAAGAAGAGAGTGTGTGATCACTGTACATACATGGAGTAACCTTCAAGAGCCTTAACATCTGATAAACGTAACTTGCCAATAAACGTTCGAATTACATTTGGCAAACTTAATATTGTGCTTGAAAGATATTGGTAGGTTGTTTTGTGTGTCCCTGGTTGTTCATAACACATCCGTCCGAAGGTTTAGGTGCGGGGCTGTTAAAACGACTGCCATAAAAACATCAAGGTTATTGCAGCACTTCCACCCTTGAGAACGGATACAAATACAATCTTGTTGAGTACCCATGCGATCCTACCCAGCTCGAGGTACAGATGAACAGCAAGGCGCCCTGGTACTTCTATACAAAGTATGTATGTTTTTTGTTGTAAAATTAATAACAAAAATTATTGCAATACTTCCATTTTGAGATTGGCTTTAAATCAATCTATTAACTTTAAATTATACACTTTATTTACCCTTTACTTTTTTATAGAATTGATATAGCAGCAGATAGAGAGTACATCGGGTGACCCAACCACAAGGATCCAGCTTACTAAAGATAATTTAAAAAAGTAGCGTATTTCAAATCAGTTCGATCTTTGTTTGCCCATCAACATTCGAACAAATACACAGTGACATAATATTTAGATCAAATTTTATTTAAAACATTGACAGAAAATATTGTTAGAAACAAATATATTGACTACTCAGTTATTTTGGCTTTCTTTTATTTTTACTGCGACCACAGACAATCCGTTATCTGTGCTGTGACCTTACTGGAAGTTCGAAGAGCGTCCGCTGGGGGATTTGGTGCCCATTGGAGCATGGATGTCTCCAATGGTAAGAAGCACTTAGGCTTTACGGATTACCTACTGTATGTTTTCTGTATGACCGTGCTACCAAGGATTGTACCATTGAGTTTAGACTTATACCCCTGAAAGACCTTACTTAAAACGGACCAGCACTTCCTTATGGGTAAAAAATCATTTAAACATATTGTCATTATTTATCCGGATCAGTTCTGAATGATCTTCATTCGATGTTTAAAGATTGCACACAAAACAAAACTATCAAACAACTATAGAGATCATAATAATGCGACGCATAAATATTTTCTTCGCTGGATGCTCCAAAAAGAAAAAAAGGAAGTTACTTTAGTTTATTGTTGATCATTTATAAAAAAAAAGAACAAAAGAATAAAATTAAAAAGTATACTTATATTTAGAAATCAAGGAACATAAGAATTTTTTTACAGAAGTACACAAAACAAGTGTGAAAGGATAAGGAAACATAGAAAACGGGGGAAGGGGAGGGATACTAAAAAAACGCATTTTCACATTCCACTAGTGATCCAATATGTGGTTACTATAGTCAGCCACAGAGCGCGCTAGTATCCAGTTGACGCTACGGCCGGTACAATCAAGTTCTGCTTTATCTGCATTACACATCTTAGTTGCTGTAATATTCAGAGAGAGCGGCTGCGTATTGGAAACGTAGGGGCCGGTATAGTAGGCGTCTGCATCAGTACATAGAGTTTAGGATCATACAATAATTATTGTATTTTGGATTCCTCGAGGGGGGGGGGGGGGGGGGGGGGGGTTCAGAGTTTAAACCGATTCCAGCGATTTATGCTATCTGACTGTTAAAGAATTATTGATATTTAGTATTTATATATTTTGCAGTATAATGATTTTAATTACACAACATGCCTTCCGTAAGTACAATAGTTGTGAGCAGTTGTGAGTTACCATCCATTGCCTAGTTTGGATAAACCATGAATCTGGGAAATTAAAGAGCTAATTTCATTACTGATTTATTAGAGCTTTCTCATATTTTACAAAATATTAATGAAAAGACGATTTAAAGATTTCCGCTAAAGAAACCACAGATAACTAATTAACTACGTAGTTAATTAGTTATCTGTGAAGAAACTATTTATTAACCGTTTATTAGTTACAATATGAAACATGTTATACTTTTATAGAATCAATTAAATGAAGTAATTCAATGTACAATTTCTAAGAAATCTAAAACGATTCGAAATGTTTGCTAATACCTAATACTCCTTTGTTGTCAACGTAGTTTACTAATTTTGCATTTAGAAATGTTGAACATTGGATTGCTCATCTCATAAAGTTCTTGTGTTACTATTGAGCGGTGCATTGGAGCCGAAACAAGTATAAAAACCAGGTTTGATATTTTCTCTGGACCGGCCAAGCCAACATTTCTTGGAAGGCTTAACTTATTCCAGTCCGTTATTTTATCTGGTCTACAATCTTAGCGTTTCTCTTGCATCGGTCAGCCTTGATATTGCCCCCCCCCCCCCCCCCCCCACCCACCCACCTCATCCTAGCTCGTGAGTTGCATGACAAGGATTCAAGACCAATAGTTGAAATTAGTTTTCGCATCAGTCAGTCACACATCCCTTACTAATATTTTCTATAATAGAAGAGGAAAGTTTTCTATCTAATTTTCAGTTAGTTATTAGTTTCCTTCTTTCTTTCGTGGCAGGCACATTGAATTCATTATTGTATATGAAATGTCAAAGGGTCGAAGGGAAATCATACAATCTTTCTTCACGTAATCACATTGTAATCTGGAACTTACTGGTAACATCCGTTACATGAAAATATATACTGAAGGATAACTTGTGTATGTAATGTAATTATTCATAATTATTGAGGACGTTTACACTCATGCCAAAGTGGAAACCGTATTCAAGAAATTATTTATATATTTTTTAGATTTAATTTGTTTTAAATTATTATTCCGGGTCGCAAAAGCCTAAAATCTGCAATAATAATTTTTTAGAAAATGTTCATGAGAATTGCAAATTATATAACGCAATAGCAACCACTCCCCCCCCCCCCCCCCCACCCCCAACCCCACCCACACATCACCATTACCAAAATAGAAATAGAAATAGAAACCCAATCGCTACTTATATCGATTGTGGAAAATCTAAGTTCAAACACCAGACATCATTCTATCCCTAAAACTTGACGAAAAATTACATACATATTTTTTATTCATGACACAAAATATGTTGTCTGAGTAAGATTCGAAGCCAGCACGTCAACACGGAAAAGGGAATTCGTTTTTTTTTTACAGTTTACACCATTCATATTGTTGGAAAAGTCGATACAGAGTTAAAAATTGTGACGTGGTATTTTAACTACATCATGTGGTTGACTATTTAATATTTATATTATTACCATTATTCATTAGCAATGATCTTATTATAGTAACAGCATCAATATTTATCATCATATTAATTACTATAGTGTGTACTGTGGTAAACAAATCAGTTTTTGTTTGCGTCTACTCAGTGGTTCGGATCTCGCCTGATTTATAGGCAGATGAATAAACTGCCCCAGCCCCAATAAGCCTGTGTTCGTGATCGAGCCAATCATATCACTTCTGCGTTGGGCTTATGTCACCGTCACATCCCTCACGCGATACAGGTTGGTAATCCCTGTGAGGCAACCATCATTATATTTAGTGTTGCGTAACATTCTATACATCATTGGATGAGCTTATATGATCGTTAGTTTTCCAATGTTCCAGGAACATTTATTTTTATTAACAGTTCCAGTAATTTCATAGGGAGTTTTTCTATTTCCTTTCAAAATGTATATTTCCTCTAGCTAGATACTAAATTAGGCCACTTATAAAAAACATAGAATTAATAAATAATTCACTTAATTTAATTTGGAGTTAGTACATCGTTTAATAAACTTATTTCCATACAAAAAAATAAACTTCATAATTAGAAAAACAGTTTGATTCTTAATTTTGATATTGATTTCATTCCTGTTATTTTTTTTTTTATACAGAGATAAGTAAATAGTAGAGTAAACAGTATAAACAGTATAATAACCGTAGTAAATAAACGGACAGGAAGCTAAATGTTTGTTTGATCACCGCTTCTGGAAATAACGCCGGGAAAACCTTATTACCAACACTAACAAGTGTATGTAATGCCTAACAAACATCATTAAACATCGCTGCACTAGTGTTGCTGTAATCATGATGAAACCTGTAGCACAGACAACTGATCCTGTAGCACAGACAATCCCTTATCTGTGCCTGTAGCATACTAGCGCTTTTAAGAGTTGTTTCTACGCAAGAGAAATTTACAATTTGTTATGGCTTGTCCTTGCTGACATAGCGCCTCTGAGCCACCGTAGATTACTAGGAGTGGATTCCAAGCAAATTTTTAATTGAAACATGAAAACCTTAAGATTGTACAAGCGAAAATATGACCTGTGTATCGGAATAAGTACTCAACGCATCACATTCCAATCAAATGTTCTTTACGCTTTAATAAATATTTAGTCACTTTTTCGTATATACGTTCCAATTGTTACACAATTGTTCACTTGAACTGTCTGTGAACAAACCCTACGCATAATTTACCCATGTTCCAATTGAATACAATATTATTTGTGACTTTTAAACTACATACATCATAACGACATAGTCAGCAAGTAGAACAAAGAACTATCTAATTTACAGTAACACCCCCCCCCCCCCCCCCTCCCTGTATAGTTGAGCATAATAAAACATTTAAACTATATCAAAATTGAACCGCAACACCTTTTCCAGTGATTTTTTATTTTCACAAAACATTACAAAGAAACGTTAACAAAATAAAAAGTATTATTTTTTAAATCTGTTGTAATTTATATTTACATTCGATTGTCTCATCTAGTTTACCACTCGGTCCAACCCAACCCTGTCGAACCAACAATTATAAATTTGACAATATGTAAGTCGACGAAAATGTTCCAGATAACGCGTTTCAACCGTTGGCTATAAATAAGTCTACAGACGGGACGGTGGGCGCGAAACAACTCTCTTTCTAACTTCTTTGTCTTGGAAGTGGGCCAGGATTCAAACGGCCCAATCAGAGAGCTTAGCGGTCTTGAGCCGTTGAACGTGCATTATTTTACAAGCGAGCCTGGTGTCATCCCGCATTACTGCACTCAATGCTTTACTAATCTATCTTGATCGTCCTGACACGAAAATATCAGAACAGGCTGTATTCCAACAATCATTGTCTTTATGTCGACAGTGTTTTCATTATTGAGTTAGTGGCAACCTTTAGTAGTAGAATAAAGAAAATTACTTTATTAGTAACGTTGATGGTACGTCGTTCCAATTTCGTAAGAGTAACTGCTGTAATTTCTTTACAGTTTGAAGTGATTTTACGTTACGAACACGTTAATTCTACATTGAAACTTCACGAAAATTTAATCTATATCAAAACTGTATAGTATGATATTAAAAAATCAAAATAATGACTCGTTTTTTAAAAAACATGGCTAGTATGATATTGAAAAATCGAAATAATGACTCGTTTTTTTAGAAACATGTCTAAGTTGTTTCAAGCACAACACAGTAACTTATCAATTTTTAAAAGTATACGGAATAGTAGTTACGAAACTCATTACATTTTTTGATTGAAATGTAATATAATTTCTAAAAGTAATTTACCCGAGACTTTTTAACGATTTTACTTTCGTCTGGCGGCTGAGTAATCAGCATAGTAATTATAATTATGTCCACCAAGGAATTACCCTGGGTCTCTAGAATGGTAGTTAGATTGCCCCAACTGTAGAGGAAAAGATAGAGGGTAATACTGAACGACGTCGGTGGTTCTATAGAGTGTAGAGTGTTAGATTGCCCCAACTGTAGAGGCAAAGGTAGAGGATAATACTGGACGACGCCGGTGGTTCTATAGAGTGTAGAGTGTTAGATTGCCCCAACTGTAGAGGCAAAGGTAGAGGATAATACTGGACGACGCCGGTGGTTCTATAGAGTGTAGAGTGTTAGATTGCCCCAACTGTAGAGGCAAAGGTAGAGGATAATACTGGACGACGTCGGTGGTTCTATAGAGTGTAGAGTGTTAGATTGCCCCAACTGTAGAGGCAAAGGTAGAGGATAATACTGGACGACGCCGGTGGTTCTATAGAGTGTAGAGTGTTAGATTGCCCCAACTGTAGAGGCAAAGGTAGAGGATAATACTGGACGACGTCGGTGGTTCTATAGAGTGTAGAGTGTTAGATTGCCCCAACTGTAGAGGCAAAGGTAGAGGATAATACTGGACGACGTCGGTGGTTCTATAGAGTGTAGAGTGTTAGATTGCCCCAACTGTAGAGGCAAAGGTAGAGGATAATACTGGACGACGCCGGTGGTTCTATAGAGTGTAGAGTGTTAGATTGCCCCAACTGTAGAGGCAAAGGTAGAGGATAATACTGGACGACGTCAGTGGTTGTGTAGAGTGTAGAGTGTTAGATACCCCA
Organism: Isoperla grammatica; assembly: GCA_945910005.1. Lineage (NCBI taxonomy): Eukaryota > Metazoa > Arthropoda > Insecta > Plecoptera > Perlodidae > Isoperla > Isoperla grammatica. The sequence goes on along the minus strand of OX246738.1, from coordinate 45,846,928 downwards.
ACTGTAGAGGCAAAGGTATAGGATAATACTGGACGACGTCGGTGGTTCTATAGAGTGTAGAGTGTTAGATTGCCCCAACTGTAGAGGCAAAGGTAGAGGATAATACTGGACGACGTCGGTGGTTCTATAGAGTGTAGAGTGTTAGATTGCCCCAACTGTAGAGGCAAAGGTAGAGGATAATACTGGACGACGTCGGTGGTTCTATAGAGTGTAGAGTGTTAGATTGCCCCAACTGTAGAGGCAAAGGTAGAGGATAATACTGGACGACGCCGGTGGTTCTATAGAGTGTAGAGTGTTAGATTGCCCCAACTGTAGAGGCAAAGATAGAGGATAATACTGGACGACGTCGGTGGTTCTATAGAGTGTAGAGTGTTAGATTGCCCCAACTGTAGAGGCAAAGGTATAGGATAATACTGATCGACGTCGGTGGTTCTATAGAGTGTAGAGTGTTAGATTGCCCCAACTGTAGAGGCAAAGGTATAGGATAATACTGAACGACGTCAGTGGTTGTGTAGAGTGTAGAGTGTTAGATTGCCCCAACTGTAGAGGCAAAGGTATAGGATAATACTGAACGACGTCGGTGGTTCTATAGAGTGTAGAGTGTTAGATTGCCCCAACTGTAGACGCAAAGATAGAGGATAATACTGGACGACGTCGGTGGTAGTTAGAAGTTAGTGAAACGAGATTCGGGCACGAAAGCTATTCGCGTAGTTTATTATCTTGCTCCAAAAGTTGTTTCACCTTTGGAATCTCGACTTTGTTCGTTCGAACGGCCGTGGTTTTTTGTTACTTGCAAAAACCAGTTCTGATCGCCAGAGAAATCTTCGTTGAGACTGGTCGAGCCAGCAGAATGGGTGGGTGGCGGGTCGACTTGGCTCGGCTTGCAATGAGAGCCGTCGTGGGGATAAGCAGACTGATGCATCTATGCTGAAGACAATCGCAGAAATACACAGAGTTCGTTATCTATTGTGTTGTCCACTATAATGGCTTGTCTTGCGCCCTTGTGTCTCTGTACATTATTTTCATTATTTATGCTCGTAGGCTGCAAAGGTGTGGTTCCAAGCCAGTTTATGGGTAGGCCTACTGTAATATCTGTTATTTTAAACAAATGAATATTTTAATAGAATTTTACTTGTATTGTTCCATCTTTATTTTCTACTTCTCTATTCTTTCTTCAATAATACTTAAACAGGTCTAATTTATACCGCCTTGGGTAGGATACCTGGAAATTCCGAACACAGTGTGCGTGACTATAACAGGGCTTGTGCACTCATAAGGGGAAGGCTGCCTTTACGTATGTGTAAAAGAACACCAAGCATCTGTTAATTTTCGTTGAGACATTGATTGTGCATAAAAGGGGTGGGCAGTAGAAAAGGATCTTAGTTAGATAAGACTAGAGTTACGTTGGGGCTATAGTTTAGCGAATGACTATAATATGCCGTGTCAACCTGGCTGGGCCTGTGTGGTCCATTACTACTACTTTCAACTAAGAAATTGTCATTCACAAATTAAGTATTCAATGCAATTGGTTTTTAGTAAACTCGTTTAGGGCTTACTATATATTACAGTAATTGGGTTGTGAACGCTACTGAAGGGCACGTGAGTGCGAGAGTGCGTGAGCACATAGTTCGTGCGTGAGTTTGTGAGCAGTGAGCTCATGGTTCGTGCGTGAGTGCGTGAGTACGTGAGCACATAGTTCGTGCGTGAGTGTGTGAGCAGTGAGCTCATGGTTCGTGCGTGAGTGTGTGAGCAGTGAGCACATGGTTCGTGCGTGAGTGTGTGAGCAGTGAGCAGATGGTTCGTGCGTGAGTGCGTGAGTACGTGAGCACATGGTTCGTGCGTGAGTGCGTGAGTGCGTGAGTACGTGAGCACGTGGTTCGTGCGTGAGTGTGGCATTACGTGACGTGAGTTAAACGTTGCTCAACCACACATTGAGAGGCGACGAGCTCAACCAGTCAAACCAACACTTGTGTCTTGGTTAGGTCCCCACCCCAAATTGATGCCGTCGCCGGAGATGGCTTCTGTGTCCCTCGATAATTGACACTTTTACTTTCTCTGTTTTTATTTCGAGAGTTTTTGTGCCCGCTCGTCACGCTAAGTATTACTTATCCAATTGTCGGCGTAATTCGTTGGAATGTGGAATGTTAAATGCACAGAACGAGAGTTTACAGTTTCTATGACGACAGTGAAACAAAATGGTGATGCTCATCGACGTGAAAGTAATCAATGAGTCGTTAGATTGGCACTTATATTAGTATTTGTGTTGAAGCAGATAAGATTTTCCAAGTATAGGATTGTCATGAGGACAATCATTCGTGATGTGAATTAAAAACAAGATTTTTTGTAGAGAGGTTCTATACCACATATGCAGGCGGAAGGGGGCTTCCTCGGGCCTCCCCCCCCCCCCACCCCCACAGAGGAATGAGAGAGTATCGTTCTTTTGAATTTTTTGACTATCACAAAAACAAACAAAAATTAATTTCCATTTTGTATATCTTGACCCAGGAAATGGGTCCAGAAACCCACAAAAAAAGTCAAGTTTTATTTTTTTCTTCAAACTGATCGTCCAAAAAACGCGTGTTGATGCTAGTATGTATAGTATATTCCGTAATCTGTGATACTAGTTTCTCTGAGAGGGTTTAACGCCCATGGCTGTGAAAGAATGAACGAACCATTTTGCAAAGTAAACTTTATTGAGCCTAGAGACTCAAGCGATACATTTGCATCTTACAACCGCCATATATATAATTATAAAGACAGTGCAAGTAGAAGACCTTTGCGTATGAAGCCACTTACCTTGGGTAGAGGGCCCACGCCAACAGCTTTTTGTCTATCGAATCATGCCGCTCAACTCACACAATTCGGCTAATATTAGTGCTCCGAGCATGCGCAATATACTCGGCTCGACGTTTCAACAAAGATTACTGAGTGGGTAGTAATATTTGTAATATTTGGTAATATGCTGCCGTTATACCTGTTTCTCAGCAGAAAAGGTCGCTCCACGCTGTCTATTTCAACGGAACTCGCCACGGGATTTCCCAGCACCTGCCTGTTGTTCTCTTACTGCTTGGAGTGAACAAGCCGTGCTTCGAATGTGCCCTGTCGACGCATACCAACAGACTACCTTATTGTTATTATGTTTACGCTTACTGTGAGTTGCATGGGGAAACATAGTTAATATTTTTTCAGATAACTGCTTGTGATTAAATAATTTTGATTTGTGAAAAAATTAAGATGAAAATAAATATTATATTTCAGAGAAGACTTACGTTTGCTGTAAAAGAATGTAGATGTAATTCTTATACATTAGACGTAATGTTCACGTACATTTTTTTCTGATTTACAAAATACGGATTCAGGATTAAGTCCTGATTCGGAGACCTAATTATAACTTTTTGAGTCTTTATGGCAACAGTTTCGGTTCATGCATGGTTTTTTTTAACTGCATTTAATCTATCTATAATACATGTAAACGGTAACTTTGCAGCCACCCCACCATAGCAACGAACCACATTAATAAGTGTAATACATGTCACCTACTGAAAATCAGTTCTGTACTGAGTATAGGTAGACAAAAACTACAAGTTTGTTTACTATAATTATTTTTATTTATATAGTATCACTACTGTACTGGATGCAAATAACGAGTTGCAACTAGATTTAGGTTGGTATTTGACACATACGCCGCTTTACTACATAATCTATGACGTCACAACCTTGCTAGATCCGTCACGGAACTACAATACTTGTTCGCTGTCATTGCGCATGCTTAGCGTAAGTTGCAAAGTAGGATGTGGGCGCGGTAGACAAATAGCTGCGGGCGTTGGTCCTCTAGACTATACCCTGGATTTATACTCAAAGGTAATACTAAGTCATCATTATAACTAGAGGCCTCGGGCATTTCCCGAGTACAAGACGATATTGCATTAGCTCCCTTCTTCGCTCTAGTTACGCCATTTCTAAGTTGTTTGGAAACTAATCACAGAGCGTGTGTAGATGAACCACGTCGCACCTACATGTCCATATTATACTAAACATTTACTAAATATTAACTAAACCTTTACTAAATATGATGTAAATATAAACATCTACTAAATATTTATCCGAAGTTTGTAACATCGGGCTTATATATTATGCCTATCTTACAATCCTAATAAAGTTATTTGTAGCAGTTAAGCTATTTGGAGGATTTCAAGGGTTTTGATTGGTGGTCGGGGTTGCCATAGAGACAACAAGCTATTCAAAGAATAATTACTTATTGGGACATTGTAAAGACTGGACCTTAGTAAGATATATTTCAGCGGTTTATTAATATTTTATGTAGTTTTACTTTTCATTCACGAGGCTATTCATTCACAACTCTAGAGAGTTCAGCTTTGCTTTTCCCATCTCCCAACGCCATGAGTTGATTGCTTATAGTTTTTGTTCACAACTCTAACTTTTGATAAACATGATGCACAAATGAGATTTTCTATCAACAGGATAGTTTGAATATTTAAATAAGTACTGTCAAATTCAAGCCATTATGTAAGAAAATAGTTAATGAAATAGTTTGTGAGATACATATTTAAATGGTGATTGTGAAAGGTGTAATTAAATACCTAAATGGCGTCTGAATGGTGGAACTTCATAAAAACTAAGTGGGAGTTAGTTAAATAAAAATGGATATCACATTTGAAAGTCATAGATGAGTCTCTTACTCTCTTACTTACTCTCTTACTCTTTATTAGTTTATAACAACAATGTATAACAACAATGTAAATGTAGGCATATATAAACAATGTAAGTAAAACAACAACGGTGAAGGCCATTGTATACTATCACTGCTTTCATGGCCACTCACCATTGTTATTTCTTGTATGATTGTACACATTTTTAAATGTAACTTTTGTACTATTAGGAATAGAGGCATATAGGCCTAAACATCCTCATATTTAGTTTTAATCTAACAATAGCCTAGACCTAATATAAGGATTTATGTACTACATGGTGAAAACTGTTCTAAATAATATTATGCATTATAATTAAACCTGTGAATGTATACATTGTGTCCTAAATAAATAAATAAATAAATAAAATAAATCATTGTTGCTACTGACGCCAATGGCGGCGGTGTTGCCAAGAGGCGGTGTTGCCAAGAGGCGGTGTTGCCTAGAGGCGGTGTTGCCAAGAGGAGCGAGCAGTGATCTGTTCCAGAGAGAGTGAGACATACTTGAATGCGTCCAGCAGCCGCAGATACAACTTTAATGAAGTTGACATACACTCCTGGCGATGAAAGCTTCAACTGAACTTCCCTTTCATTGCAGAATTAATTAAGTAACGCTATTGTGAATGAATTACAGTTTGTTGCTATCATCCTCGGTATAGTGGTTAGTTTCCAAGTTAGTTAATTAGAGTGTGATTGAATAATTCATGTACCCACTTGCAGCTGGGTGATCTTGAATTGAGCACTACTAAACAATGCAAGAGCTCCAAACTTCAATGCAATTGTGCCTTTAGAATTTCCAACTTTTGTGGTGTTGTGGTGCGTGGTAGTACCAACATATTTTATAAGAGATATGAAACCTATTTTAATAAGAGCATATCATTATCAATGTTTACATAATGTAACATTCGGTTTAGTTCACTATCAGTTGATGATTGTAGTTTAGGTTCTACAGCAACACGTGTACCCTAAGGACATAACAAATAAATTATTGTTCATAATGTCGCAGGTGCGCTCTTTCTGCTAGCCCCTATTTGCAACCTGACTTCCAATGAGTCGACCGTGAAAAAGGGCCTAAGTACCGTTATCAACAAATAAGTACCAACATAACGATAACTTTTCAATTCAGTGTAGTCCGTGCCAGGTATTTGAAGAATAAAATGTTAACTCGACATTTTTTATACGTGGGTCGTCAAGAGGCTTCGAATGTCCTATAAAATGTGCTTCACCCCCCCCCCCCCCATCACGGCCTCCCTTTGACCCCCTGTTCGTCAGATACGATTCATCGATCGATTGAGATAATTGGCGCTCAGTGCTCAGTCAGACCAAGGTTATGTATCAGATTCCACTCTCAAGCCGGTAAACAGCATCATTAAATTGTGACACCTCATTCCCAAGGATTCCTATTACAGCTGCTCCCTCTTTATTAGGGATAAAATATTTATAAGGGCAGCACACTTCTTTTTATACATTTACGAAACGTGTCTGTTCATTTTTTAATAGAGGGATCAGGATACAAACGTGGGATATATTAAGGACAATGGTTTAGAAGTGATAACAGATAAAAGCTACATTTTCATTTATATTTGTACACTGATTAGTGATTAGTCAGTTGAATGCGATTCTCTGTACAGAGTTTCTGCATTCATTTCCTTAACTTATTTTATTTATAATTATATTTCAAAGATTTACAACCTTTATTGATTTAATACTAATTGTAAAATTATTTCTTGTACATTAAAACTTATAAGTCATGTACGAGTTGTTGTATGTAGTTGTTTCAGTTGTCGTTATCGTGAACATCAGCTACTCCACGTTTTTCAGTTCTCCTGTGTTGCCCGTGTGTCCTCGCAGCGACTGTGAGACGGTTTCAACTGGTTTCAATGACGTCATCATTGCTAAATAGCTTACACACTTGAGGCTGCTTCATCGCAAAGTAAACATCGTTCTATTACCGGGGTTTCTGTATTGAATGCATTATTTAGAGGGCATTTAATAATACTTAAAATCTTAAGTTTAGCTCACCTTTAAGCTACTTAACTTGGAAATAAAAAGGTGTCTTCTCTCAAATGTGGTGAGGTATTGGATATCTACTTTTATAAATAATTTCATTCCCCTTCAAGATACATGCACATACGTAGGAGTCATGTTTGGCATGATGAAATTGAATGCAAAATGAAATATAATAGAAGATCTACTGAACCAATGCAATGTTTTTGACACGACGTATATAAGCAAGAGTAAAAAAAGCATCATCTTGCATTGAGAATATATATTTTTAATGGTGTGATTCACAATAGTTTTGTAGAAAGAGGAAGAAGATACATTTTTTGTTTCTTGCATTTCAAAACAAAGAACCTTTTAAAAGTAGAACACGCGATAAAACTCAACTCTATAACTTTATCATCTTCTTCTCCTCTCAGTATTGAATCGGAATACATCTCCATCCAGAAGGTAAAACGCGCTGGTCGTGTATCTATGAAATATTCATATTGTAAACACAAGTACTTGCTTGAGAACTTTCGAAGACTCTAGAACTCTCGGAGGCTCGAGAACTCTCGAAGCCTCAGAAGACTCTCTGTAATGCTACAGTTATGCATTATTCATCTAATCATTGACCTGCTGTGTACACAACTCGGATGAAATAATTATGACACGTTAATTACCTTAACTCAACGATCAATAGCAATAGTTAATAAGAAGTCATGATAGGTTGAGCAGTTCTGTAAGATACAAGTCTGAAATGTTAAATTATCAGACCGTGAAAGAACATTTCTTGTCCTGGAGTGTAATAAATTAGGAGACAACCTTAATCAGTGATAGATGTGACGCAAATCGGATGTTGAAAATATCTCGATTGACTAGAATAACGTGAATATATTTTTACTTAGCAATATATTATATATTCACTACAAGGATATATTCTCGAACACAATTGGTCGACACAGTTTGATGTACATGAAACATTGACGGAACTGATAATAACTGAACTGTCGCTATAACAGTTTATTTTGTGATATGTTGTTCATTATCGTTACACTTAGGTCCCTACACAACATAACCTTTGATCTCACAAGGATACCTGCTCACCTCAAATATTGTGACTCCATCTAAGGAATAACTTCTATAGTAAATTAAATAATATCACTAGAAATCTACATGAGAATCTAAGCAGTTTAAACGTGATCGAACGAACGAGAAACATTCCGAAAACAATTATGAACAATATACAAAGCCATATAAGTTCTCAAATGGGGGTTTTGGCTATGCAAGTTTTAATTTGTGTACAAAGTAACTTTTATGTTACAAATTTTGTTCAGGGGTATTGTTTAAAAAAAAATCCATTTACGTGATAATTAATTAACATTTACAAAGTTTCTTGAACTTACGAAATGAAATTCAAAATATAACAATGGGTCTCAAAGACGATTGAAAGGTTTGACACGTCTTTGAGAACGACAAAGTTGTAGCGTAGATACATATGTTTGTTTGTTTGTAGAGTTGCAAAAGCAAACATCCCTTCTTCTTCGCTTTTTGTTTGTGTTTTGAACTTGCAAAGTGCTTTAATGTTCTCGAATACACAACAACAGTTACTGTACTGTACGAAGTACGATACTATTTGCACTAATTTGTTATCTGTGCTATTTGTAATCAGTAAACACGAGGGCAACGTTCTGGTTTAGCAAAAACTTCACCGCCAAAAGTTACGCGGAAACTGAATATCTCCCATCGGAATATTTCCGACACGGAACAATTTTCATATTTTGTAGTTACAAAGATTGCCGAGCAGTGCGCCGTTTCCGCCTTGCTCTAATCGTACTAGACCTAACCTGTAAAACAACTAACACAAACACTAGTATTAAATTTGGCAACGCAGCAGTCTCAGCAATCTTCAGAAGTGCAAAACGTGCGCCTTGTTGCCGCTGGTCTAGACTCAACAGACGCTTCGCCACTGTTGGGGGGTCAGTTGACATCTTTTGCTTCTCAAGCCGTATTTGGTAACTTGTCTCCCGAAAGCGCTCCGCATTGTTTGCTCCTAAAAAGGAGGAGAAAAACCAGACACAGAGGATTTATAAGTTCATTCTTTTCATTCTATTGAAATGGGAATCAATTGTCTCGAACCTTCTTAGCTATTCATGGCCGTTCAATGTGAACTAAAAAGGAAGACTTTTCGCAAATAGAAATTTCATTTGACAATGTGGTTCTTGAAAAAATTGACATTCTAGCTTACGAGTCGCGAAATGAGACTCACGGCGAAACGAAACTTACACGCTATACAAATGATCAATTAACTAGGAAAACGCTCTGCGTTGCAGATAAGCCATTTTTTTTTTTAAATGTATCAAATAAAAAAATAATATCATCAATTGGTTCAAACTGTCACATTAAATTAATTAAAACAAAAGCTACATGGACGATAAATCTACTCAACAAAACTTGTTTGTTTTTATTCACATTGTTGAAACAAAGCTCGCGTCCTTCTTTCAAAATATGTTTCGAAAACCTTATATACCAATTTAGTTGTCTTGCGGGTTTTATAAATACCAAATAGCATTCTTGCAGACAGCATTTTTAAAAGTTATAAGAACACAATAATGTAATTCCATGATTAAAGATTATGATCGTCGTTGTTTCATTATTGGATGTACGATACACAAGTTCGCTTGAAACATGTTATACGGCTTAATTTATTTGTTATTATCTTTATTATTAGTAATATAACCATCATCATTTTATTGTATTATATAGAACCTCGGTAAAAAAAGTACGTTTGCAGCAATAGTTCCGTTTGCTTTTAAGTTCTGTTTTCGAGTGCCACTTTTGTAAATTGTATCGCATAATAAAGGAAATATATAATTGGAAAATAGATAAAATACATCAAATAATACAGCCTACCTACATGAATGGAGTGAAACATAAAATGCAAAACACCCTAAGAATGTGCTATACACTCCAAGCGCTGTGCTGTTCTGTTTTTCGTTGCAGTAATTTTCTAAAATATCTTTGTTCAAATGAACGGGTCCAAAGAAATTATGGACAAACAAGCAACCATGTCTGTAGGAATTTTGACATACAACACGACCACACTTGACAAGATAATATCTTGAGACTTGCTGTCGCGTCTTAATTGTCAGGAACAGACAGGAAGTGTCAATCAAGTGTCGCGCATATAATTATACTACCCTGGAATCATCAGGTGGATTTTGAGGAGTATGAGGGCGCGAGACTGGAGAACAGTTATGTAAATAATATGCATGATATACCTCCATATATATATATATAGCCCCGACGACTATTGACAAATGTAAATATTAGCAATGTATCAAAATTTAAAAAAATTACTAAATAATCTCCTACAAATGGAACTATTTCCAAACCTCAACCACATACATCCCGTTATCTGTGCTAAACCGTACCCGGCCTTACACCTTACCTTACAACCCGAAATGAAGCCTTACCCTAGATAACCTTTGTTTTTTAAAAAATGTTCGTTGCTGATTGCAGATGACTAATGTTGAATGCTACACACATATGTCCATTGATAAAATTTATGTTGTCTTCTTGAAAATACATATTTTTTGTCATGTTGTGTTGTGTATATCTACAATATACAAAGATTAACTTTGTATAAGTATTTTAACAATGGGTGGTCACCGTGAAGTGAGAACGAAAAAGGGAGAAAGAAGTTAGAAATTTTTCAAAAGCTTTGATCTGTAAAAAACAAACCTGTATAAACTTGTAAAGGATTGAACATCCATGAAATACTAAACGATAAAAGATTATCATACTCGGAAGTAACAGAAACTCTAAGCGACCCCCCCACCCCACCCCCCCCCATACATAATTACATAATATTGGCGCAAGACAAGGAAAGAGTGCTACTTTCACAGAACCAGGAACGCAATTTATATGTGGGCGAGTGAGCACCAGGCCAAATAATGGTGTGAATACCTTAGTTAATAGTTGACCTGGCAACACTGGCAGTTTTACTCTGCAGCCGAACCCCTGAAAGTGATACTCATGCTGATGAGCTAAATGTTGGCAAAATGCGTTTGGCTGAGTCCCTTGCCTGAGGGATTGGGCGTGGTACGGCCAAGTGAAGCAAAGCATTCCCATGGATTAGAATATTGACCTCAAGTCACACGGCAGAGGTCAAACACTGTGGATACGGGGTCATATTTCAAGATGTCTTCCAACTTGAGCCGAACGAGATAAAGCAATGTTGCGCAAGAATATGTTGATGTTTATTTTATTCAGTACCTGTGGGCGATTGTTACGAGTCAGAGTAGCCCATTCGACTAGGATGGAACGTTTCGCCTTGTCAACGGCTTAGAAAGTAGAATTAGAAAGACAAATTACTATTTAAGAGCAGAGATTACTGCTATGTTATTTACCCGTATTAGAATTCACGTTTTTGTTTAGTAATATTTCAAGTATGCAACGCAACACAACATTCAAAAGATGATCAATAACATATACATATTATTTTGTTTCGTAAGCACAAAATAATATATGAAACTATTTCTCATATTGTAATTAGTAGGGTATAGGTCATATTTTGGATTAGTGTAGGCCAGGCCTACGTCTGATACGTCTGGATTAGAAAATGTCTGATACGTAACATGAATTTCGGTATTTGGTGCTCGGTTTGGCGGTCAAAATTGTATAATTCGTGCCAATGTTGTGTGAAGTAAATTTATTACTAAATATGTCGGTGTTATCGTTATTCGCAAAATTATCGGGCCAGTCATTACAGCTAGGAGCTCCGCCATGTCTTCTCCGTTGATGACGTCATAATGGTGTGATGGCGGCATAATGTACACAATGTATATCGACACATTTTATAACTTACATTTGAGCAGCGAATATAGAGTTCTTTTTTGTAGGTGCTGCAACTAGACCGTTGAAAATGATGTCTACGGCTACATTGTAAATTAAATAAACTAATAATTTGATAAATAAATTCGTGGCTCGACCCAAGCATTGGGCCCTGGAACTGCTGCTACACTGGAAGAAGGAATAACGAAATACATCTACAGACAGACATTGCCTGGACTTACCTGTGCAGCAATAAAATAGGGCAATTACCTTCTTCATAGACATCGTGTCGAGTCTAGGGAATAAATATCATGCAAGGCATCGCACGATCTCCTGTATTTATTGTTATAAAAAGCTGTTGTAAAATATTTCTAAAAGTGAAAGTGAGTTATAGCATACACTATAAAGTGTTATTGATAATGAGCTACGCTGATTGGTTATCGATTTATTGCCCAGGATAAGCTTGCATATTATCCTTTGGCGGCTTTCAGGCTTGCTCAGTAGTCTCGACGTTGAATGTAGAGTGTGGTAGTGGTAGTACTACACGTGGAGGGTAATCTAGACGACTGTGCTGGGCATGACATTTTTACTGGAGCAATGAAGGTGTGAATAAAAATACAAGTATGTTTTTCAGGGTTGTGAAAAATTTGAATTTTGTAAAATGCCGTTTCGTACCATAAAAACATAAAAAGCCAATGTGAAATTCCATTTAATTATTCAGTAATATCTCAAGATAAAAAATCGAATTAAATTAGTTTTAAGTATTTAAGGTAAACAAGTGTGTATTTTTAAATGTCTCATATTTATGACTGACTTATAGACGTAGGTTCACACAAAATAAACCCCACAACCTGAGATACCCGTACACCGGGAACCAATCACACAGAAGTGGGGTTTGTTCTGCCATTTTAGCCCTGGTTAAGCCCACTAGACCCTGGTAGGAGAAATGTGAGCCTGGGCGACGCCCAGCAGCACTCCTGTATGTCAAACATTCGAGTATTTCCAACTCAGATTTAGTATGACAACATGCGAGTCACTCATGCAGTAAAAACCCAGACCAAATGACACATTGTATCATATAGATAATAGATAGACCACCATGCGTTCAGTAACGAGATCGCCGCACCCCAACCACTGCAAATACAGCGGGTAAGACAGTTCGTATTGTACTGTAAACCAATTACTGCTTTGTTCAAACTCGTAACTTGACGTTTATAATTAAAGCACCCTTTGAAATTTAATTAGATACGGGTGTGCCAGTCGTGTATAGAGGAACTGCAAGCTGGGTTGAACATGCATACACCTTACACGTACCAGCTTCTCCGCCTAGCTCATTCCTTACCACCTCTCCCCCCCCCCCCCCCCCCGAACCCTCATAACACACAAATCATGTGAGACCTGCGAACTACAGAGTAAAACACACATTGTAGATTCAGTCATGGATCATAGATCGAATCGAACTATTTTTTAGTGACTGATATTTTATTTACAATCTCGAACATAAATTTATCAAAGGTATCTTCTATATCGACACAGGTATCAAAGGTATCTTCTATATCGACACCTCTTCGGGTCACTCTCAGCGGCTCGTGCAATAAATGCCGCCACTGCAGCGCTGCGAACGTTCCCGCCATAACTAACTATCGTAGACTTCGTCCCGCCAATGAGCACCATTCATTTAGTTCCTCCGTTGGTTACCTGGAACGGCGGACGTGGCCAAACACGTGTGCGCACTCTACTCGGCGAAATACTGCATTTACGATCGTGTGAAAGAACGACCGGAATCTGATGATTTTCTTTGAATAGGCGTGCATTAAGGGGCAGAAGACAGGTGTCTGCGGTCGGTATGCGAATAGTTACAATGGGGGCTACTACAGGAGTCACCGAAATCTACTACACTATTTTTCATTGGCTAAATATCCATTATTTCTAACGTGTGAAATAGTTTTACCAATGAATTAGTAATAATTCTTCTTGTTGAAAGTTGTATCAATCCAATATTCAGTTACCATTGACAGCACCGCTCCCTAATACGATCTCACATTATAATTATTACACCACTCTGTAGCCCCCCCCCCCCCCCCCCCGCCCTCAATGAAAGCTACCAGGGGTAGCGGGTGGCCTATAGACGAGTACTTGCGTATTTCTTTCAAACTATAAAACTAATATATAAACAACGCGCTCTTAGTAAGTTTTAGTGTTCAAATAACCCTGCTTATAATATGCTTATAGTGCGTTTAGCGATGAGAATAATATATAATATATCAAGATTATTTTCAAATTGGCTCTACCTACAACCATGTATTTAAAAGTCTCAATAGGCAATGCGATACCTAAACAATAGCAGAAATATGGAAATCCTAGATTCAGACGAGCATCTGACGAACTAATTTCAACTACTGTAACCCGAATATGTGTGTGTAAACAAGGTTTCTGTACTTCTTTTGATTTATAAATTTAATTATGTGGGTGAGAGTACCAATATTTTAAACTACACTAAGATCTGGTAGGAATTTCCGTTCTACCGCTATTGCGAGAGATACAAACAAAACAAAACACAAAACAAAACGAGTGCCATAAAGGTCAAAAGGAGGTGTAAAAATGTCACATTTTAGGCTATGTTTTTTTCTACTCCGGCTATCTTCTGGCTGGGCTGGGCTATGTTATTTGTAAGCCAGCTAGATTCCAGCTCGGCTGGGCTACGTTCGTTTAGCTTCGAGCTCGGCTGGGCTATGTTCTATGAAAGCCAGCTAACTTTTAGCTCGGCTACGTTTTTTTTTTAAAGCTAACCGCGGCTAGGCTTGCAGCTGGGCTAGCTTTGCCAGTGACTGGCTAGGCTATAGGCTTCTGCTATGTTCAAAAAACAAAACTAGTCGGATCCCTGATTTTTACACACGTTATTTCAAATTCAAAATTATTTCAAAAAAGTTTCTTTGGCAAACCATAGCAAAAATGTTATGTCTTTTAACGACATTCCATTCCGCAAGGTGGCTCCCGTAATTCAGAACCAAGTTATTCTACGTCTTATCATTGATTAAACAGGTCTTATTAACGCACATTAGCACTGCTGCACACGTGGTGAAAATGTTTTCTTGATGTGATTCTTCCACGCAGCGTCGCCATCTTGGAATATCGATAAGAAGAGGGGGTGCTGTTCTCAACTTCGGTAACCTAGCTTTATGACGTCATATGTACTCATACAGCTAGATAACCAAAGACAAAATCAGCGCCAATCATGATGTTCTCGAAGGCGGCTCAACTCTCGAAGAAACTCACTCACGCTGGGAACGTGTTACGCCCCAACTCGAGACAATGAATCCATGTGTTGCATACATCAAGGCTATGGGTCGTGGGCGAATGGGCGGGCGGACAGACTATGACGCCATTGACCTCGAGCGTGGCTCCACGAACATTCGGCTGATGCACGACGATTTAGACGTAACGAACTTTTTTTGGGCGGGAAAATCGGATTTTTGCGCCCTCTAAGAAATGGCACGGCAAAAGATGGTAAAACAGATGGGAATCGGTATGGAGTTCACTAAACTATGCTTACTCCACCTTTAGAATAAAACTTGCCAACATTTCTTTGGGCGGGAATTTTGAACTTACGCGGCCAATCAAATAACAGCCCAAAATCAATTAGAATACAAATTCTTGTAGCTATCTCATGTATTGAAACACCTCCTGCATAGCAATGATTCTAAACTAGTTCTAGACTTTCACACTGTATGATAACTCGGATCCTACTAACCTTTATTTTGGCGGGGAAATCGAAATAACACTGCAATGCGAGAAACGCACCCCAAAAAGCTCCCAACATACAAACAGATGATCTGTGCCGTGCAGCCGATTTACCATAGTCTGCGATGGATTCTAAGCCCATGCCCTCCACATTACACGTTTGCAGCTGATTTACATGAGTTCTAGGCCCATGCCCTCTACATTACACGTGTGCAGCGATTTACCTGGGTTCTAGGCCCATGCCCGCCACATTACACATTCTGACCAATGAACAACGAGAGCTATCACGTACGACCTAGGACGCGTTCTCAAGGCAACACGTGGCAGACATAATTCTACTCTGCTACATTACGCGAACGTGAACGCAGAAGACGTGGATCTTGCATCAACTCGTACCGAAATACTAAGATCGTCGGACCATAGCAATTTGTCGTGAGTAAGGTTATGGTTGCATACCTAAGATTGAGCGCGTCAAAACTAGAAACACAACTATTGAAACCGGCGTAAGTAAATAATTTCCTTAGCCGCGATTCATGTGTGTATCCTACACTGGCATAGACCGGTAATGTGACTATTATAAAAGTAGGCTAGCTAGGCTACATTCTACTTTCTTTACGTGGCACGACACAACCCGTGTCTGGAAACTGTCTGATATTTTGATAGGTGTTTCACGACACTACACACTTGAACAACGAGGCCATATGGCGACCACTCGTACGACACGCAGAGCTACCCTGACTAGGCTATCTGAAAGCGACTAACTAAATCACTAAACCACTGATAATATATTAGCACACAACACAACTGTTGGCCTATAAGCAAACTAGGCCCACTTTTCACGTCACTTTCATAACCAGATTATCGCAACTCTTCTAAAATAAAAAATGACTCCTGCGAGATTATGGATGTTTGACGACATACTCCACAAAGAGGGAGCCTACCCTAAACCAAAGAGGAAGCTAACCGCTGCCCTGAACGGGAAATATCCATAACAAATCATCACACTAAATAACGATTTAAATATTATGTCTTTTTAAATATTGTTAAAAAGCGATGGAGACCTATACGAACGCAGAGTTAATCTGGACCAAATGTTTCTAGCCTACCCGGAGGTCCAACTAGAAAGCTTGAACTAAGAACGATTAAAGACGGGCCTATTAATTACTAAAATTCATTAAAACTAGATAATAGTTTAATCCTAGGCCCACCTCATGAAATAGAAGCCCGAGTATCACTGCACCTCGCACACGGTAACACTGAACTGTTAGTTAGGCACGCAAGAACCTACGGCACTGCAGGTAAGCGAAGATGCTGCGACGGCAGCTGTACCACCAACAAGACAAGAGATCAAACTGAACGACCAGTGCGCTCAGCTTCATACCTGGGCAGCGGACCGACTGCATACCTGTATCCCTGGCAGGCAGGTAGAGGGTAAGGGGAGGGGGCTTTGCTCCGCGGCAGTGAAAGCCAGGGGTGTCACATACACATAGTGATTTATCTCTTCTCATTTTTACAGTTAGTTACATCTGCAAATTTCAGTTCTTCGTTCCGTTCAAGGTCTTTGCAATACTACTTGAAATGCCGCCGCGAGATGTCTGCTAACAATGCGCGAGACTGTACAATAGGCCGTGTTGTGGATGAAAGGAATATTGCAACTTGAGGAACTACATCGTTGGAATGTTCCATTTAGCACAGTCGAAATGAACACTGCTGCTAAATATATAGGATATTTGAATGAAAGGTATTTTGCTAACGGAAATTTTCGTTTCTGTGTAATAATACTCGATGCCTTGTAGAAACAATTGGAAATTTCGTCCCGAACAGATAATCTTTTCCAGTGATGCATTGTAAACGGGAAACAGAACGATCTAAGAAAATGTTTGTAAATTAGCTAACAAGAAAGAAATAATGAAGCAACTTAGTGGAATTAACAGATATTTATTTCTTTAGTTTCCTTAGTTGTTTCACGATGTGTCGAATTGCGCCTTCAAAGCAATAATTCAGGCGTCATATTTCGACACATTACGAGCCAAGCATTGAAATAAACAATATAATAATGTGGCGTTTATTTCTACAGTTGGTTACAAAATTCATACTTGTTTTTTCTCCGGTTAGTACATTCCGGGATTTTCTACTCGCAGATTAATTAGTGAACTCACTCAATCGGACTACGACCCCCAACCCCTAAACTCGTCAAATACATTAGCAACTACGATCTTTGGTATGAATGAGAGCTCTGGTGTTGAGTGCCACCGCCATTAACGACCACAAATACAATAATAATTAGCACAACGCTTCACAAATGTTTTTTTCTTTATAAACAACAGAAGACTGACTATATACACCCTTGACGCTAGGAGGGATTGTTTTGTACCATTCAATGGTACGTTGGAGGGTAACTCAGGCAAGCTCTTCATTACAGTATCGGTTTCCAATAGAAATTCAATTGTTTAATGTAACTGTTTCCTAGGATGACGTACGAGCCTGCAAATAGTGTTTCCTAGGTAGGAATGAGATAAGGAAGCGAAACACGATACGGTTGATTATTTTCTAATTAGAGGACAACTTCTGTTGAGTAAGGCACAGTTTAACTAAAACAAACAAAACGGTTGACGTGAGACAAAATAAAGGTTTGGTTCGTCCAACTTACACACGAACGCTTCCACGAAACCATAATTTCCATCCGGTTTAACCAAAAATAATATTACATGAAAAAAAAAATATTTTTTAAAATTTGTTAGGCGAAAATTTATTTTTTACTTTTTAGTGCATTTAAATATAGGCGTTGTTTTCAAAAAAATATATTTTGTTCATGTAATATTAATTTATACTTTTACACACGAAAAGAATCTTGCAATCGAATATATATCGAATATCGATTAATTATTTATGATGGTTTAATTGATTATTTAGTAAATATGACAATTGATTCATATATTGTCATTAAGATTACGTCTGTGTGCAAACTTTCAGCTCAATTCGACGTTCGAAAGTGAGTGTTTCATCGATCCCCATATAAAACATCAGTTAATTAATTATGATGGCTGAATTGATTATTTAGTAAATATGACAATTGATTCATGTATTGTCATGAGGAATACGTCTGTGTGAAAGCTTTCAACTCGATTCGATGTTGGGAAGTGGGTGAAACATCGATTCCCATATAAAACATTAATTAATTATGATGAATTAACTGACTATTTTTAGTAAATATGACAATTGATACGTGTATTGTCATTAAGAATACGTCTGTGTGAAAACTTTCAGCTCAATTCGACGTTCGGAAGTGGGTTAAACATCGATTCCCATATAAAACATTAATTAATTATGATGAATTAATTGAATATTTAGTAAATATGACAATTGATTCGTGTATTGTCATTAAAATACGTCTGTGTGAAAACTTTCAGCTCAATTCAACGTTGGAAAGTGGGTGAAATATCGATTTCCATATAAAACATTAATTAATTAATTATGATGAATAAATTGACAATTTAGTAAATATGACAATTGATTCGTGTACTGTCATTAATAATACGTCTGTGTGAAAACTTTCAACTCGATTTGACGTTAGAAAGTGGGTTAAACATCGTTTTTTTTATAAAACATTAATTAATTAACCATGGTGAATTAATTGACAATTTAGTAAATATGACAGTTGATTCATGTATTGTCATTAGAAATACGTCTGTGTAAAACATTTCAGCTTGATCGGACATTTAGAAGTAGGTGGAATATCGATTCAAAGATTCATCGATTTCCATGTAAAACATTAATTAATTAATTATGATGAATTAATTGACAATTTAGTAAATATGACAGTTGATTCATGCATTGTCATCAGGAGTACGTCTGTGTAAAACATTTCAGCTTGATCGGACATCTAGAAGTAGGTGGAATATCGATTCAAAGATTCCGTCCAGACAAACAAGGCAAGTTAATATAAGCGTTGTAAAAAAAGAAGATACATTGAAATAAAACCAAAACGACGGTTACCAGTTTCAGTTCAAGAAAAAACATACAAATTCTCAGTTTGTTACTGCCTACTATACAAACAAACAACACGTATGTGTAATAAGCATGACAATTATAGGTATGCGACATATCAACAAGAGACACACATGAAACACCGTTTATAAAATCAATCAATTAGTTTGATTATGTAATTGCCACAACACCGTCCAGAATTTAGTATAGGCAACCCAAGACAACCTTACAGATGCTTTTGTCACAGGAGATGTATTCGTAGCCAACCCGCGAACCGCCCGAGACAAGCGCGCGCAGATAACGATCGCTGATTGGCTACGAATACCTCGCCTGTGACGAAAGCATATGTAAGGTTGTCTTGGGTTGCCTATATTCGTACAACTTATATTGCAAGTTGTTAAAGTATGTAATTAAAGGTAATTTTTACGATACGCGTTTAGTCCCCCTTTTGTACTTTTCGTTTTCATATGTCCCCCCCCCCCCACACTATTCACTGTAGCACTACTCAATAGTACAAATTTTCGCCAATAACCTTTATGACGAAACTATACCAAAACATCTATATAGAGCACCGGAAGAAATTTGTGAACGGCAATCTATAAATTACTTTATGCGAATGAATATGTCATTTAAATCAGTGCCAACACGCAAACCTCTGGTTTGCTTAGCAACAAAGGTCGGTCATTTAACTAATAACCGATCGTCGGATGGGACAATAGAATAAAATCAAGCTTGACCCGACACCGACAGGAGTCGGACCGTGATAAATGCAGTCTTCATAAATCCAGAATTAGTTATTCTATAGGAAATAATTCCCTGCATTTAAATACGAATGTTAAACGGAATAACGACCGACAATTTACAAATTCATATATCCCCCCCCCCCCCCCCAAATGCCTACACTCAAAGTTAAAACCCCGCCAGCCCACACCGGGAATTGAACCCTGGACTTCCTACAATGGATGAAGGGATAAATCCACCAGACCAACAAGTCACATGAATTGACATTGCAAAAATCAAATACTTTTCATATTATGATGCTATCGGACTCCTCCGTCGCTTAATCGTGTCCAATCAGACAAGAATCTGAATCCAAGCCTGACTGACATACCTGACTGACATATCTGACTGACATACCTGACTGACTGACATACCTGACTGACATACCTGACTGTCATACCTGACTGACATACCTGACTGACATGCCTGACTGCCATGCCTGACTGACATGCCTGACTGACATGCCTGACTGACATGCCTCACTGACATACCTGACTGACATACCTGACTGACTAAAAGTGAACTTGAAAGTTGAAACCCATCCCATGTGATATGAGCGAGTGAACTCTTGACCTATTGATAACCCGTGACCTATTACGAGACCCCCGTTTGACCCCCGCCCTGAAGCCCCTAGGGGAGGCTCGTCACTCGCGCTAGGCTTTATGGTTTACTGTTTACAGATCCGCCCCCAGGCGTTCACGGAGCTTAATCTAACCATACAGCGAACACATTTGTTTTTTAGAACGAATTTATTTTACCTTGGATTTCAATTATGATGCATTTGCGCTTTATATGTGTTCGGTTCAATTCAGCTATAAATAAAACAAATGTTCCTCATCAAAGTCAGTATCTGCAGTCGTTTTGAATTTGCGTTAGGTGTGTTCGAAAGCCAATGACAATATGCTACTTGTTAGGTTATTATAAGATACATAAAATAGGCCTACATTTCTTAAAGTTAAATTATGTCTTTCGTTTACAGGTACTTTTTGTCAAAGTAGGTATTGCAATTATTCGAATCCAATATTGGAAATGTTTTTCATGCGTTCTTTAGTTCTCACGAAATCTAATCTATAATCGAATCTATAATGGAATCTATAATCTCACTTTAACAATATGTACCGATCTTGACATGGGTAATACCACACAGTTCTCACATTAAACAAAATCACGACAGCGATGTTACCACAATATTTCACTCGCCGCGGCGTAAATGTTAAAAGCCGAACATTAATATTAATGTTTGTAGTAATAGTAATACAATATCGCGAATCTTGCATGTATTTGCATGTTGATGGTATTCCCAGTCAACTGTAACGCGGGGGCCAGTTGGTCGCACACTTTATGCAGAGAGGCTAATCAGACGATGAGGGTATTCCTGAACCAGGAATACTATTTCCAGTCAGTGCTTCTGCGTGGTGACAGAAAACAAGGTGTCCGTAACAATGGTACAACCTGTGGTAAAATACTACAATGGTGAATTCACCAGCTAGTTATATATTAGCGTGTTAGGACAGTTGGGAAGAAATGTAGTAGGGATACATTCTAGAACTCTAGTACCATTATAACTTTCAGGAAAAATTCGAAAAAACTTGTCATATGGAGAATCGAACCGGTGACCTCCCGAATGCGAGTCGCGTGTTATCGTTGACCATGCACGTTTGAACATATTGAGCAACAGGTATGTATTAACCAACCGCTTGACATACTACTCGTGACAGACACTGTTGCAAATCTTGTGACACTGTTGACACTCTCGTGACACTGTTGCATATCTCGTGACACTGTTGCAAATCTCGTGACACTGTTGACACTCTCGTTACACTGTTGCATATCTCGTGACACTGTTGCAAATCTCGTGACACTGTTGCAAATCTCGTGACACTGTTGACACTCTCGTGACACTGTTGCATATCTCGTGACACTGTTGCAAATCTCGTGACACTGTTGACACTCTCGTGACACTGTTGCATATCTCGTGACACTGTTGCAAATCTCGTGACACTGTTGACACTCTCGTGACACTGTTGCATATCTCGTGACACTGTTGCATATCTCGTGACACTGTTGCATATCTCGTGACACTGTTGCATATCTCGTGACATTGTTGCATATTTCGTGACACTGTTGCATATCTCGTGACACTGTTGCATATTTCGTGACACTGTTGCATATTTCACTGGCGTCAATACTAAACACTACGGTCTCTACTGACTGACAGATACCAAGACGAGATATAACAACTACCGGAAGCGACGCGAGTGTCTCGCACTTCAATGAGGCGCCACAGGAACTGTGTGTTTGAATCCTAAACGATTGCAGGTGAAGTGAATCATCAGCAGGGCGATTCTCTAAGATGCGCGGTTAATTTAACTTTAACGACACTTGTGTTAAACCTACCACACGATAAGCTACCGCGCGATTCCCAACTACCATTTCATAACGTTCGATAACCATATCGAAAGGACGTAGCCGTTGCAGTAGAGCAGCGCCTGTTATATATTAGTTTGTGTATGTTTTCTAGACGGCTGTGTACACTATAGAAAGTTAACCAATGACAACGCGTGAATAAATGGAACATTTGCCATTGGGTGCGTTTGATTTCCGGACACCTTCTGCACTGTTTGCACATATTGCAGCATTTGGGTTCGTTTGATTTACCGCCACCTTTTGTACTTTATGCCATGTATCCCATGAAATAACATGGAGTGAGTGCAAAGAGTATAAAAGGTGTAGCAAATCAAACGAACCTAGTATTTGAACTTAGAACTAGGCCTTTCTAGGCCGACCCTACTTGCCGTGACGGCACGGCCAAACTAGGAAAGTAGGGTTATGATACAAAATTACTTCTAGACTTTTGTTAAATAACAGTTACTACAAATAATATTTTCTTACTTACACACATATTTTTAAATATAAATATCGCATATTTGTGTCGATACACACAACAAATTTCTATAATCAATTAGTTCAAAAGCTGAAGTGAACATGAAACGGCTTGAAAGGTCCGCCATGTTTTCTTATCGCACGTCTAAAGGCAGGGGTTTGGAGCGCGCTACTTTTAACGTAGGTGGTAACGGTCTTTGTCGATAAAACATGGTAGAGAATCGCTAACTCAATGCGATAAGGCTCGTAAGGTCCAAAACGGGTGTTAAATTTACCATGGACTTTAGAGAATCGCCCTGCTGGTAGACTATTCACAACATAAACGTTTTACAATAGTATCGATTTTCCTTCATAAATCTCAATCACTGCACTCTGCTATATATTAACATTCGACGGGGTAGCTGTTGTACTTTTCAAGTAAGATTATCCCCTCCCTCCCCCCCCCCCCCCCTCCCCCCCCCCCCCAATCCTAATTAAATCGCCCATGTTTCATTCAATACCCCTTTATTGGTCGCCGTCGTCGTCGTCAAAGCAATCAATGAAGGGCCAAGTCGAAGGTAGCGACTAATGTGCAGGGAATTATCAAAGAAGTCAGAAAACTGAAAAGTGAAACCCATTGCATGCTCGTGTGAGAGAGAGAGAAAGAGAAAGAGAAAGAGAAAGAGAAAGAGAAAGAGAAAGAGAGAGAGAGAGAGAGAGAGAGAGAGAGAGAGAGAGAGAGAGAGAGAGAGAGAGAGAGAGAGAGAGAGAGAGAGAGAGAGAGAGAGAGAGAGAGAGAGAGAGAGAGAGAGAGAGAGAGAGAGAGAGACTCAATACTTTACAAGACGAAGTCGAAGTCGTACGACTGACAGAGGACGAGGTAATAATTATTATCAAAGCATTTTCACGTAGGAGCTAACTAAATCTCGTCTTACAAAAATCGGCTCCAGTTTAGAGTAAGGTTGAAACTTGGCACATTATGTAACACTAAATCAAACATAGAAGGGTAGTAGCAAGGAAGCAGTTGCCATATCTAATGACTCGGAAAACCATTGAATACGATTTCGAAAGCTGAAAATGGGAACATTATCGGTTGAGGAATAAAAACAAATTTAAAATTTTAGGTACCTACCGAACTATCTACTGCAATTTCCTCTGCCCTATTGGAAATTCTTTTATGATAATAATATTAATAATATATGTTAAATATGTTGAATATAATCTGAATAACATTTTTATTGACTTCAATAAAGCTAAACGGGATGTAGGTTTCCGTTGCCATATTTTTAACAACATGGTTCGACCACACAATCAAGTACTATCACCAATAACCAATATCGATAATTGAATCATCTCAATCGATCTGTGGTTGTGGTACCATCAGTCATCCACACAATAAGATAACACTAGAAGTACCATTCATGATCTGTACCGCTGGCACTATGAGCTCCTGTATTACAATGCATTGAAATTGAATGAATTTACTGCATCAATTACGCTGAAGAAGAAGCATTTATGAATAGTAATACCTCATGCATACGTATAAGGTCACAGGCGTTTAAACGTGTATATCTTCTCGGAAAATCATATCTTTATAGTTTAGTGTGACTAACTGTTGAACTAGGCTTGGCTATTTAATTAACTAAACGGAAGCTTCCTCTCCGTAATCGAGAAGTAGTTGGAATTGATTATGTGGTAGACGATGCTGTAAAAAGCACAGGAACCGACAAAAAAGGAAATTACAGGTTTACGTTTTACTCGCTTTACAACTATCAAAACATTTAGTTAACAATAATTTGAAAATTACCACATTAATGTTTATGCTGTGTTTTTATCAATTGTGATTCAATACGAATCAGCTCAAGTAAGATACGAATCAAACTGAGTTGTTATTACCCGGAAACTAAAACTGTTTACCAATTATTTCGTTCTAAAAGTGGATAAATCTGTAAGTAAATGTCAAAATTATATGTTAAGTATTTCAACAATTTCCTTATGACGAAGGCTTATGACTTATGAGAGAGGAGGTTGACCATAAACATTTATTTGGTTCTCAGTTCCGACTATCCGAATTTATTATCTTGTATTCTTACTTCTATTCTTAGCCAAGTGATAGTTGTAGCTTAAAGTTTACATAGGCCTACATGTTTCCGTGTGGACTTGAGCATTGATATTTTTTTTAATATAAAAACGTCCAAAACGTGGGTAACTTTCTATATAGATAGTACAAATCAACAATGTAAACCACTCGTTGGAACGATAAGCTTTTGTGGGTACTGACTGTAGTGTTTGTATACATTGCAGCCGCTAGATCACAGTTTTCTATGCCATCAGGTAAACAACTATATTGCATTATATAGGGGGGCCACTCAATGGTTTTGAAATCATTTAAATGTGAAGTGACAACCTACGCGTTTTGTACAATGCGAAGTTTTAAATATGCACGCTTTTAAATATATTTATTTCAATCACAACAGCCAACAGGAATCGGACTTTCGCAGGCACGATGAAGCTACACTTTACATCTTACTCGTGGATGCAACAGACAAGATAGTCGAAGATTGGTCATCCCTAGGCCCTTCATAACAGGTTTCATCTAAACGCTTTTTTTTTTGTCTGCGCCACGGTTTTTGTGGTCAAGTAGTCTGGCTGGTCGGTGGATGGAAGTGCGTGGGTTGCCGCCATTTTCTCCCGAGCGCAGCGCGGCCATCGCTCGGTCATGCGCACAGTGAGCCGACCAGCTTGGCGCCATTACGAACACTTACAAGAGCCGGTCTGGACGGGTTCGTTTCGAGCTATTTTTAGAACAAGAGGCAACGCTGAGATGATCTTGTTCATTAGACAAGAGAAATAAAGGAGAGTAGAAAAAACGGTGGATGTGTATCACAAAAAATCACGTCACGTTTTGCTTATCGAAAAATGTTCCTCACTGTCTAAGCATCGTTGTTTGTAATCAGCAGCCTCTGTCAAACCATTGGCCAACACCCACGACATAAACTTCAAAATTATTGAAATCGACTATTCCCGTATTAACATTCTTTGACAGTATCGCACTTGGTTGGCAACGCAGCTTTCAGAAGGGCTGCCAACTGTCGATAGTGATAAAATGAGTGCTCGAGGTGCAAGTGTCGACCACGTGAGGGGGGGGGATGTGTTTGAGGGGGGGGGGGGAATAAACATACAACCAACCCACAACTCCGGTGTACAATTTTGCAGTTTACTAAAACATTTCGTTTTACAGTATTGGCAGACCTGCCTTGAGCATATTTTTCCCTCCACTTTCCACACGAGTACGTCCGCACACATTTCGCCTGCACAACATTCCCCAGGCTACGTCATGCGTTTCCCATTCCTCATTGTTAACTTCGGAGTTGCCTTATCGCTCCATCTCAGTTCCCTTTATTTGCGTTTCTAAAGACTTCATCTCACAGTAACCCAACTACAACCCCCCCCCCCCCCCCCCCCCCTACCAACGCGTACTACCACCACGTATAGTGCCCTAGGTCGGGGGCAAGCTAAAACTTGGTAAACTTCCATGTTTGTGTCACAATGAAAGCAGTAATTAGTACTAGTCTGTACATAAAGTCTTCCCGTAGCTTATCATACCGCAAGGAAAAAGGAGTAAGACATGGATTATATCAAAAGGAAAAAAGAAGAAGAGGTTTGTAGTATTCGAGCTTGTATAGTGTTACGAGAGAAATGTTGAAGATCTCTCAGGTGAATATGAGGTAATGAAATAGCAAATGAAAATGTTTTATTAAGCGGGGGGTAGGTGGGGGGGGGGGGGGATGTTATTAAAGATAGACAAACGCGAGCTTTGATAACAACACACTTCAAAGGACTGGAAATGGCAAGCAATTTTCCTAAATTTACAGTTGTAATTGTAAGCAATCGTTTCTTTGTATAATTTCGTAACGATGCCAAACTTCTACAAGCGTACCGATCTAATTAAACCATCAACTACACATTTAATTCGATGGCTTGATGTGTCCGAAAAGTAAATATTTTATAATAAATGTCAGCATACAGTCAACATAATAATGGCACTCCTGTGATCTAATAGAAATTACCATAAGAGACCATCCCAACAGAATTTCGAACCCAAACCATAGGCCTACATTACCCACACGGTTAGAAAAACTCACTTTCAGTGGGAGACAGAAGTAAGTTTTTAATTGTTTTTTAACTTATTTTAAACCATAATGTAGAGGAAATAGTCCTGACAAAATGTATATTTAAAGTTTTAAAACCTAACGGTTCACCACGGCACAGTGACGAAAGTGTGCAGGAAGTAGAATCAACATGTTCCATTACTGATTGTTAGTATTTGTAGAGTAATCTCAATGATGCCCCAACACCATCAGTTATCTCCCTCTCCTGACAGGTCAGATATGAGTGTCTGTTGTTTAAAATGACATTAATATTACCAAGTCTGAAGTTACAGCTGATGCTAACCCATGCGTAATGCATTGAAATGTTAAATGTCAGACCTCAAATGAATGGAACAAAAGCTCAAACTCGAAACCAAGCGAGGTTAGTTTGGCCTTTCACTGGTATGCAAACCAAGTCTAATGAGTTGATTCTGGTCGTTTCGCTGCCATATTTTCACAGTTTAGAAAATTAAAGATCCAACTACATTGAAAATAACACGAAACTATTCATGAATCAAAGCTATTCTAGTAAGGAAATTAATGGGGGTGTACCCCAAAGTTATTTCGACCTTCACTAATCGGTTTTCATAACGTCTACACTGGTTAACGAACTGTGTATCCACTCCTAATTATTATGCCGGCAAATCTTCGCGGTTACCAGGACTTTTGTATACATGAGCCATTTTACTTCTGTTTATAGAATTATATGAAATTATGGAAGTATCATTTCTATTTATGGAGTTTTAATCACCTCTTATCTTCTAAAATTTAAGCTTTCGTTATTTTGTTACACATATTCCCTACCAGTGTAATAATTGTTTTTCAAAACTGTGCAATTGGATTACAAAATTAAATCAAAAATTAAATTTGACTCGAAAATAAAAAAATCTGCTGCACCGCAAGTTTGGATCGCGCCTGCGACTTTGCAGCCCGCTGTTTTACAAGCCAAGTATCAAATGCTGTGCTGTGTGCCGTGCGGCTCAGCCCCTTCAAGAGCCGATCACGGTGTTGCCAAACTGTGACGTCACTAGCTCCGACTTTCCACCCCACTCGTCCAACAAGCGCATGCGCAGTACGCACACATTCGCGGATTATCGCAGACATCGATATGGATCAAGTTTTGCGGGCTGGGATTTACATGTTTTATTTAATACTTCTATACCCTTTTTACGAGAGTTATCATTCACAGTTCTGACGTAACGACTCAAGGCTCAATTGTCGGTATCGGCATCGCAATCGCAATCGTAATTGTAATCCGGAAATCGTGGAAAAGTTACCTTACATGTTGCTCATGGCGTAATGTTGTATTGATTTAGCAATGAGAAATTGTACGATTGCGATCCCGATCACGATCACAATCACGATGCCGACAATTGTGGTTGAGGCTTCATGCAAGAACCGTATATTATATTTGTTCGATAGAAGAGATATCAAACACTACCGACCTTTCTTTGACCAAACAATTAAAATCGAACACAAATACTCTTTTCTATTACGTGACCCCGTTCTTAAAAAAAACATTAACATAGAAATTTTGGAAGCGAGGTCTTTTTAGGAAGACTAATACACTGTGTGCACGTGATGCAAGATAATACGGCGGGGATGGGAGAAACGTAGATGGATTATTCAGACTAAATCTTTTATAAACTCGGGTTTATAAGATAATTGCGGAGGGAGGGAGGGGGGGGGGGGAATACGTGTAATATTCATGTGACCCTTGTGCGATTGAAGGGCGAAACAAAACACTATAAGATCAGCTGCCAAGACAGCGAGCAAAACACAAATACCAGAAGAATCTCAATACGAAGGTCGTGGGGTCGATCCCCCTTAGGAAATTTCCTCATTAGTAAGACGAAACGTCGTGATTCTATCAAGACATATTCTTTCTGTTCAACTCAGTCTTATCATGACCATGAGCACCAGAGACATTTTTTTCTTGGTTTTCTGGGGGGAGGGGGGAATTTCGGATTGACAAAAATTAAAAACAAGCAATGCGCCTGCATTGTTATCATTAACCAAGTAAATCATCTTGAATTCCAAAGCTCCAGTTATTGAAAAAGGTAAAACGTTTGTTATGCACTAAAATAATCATTTCACTTATATTTCGTAAATTTGTCAAAACTTTCAAAATTTAAAAGATAAATTATTAATAACCTCCTTCTAAGCGGGTGCGCCCAATCCCAACACTTACATTTTCAAGCGCATCTCGGAAACTCTAGATTTAATACAGTTGTTATAAAATATATATCACATTATTTCACCCGAAGATAAAAGTGTTATTAAACTTA
Organism: Isoperla grammatica; assembly: GCA_945910005.1. Classification (NCBI taxonomy): domain Eukaryota; kingdom Metazoa; phylum Arthropoda; class Insecta; order Plecoptera; family Perlodidae; genus Isoperla; species Isoperla grammatica. Next base: position 45,817,595 of record OX246738.1, on the reverse strand, counting down.
TCTTGTTCTCGCCTTTCACGAGGAGAAATTATGATCTAAAATTCCAGGTAGGTGAATTAATCGAACATTTCCGCTCGTCGATCGAGATATCCAATTAGTCAAATGAAGATAACCGGTTTAGGTGAGGAAACTCTCATACACACTTGTTAAATACAGCTGAATAATCAATGTAGAATAAATAATTATCAGTTCCGATAAAATAAAATAAATTCATTTTATCATGTCCTCTTATCATACAAGAAATTTAAAAAGTGATTTATTTAAAATAGTGACAAATGACTGAGTGCATCATCCCTATTCTATAAATAGAGGCAAATACAGGCTAGTAAGACACCGAAGCTGATAGGACAGGTTTCTCCTTATTTGTTCGCACGTCACAGTCATATTATTGGCCGGGAGCCATTGCGATGTATGACTACGATCCGCTTAGCTTTGCTTACATATTCCTTCTCTTGCCAATAGTCGTGATCTATGAAGTATTGCCAACACTGGAACGTAAAAATATTTTCACCAATCTAGTTTCCTATGGTGGGCTTTCAAGCTCAAAGGGGACGTTGTAGCAGTTGTAGTGTCTCAGGTTACTAAGCTCTTTTACCCAATCATAACTAACTTATGTGTTGCGTGAATTATGTGGGGTGAGCCGCCACTGTAAGATAAGTCTACATCCGGGTAGTAATACAGCCATTACTCCGACCAGCCCAGACAGCGGAGCAGACACTGCTGCAACACTTACTACAACACTTGCTACAACACTTGCTACAACACTGCTGCAACCCTTGCTGCAACACTTGCTACAACACTTGCTGCAACACTTGCTACAACATTTGCTGCAACACTTGCTACAACACTTTCTACAACACTTGCTACAACACTTGCTACAACACTTTCTACAACACTTGCTGCAACACTTGCTACAACACTTTCTACAACACTTACTGCAACACTTGCTGCAACACTTGCTACAACACTTGCTGCAACACTTGCTGCAACACTTGCTACAACACTTGCTTCATTATTTGCTACAACACTTGCTGCAACACTTGCTACAATACTTGCTACAACACTTGCTGCAACACTTGCTACAACACTTGCTGCAACATTTGCTACAACACTTGCTGCAACACTTGCTACAACACTTGCTGCAACACTTGCTACAACACTTTCTACAACACTTGCTGCAACACTTGCTACAACACTTGCTGCAACACTTGCTACAACACTTGCTACAACACTTGCTGCAACACTTGCTACAACACTTGCTGCAACACTTGCTGCAACACTTGCTGCAACACTTGCTGCAACACTTGCTGCAACACTTTCTACAACACTTGCTGCAACACTTTCTGCAACACTTGCTGCAACACTTGCTGCAACACTTTCTACAACACTTGCTACAACACTTGCTGCAACACTTGCTGCAACACTTGCTACAACACTTGCTGCAACACTTGCTACAACACTTGCTGCAACACTTGCTACAACACTTGCTGCAACACTTGCTACAACACTTTCTACAACACTTGCTGCAACACTTGCTACAACACTTGCTGCAACACTTGCTACAACACTTGCTGCAACACTTGCTACAACACTTGCTGCAACACTTGCTACCCTTAGCCGAATGAGACTAGACGAAATTTTGGCATGACTTGATATGGTTGTAATGAGAGATTTTCTTTGTAGAATCATGAAATTTGGACAAAGAAACAAGTGTGACTTCCGACATGATTGGAGCAGTTTTGTACACTCGAAACTTTGTAATTTCAGTTGATCGTACCCTCGTCATACTCATAGGCCATACCGCCCGCCCCCCCCCCCCCCCCCCCCCCCCTCCCCACCAACCCCGTCCACGCGTAGTTTTCCCAGTTCTGTTTAGTTTGCGCATGCTAAACTGACGAGCACATTGGATGGTTTGGCTCATACCAATAATGAGCTATTCTGTTAAAAGTGAGGTAATAAAATCTACAAGAAAAGAATTACAACTTCGAAAAATGTCATGAAGTTGTTTTGTATGCATTATTGTGACGATTCAAAAAGGGTCGCACAGTTCTCTAGCCAGAAACGTTCCAAATTACTGCCCGGTTTGTGGAGCAACATGAGCTAAGATTTTCAAGCAATAATAATCGTTCATGCTACCACAATGCCATGAGAAAGCCACGATCCACAGCACCATAATTCGTATCGAGATGCGCAAGCAAAGCTGGTCATGTAAAAATGATCGAGGATGGGTGATGCCCCAATTTAAATTTAAATTTTAAAAATATTTAGGGTTAATGTCGATACGCTTCTTTTGTTACAACAATTATTTCACGAATACGAACTATGATAAGATTTTACCCTGGGTTCTTTTCTAGATGAAGGGACGATTTTACAGAAATGTACCATCCAATTTCATAAACACAGATTTGTTTATGATTTTCAACGTACACCTATTTTTACCTATAGAAGCAGGTCCTCGGCTAAACAAAAAACTCGGGTAATCTCATTTCGTAAGGCTATTAATTTTCGCAATGATGTGTTAGTTCGGCTCAAGATGCCCGGAGCGTTTTAGCCAGACACTAGCGAAAGTTGAATTTAAAACCAGTGCGTCCGTCTATCTGTCTAGAGAGAAAGCCAGGTTCGTTTCGACACAGAAAACGTGCCACCGAATTCATGATTCGAAGATAGGCTTTATTGACTGCATAACAGCTGGCTCGGGTATGACCCGAATCTAGGAGAAGAATGTACTCAGTGTACAGTCGAGTTCACGAAAAATAACACTAAAGACGATCTGTACTTTTTGTCAGCTTCAATTTGCAACCTTCAACATTTCGTTTGTAATTATTTAAATGTAAAAGGTGTAATTAAAAATTCTTCAAAAAAGTATTGGAAGTAGCGTTTAAGAACCTGATTCGGACCGTTTTTTATAAACGACGTGAAGCGTTGTTTAAATGTTTAAATTTGGGTTAACATAAGGCATAACGTCTATGTCTATGACTATGTCTATACGCTATACCCCACTCCCCCACTCCGAACGTCGCCGCAACGTTTAATGTTCAGAATGCATTTTTTTTTTTTTTTTTTTTTTTTTTTAACCAAACAACCTCACATTCACGTGTACACGAACTGACAGTCAAGAATGTACACGTTTGATAAGATACACGAGTTTTCCCACCCCTAGTTGGCAGTTGATATGGTACGAACTTTAGGGCTTGCAGTCTGCAGTCACCACCGCAGTGAATTTTTCGATACAGGTGCGCGTCGTAGCTTCTATTTCAAATCAAATTAACAATAAAGAAGTATGCGAGTTCGTTTGCCTTTTGCAACAAGCAAGAGCAGGGGGGGGGGGGGGGGGGTGCTTAGCCTAGGCAAGCCAATGGCCTAAGGGCGCAGGGTGAAGAAGAGGCTAGGGCAAAGATCAGCGATGTGCAAACTGCAGCCGCTCAATCAACAACGCAAACAGGTTGTGTAATCGGACTCGTAACGAATGGGGTGTTTATCTCGTTGGGGTTAAGATATAAAAGGGGGCGGGAAGTGGAATTGTAACACCAAAATTTGTCCGATGAAGGTGGTTTGTGTTTTAGTACGTACATAAACACGAAATATTATGTTATAATAGAGATTAGAGAAAATCCGGCAAGTAAAACAACCCAAAAGAAGAATAGAAAATTTTGGAAACACGAAAGTTTAATGCTCTAAATTTTGAAACACATTCCGATGGGTTAATACTGTGTTTGATTCAGGAATACGTAACTGTCTCGTTGGATATGAGTTAGATAACCCCCCCCCCCCCTTTTTCACGTTCGTTTAGACAACGCCATATAATGTTTGCTGCGGTTAAAACGATCAACAACTTTACTGCGACGTCACAGAGAACACTGCGACGTCATAGCGAACACTGACGTCATAGAAAACACTGCGACGTCATAGAAAACACTGCGACGTCATAGAAAACACTGTGACGTCATGGGTTACCTGTGACGTCATAGCGAATATTGTGCACGTTGAGACGAGACCGAGCCGGCCACGTGCTGTGTTTGCAGGACCAACATACTGGTGTAGTGGTGGCCGCGGCCGATTAGGCACTGGTGTGATGAACCGTGGCTACCTACAGCGTGTCAGATTTGGATCCGGGGGAATATAATTAAGCGAGCGAAGCGAGCGTTTCCACGAGACTCTTATGGCACTTCGTTCTGTTTTTTTTTTTTTTTGTACCGTACTAGACTCTTATGGCACTTCATGCTGTTTGTTTTTTGTTTTGTTTTTATGTCTGTCGATAGCGGTCGAACGGAAAGTCCGATCAACTTGAAATTTGGACCATCCACAAGCCTCGATGTGGATTGAAGGTGTATAGTTTTGAGGCAAAATCGTTCGAAAAGTTACAAAGTTACACTCAATAACTGTTAGTAACGGTGGCGGACCGCTGCGAAAACACTAGACAGACAACGAAAATTCTTAGCAACGCAAATTGCACTGCATTCAACAATATCGGGAAGTATAATAGCTATGGAAATTAGAAAAAAATTTGAAATGCACAATGCACATTCTTGAATTGTTGTTAATTGTTGTTTTTATTAGCTTTGAGATCTTTTCGCCAGAACGTTCGTAGATATGGACGCGCTCGCTTATCAACGCGTCAAACAGAGCGTTTTCCTAGTGTGGAAACAGAATAATTTAATTGTTCATTGTACATGAAAAAAAAATTCGTTTCAGGACTGCTGTAAATTATGCTAATTTCAAAAAAAAAAAGAATTATTTTGAGCCATTTCAAAATAATGGGTTTCGGCAACAGATTTTAGTATTTTTGTCGGTTCCAAACTTTTAGTTTGGTTTAAAATTGCGCAAACAAAGTTGAGCCACCATCGTACTTAGCTACCGAATACACTTGGTTATTGGGATTTTACTGAATGTAAAGGGAATGTGTATTCTGACATCGCTGAGGTTACAGTCACGTTTTACACCCCACTCGTACGACACGCAGAGCTACTCCGGGCCTTTTCTACCCCAGTCCAAAATTATGATGCATACATTTGCGAACTGACTAATATTGTGTTCATTTAAAAACAAAGTGTTCAAAACCCAATTTAATAATACCACATATAGCATTGTGTTAATACACTTTGAGACTGTGATGTTACTATTTTCATGCATATTTATCTATTAGTAATCGCGCAACCATAGTTGACAATCCTTGCTAAACATGAGAAGAATTTTTATGAGAGTCCTGAGCAGGAAACTTCACATGACTCTGAATGTATTCTTGGAAAAACCTAAGCATTCCAGACATATACTCACAGACGTATTTGATGTTGGCATATCGAAGTGGGAAATACCGTATCTGGGAAATACCTTAACATTCCCAAAACCAGGACAACATTAAAGTGTGCCTAGGCCTATCTTTGATCTGATTGCAGTATTGCAGTTGATTGCCTAGTCAAGTGTGACTGAAACGAGTATGATAATCGACAAGTAAGCGGTGTTGCAAAGCTTTTGGTCAGTTTGTACACGACACGACGGGTCCTGCTAATGGAAAGCAGTGACTGGACTGCCAAGTGCGAATCTCGGTGAAAGGCAAAACGTAGCAGTGGCTTCGGCTAAATATTCTAACGGTCCTAAGCAAATGTCAACGATACCAACTTTGAAACACGAAAAATAAATAACCACTACAAGACCCAATAATTACTACGTATACATGGAGGTTTGAAAACGATTTCAAATCGTTTTGAGTTTTCAAAACCGCATGTATACACCTCGAAAACTGGTTTGAATCGGTTAAAGTCAAACCCAATTTTCACGGGTTTGACTTGAAAACTGGTTTTCAAAACTGTCATGTATACACTCCACTGACACCGAGACATGTGACGTTCCATACTAAGAACTAAAAACAGTTTTGAAAACGTTTTGAGGTCACTCTCATGTATACACACCACCGATTTGGTTTCACTGAAGTCAAAACTTTTTCAAAACTGCATGTATACGTAGTAAATGTTTGGTTTAGTAACGCAATTATGTATCACCGAATCATCATTATTTACTTTTTAGTATAATATGATACAAATACTTTGCAAAAGATTTTGTAAGGAATAAAAGTTCAACACCTGGGCCCGGATTCACAAGAGGTCCTAAGTCTTTTTTTTGGTCTTATCTCTAAGACCGGCCTAACTTTGAACCTCTTATAAAACCAGGAAAATATCTTAAAACAGATTTTAAACATATTATTGGAATGATTATTATGTCCTTGTTCTCACCAGGAATGAGTAACTTTTCAAGTGACCTAGGTCTGGTTTTACAAAGTTAGGCCGGTCTTAGAGATAAGACCAAAAAAGACTTCGGACCTTTTGTGAATCCGGGCCCTGAATATTTAGGTGATGTAACATGAGATAATGTACATTGGGTTTGGGCCGGCATAAGTAATACTAATTAGAACAGTGAAGTGAGGTAAATAGTTGCGTCACCTTACGCTAGGCCGCCACCGCCACCGCCACTTACAATACTCGAGTCTGGAGATTTGAACGCTGGAGTAGGCGCGAAAATGGCGCCAAACATTCTCCACTCACGAACATCATACAAATAGAATTACAACAACTTCGGGCGTCAATAGTGCTGGCGTTATTGAGTATTTTCTTTACACGGACGAATAAGGCTTGATGAATCATTCATAAATAATATTGTCGAAACCTCACGTGCATCACCTCCACCCAGCCCACCCAAGAAACAAAAGTGAGTGTATTGAACTGAATATTAATGCATATTAGCAAACCTAAAGTATGAATGATTCGCCCCTTTCCTCCAAAGAGCCCCCAATTTCATCTTCATTATCACCCACTCATCGTCTTGATTAGCCATGTTGCAAAAATATAAGACGTTAAGCCCAAATATCTATCTATCTCTCGTATTATCCGTGTGAAATTGTAAATATCATGACAAACCCAAATACAATCTTAAATATTAACGTCGTTGTACTTTACGAACAAGGTTTATGTCGTTTAAGAACACATTCAACAAATATTCACAATGTCGTCTCGTTTATTCATCTTGCCTCGTACGACAAGCAGAGCTACTCAGAGACTCCAGCCAACCCCAGGCAAGAACCACGTGGTCGTAAAATACTAATATACACATTGAAATCCTTAATGTAAATCAACATTTATGTTTGTATTTAAAATAAAAGTTTAAATTAATGTGTTACTCAACCAAATATGATGTAGGCCCCTAGTATGAGAATAGGGTTGTTCTTTATTAAAAAAAAGGCTATCATCATGATAAAAACTAGAACCTCATGACTAAAAACAAAAATATTTCGGTAAATTTATTGACCCGAGCAAAATGATAATACAGTACAATGATAATATGAGGATATGTATGAGTTGTGTAGGCCTACCTGGCTGTCGAACTCGAAGGGTCTCCGTTGTAACTCATGGCACTGAACACTTGATAATAATCCGACACTCTGCTTACTGGCATCCTACCTGGTCCCTTCGTCCACCTTTATACATTACCTGCTCAATGCGCGCTGATTGGCGCAGACTATGTGACGTCACGGTAGACTGACGTCAGAGATGACCGGGAGCCGCGTTAACATGCTACAGGAAAAACACTTAATACAATTACAACTAAAATATGTTTTACTCATATTGTGAATTGTCTGATTTATTCTGTAGTCATGATTTAACTTACAAGTCACAACACATTAAACTACAAACCTTTAAATAATATAAATATTGTTTTAATTAAAAATACCTAAAATATTGCTCCGTAAACTATCATTGTTGTTGATACTGTTGCTTTATTATAATATCAGTACACGTAAATAAAATAAACAAGGCACAATTTTTTCAGTCTATAAATGCTTTATAATAATGATTTAGTTTACAGTTATAGTTATTTGCAGGAATATAAAGAACAAGCCGCGTTTTACAGTGAGGAAAATCATTTACACACAGTGTATAATACGTATACGATGGGATATTTGTCTGCCCCGAATGAGACTTGAGTCCTGACAATCCGGCTCTACAAAGACAAAGAGGTAAACTCAATTAAAATTGCCGTTTCCAGTCATACATCAATATTATTTAACTCAACCTCTCTATATTTCAATTATTCTGTAGTGTGTACGAAACCAAATTGAACGATTATTAATGTTTTCGTCTCATGTCGTGTAGCATTTGTTTAGACGCGACTGAACATTAATTCACTATTATAATATCGGGGGGGGGGGGGGGGGGGGATGAGTCGAATGGAACAACGCCGAATCAATCTTGAATTTTTAAAAAAGAATCGTCTCTACAGGAAAAAATTAACCCTTATTTCATTGTTATGTCAGGTTCAGTTTGGTTCGGTTAGGTTACGTATAGGCTGTTACGTTAGGTTTTCCTTGGAGGAAGATTCTCGTACAAATACACGAAGCATGGTTACTTTTAGTTCGAGGTTGTTTTACATGGCGCTATTCAGACGTAAGTAAGGTATATTTGTGGTGGTTACTAAACCATGATGGTGGTTGTAAACTATGATTACACTTTATACTTGTTTGTGATGGTTCTGCATTGCTGAAGGATCACAATGTGCCAGAAGGGTTGCACAGCATCGGCTATGCGGGTGGAAATACACCATTTGAGTTGACAGGTCAGTTACATTATGTTGCCATGGCGAAATATTGAGATCTAAGATAGTTTTAGAAATGTAGGTTTTTTAATTTTTCAACATTGCGTTTTTATAACATTTAAAAATTATGTACATTCTAGTACACTTTGCATGGAGTCTGGTGGTAAATAATTTTAGTCATTTTTGGGGAACTTATGTACAGAATCCGGCTATTTGTAAACGTTTTATATTTCAAAAGTTTCAGAAAACTACAATTGAAAAAAATAACAATTATAAATTAAATGTAATGAGCAATGTATAATTGCCCGCCGTATTGTGGAGTAAATGCTTGGATGGCCATCACATCACTAATGTCAATGAATAACAAATGCAATCTCGACAAAAGACATTTCTAATGTTCAACATTTTATGCTCGGTCTTCAGTGCGGACTATTGTACTGGTGTCATACAAGCATCTTTGATCGGGATAAAGACTTGGATGCAGGTTCGGTATAATGGTGTGAGGTCTCTTGTGTGCTGTAAGGAGGGTTAGGGGGGGGGGGGGGGGGTACACATGCCTATCCATTGACGCTCGAAACGCTGCGTTCGTTTGTCAAGGTGAACTACACGAATAAACCCTAAAATGGACGCCAATTGATTATGTTCCACCTTGCTTACATAAAAAACCGCGCTGACAAAAAAAACACCAGGAAATCAATTCGTTTATCTTTTTTGTTTCTTAATAAGGAGTGCTGCCATTTGACACCTGTTAACTGGCCACTTCATGAATGATTCACCAGCTACACGATTTGGACATTATCACATTATATAGTTTTCGTGTTAGATGTTTTTACTGATTCAAAATGTCGACTTGTAGCCGATAATTTTGTTTTACAGCTTGGGTGGGTTAATGTTAGTTATTAGGCTGATGGGAAATCGAGATCTTCTCAAAACGAAGAGGACGATGATGCAGACGTGATTGACTGCGTGAGTGACTGTGTGATTGACTGCGTGATTGACTGCGTGATTGACTGCGTGATTGACTGCGTGATTGACGGCGTGATTGACTGCGTGATTGACTGCGTGATTGACTGCGTGACTGACTGCGTGATTGACTGCGTGATTGACTCCGTGATTGACTGCGTGAACCAATATCCAGAGTCGTGACATGTAGACTACTCCTGACCTTTTAAACGTTGGGCAAGGATGATCGTATATTGCTAACTAGACTAGTACGGTTGCAACACGCTATTAAAATGCATGCTTTGCTATAACAATTAGTAAAAAGTGCACACGTTATTTTTCCATTTATGATTTAACACACTCGGGTACCCGAAAACACCAAACATGAATAAATGCACCTTACCGAGAATGTTTCAAACAAACCATTGTTAATCTTCATTTAGTTGTTTCGAGACTTCTGAATAGTTTCTGCTTTAGAACAAAACACAACATAATTTTTACCCAACAAGCTTATTAATTTAATTGTGTATTTGCGCATCAGCTCTCTTATTTTCCAACATATTATGATGATTATGACTGTATGACATATTATGATATATCTTTATTGAATCTTATACTGCTTACGTTTAAAATGATTGTCCAAACGGAGAACAATGCATATTCTCATTGCGGTTAAAATTATGTTTTTTCAAATTTACTACGCCCTAAAATTAAAGGACTCTTCATTTAATTTAGAGTTGTTAAAAGTCCCTAAATCGAGTTACATAACGATTGTGAATGGACTGAATAGTCGAAGCCATCCCAATTTATAATCGGCTGTGCCCTAGCTGTAAAATAGATTAATAGTTACTTCCTTGTGTATAATTTCTGGAGCAGAATCCAAGAAGGCTTCCGTTGACCCGATGTCTTCTGGAGGATGTATCGCTCGCCTTTGAGAGTATAATGGGCATTAGTCGGTCTTTGACTCGGCCTCAAAGAGAGAGAAATAACATTATGCTAAGCAGTGAATCTCACACTGTCATCACTCCGTATCTTCAACTCTGGACCCAAGCTTAACTTACTCTCAAACAGTAAGGATATCTTTAGAGAGGTTGGAGAATAATCAAGAGACAAATATGTTGAAGGGTTAATTGTAAGAAAAAGGGTTAATCGTAAGAAAAGTACCTATGTACTTAAATTCGCCCATTCTTTTTTTCTTTTCATAATAAAGTTTCCAAATGTATTTTTCATGTACCAGTGCGGTTGTATTTTGTATGTAAAAGAAAAAAAAATGAAGACACTATTATTATTCTGTAAACCAACTCTACGCTCGATGTAATGGGGGGGGGGGGGGGGAGAGGCCCCCACAACAGGGCCAAGACAGGCAAAATGTTTGTAGAATGGTTTTTGATGGTGTTTCAGCGGTTTTTAGTGTAGTACGTACAGATTGTCTGCTGAATGGGATAAATTGACAAGGTTACTTTTTAGGATATTAGCATTGGTAAATTGGGTGATATTGTACTAGAAGCTAGCGCCAAATACAACTACTGCCTTCACGAATTCACTCTAAAAAATTAAAACTTAGTATTACGAATGTTATCTTTAGTAGTACCCATACATTTATTGTGGAGTGTAGATAAGCTGGGATTTAAGACGGGGGGTGTGGTTGTAGAATGTAGACCTTCCGAGACCCTCCCCCTATGTTTGTACTCTCAAGTAACATTGACCATTATTTTATTGGGGTAGTAACTAATGTGATTGTCAATTGATGCTTAGAGGTTTAGGTGTAGCGAGGTTTGGTCGAATGCCCCCATCAAACTATGGTTTATATAGCCTCCACTCAATACAATCATTCAAATATTTGGGTTGGGGGATTACATTTCAGCATGACGCTTTATTTTGTATAAATTGTAAAATCAATATTATAGATTTCAAGTACGCAGACTTCAATTAAATAATTGTTTTTTATGTACAAAGTTTAGACAGGGTCCCCTGACCATCTGCTTGAGACGCTGTACCTCCCATAGCTACGCTCCAGATGCTGTTTCCTAAAAACTACCCCTTTAGGCCTTTGATACAGACAGTATATCAGACTGGCTAACGAGAAGTTCCTGTCAATTTTTCAATTGCTGAATCTCAAACCAATGGCTGATATCACTAATATACATTATAATTACCATTTTATAATGTGGAATTATAAAGTAATTTATATTGCTTGTTAGCTAAAATTCTAAACACTTAAAAGACGTAATAGGCGTGGTGCCTTCTTTTATCTATACACAGATACAAAGAAAACGTTGATATTATATCATAAAATAAAATTGCTTAGTGATCATGTCTTATAAAAAGGCATAATTTGATGATGATAATTATTTATTTTATATACGTTATATATTTATGAATTAATCTAGTCTAGGGGCCAAAATTTCGTTCACTACAACCAACCGGTAAAATGTCCTAGTAATCTACTTATCTATTTGCAAATATAATAACTCCCATTCAATTGAATGAATGCATCCACACACACTCGTAATGATGGGTTTGCTCGGCTCAGCTTGTGTAGCAGTCGGCCGAGTAGAGAGATAGAAGAGAGCGAGCAGGAGGGTGAAGATTATCATAACCGGTCGCAGCAAAGCAATTCCTCGTGGCGGGCGAACACTCGGAGCGAAATTCTTGTACCTCGGACAGGAATGTGACCCCAGCATCTCTGTGAGGTAGAGTGAGACAATAGAGTGAGATGAAGGATGATAGAGTAAAGACAGAGCAACATCTGAAGCCGTCTCAAGACTAAAGCGTGGGAGAGAAGATGACACATTTTCTTCTTCTTCTTTGCTTGTCTTGATAATTACTGTACCTTCCGAATCCAACATTTTTTATTAGTGAGTTATACACATGATTTACTGAATACATATTACCGGAACAAAGTTGAGTTGGAAAAGAAAAAGTTGCCATGATCTGAATGTCGGCAACTAATTAGTTAGTGATATATATTTAAAAACATTACCATAGGCATCTTCAACTCAAGCTTCTTCAAGTCAAGCAGGTCTTCAGCAATAAATTAGCACGCCAGTTGCTTTACACACAGACATATAATTTCGTGTTTCTAACTTGGCAAATATTAATTTGATTCTATTTATCTATATGTCTTACAGCACAATTTTCATATTTCTCAAATTAGCTTGGCCTTAGCTTCGGGGCCGGTTGTTTTAACATAAAGCTAAGCTCAATTCTCTGAAGCCACAGAGCCACTAATTCACATAATACTTGTTTATTTAAATTTAAAACATTCGTAATTATTGGGGGTGAATACAAAATTACGTCTTGTACATTGATTTACACCAATTATAAGTTATTAATAAAGTTCTTTACTGACGGCTGACTCAACTTCAAAAAGAGGCGGGTACCGGGATTCGTCTAGTCTCGAGAAGTAGTATAGAGTGTACTATAGTATAGTAGTAAAGTATAGGGGCCCTGGATGTACCAACTTGTGGCGTCAGTACCGATCACCTTAGTGCTTTATTGCTGTCATTGGTTCGCTGCTCAGCAAATACTTGGCAGAAAATAGATTTCAAGTGCTGAAAGTTTTCGAACTCTAAAGCAAGCTAAGGAGCCATGAGTAATGTCTGCCTGGCTTCATGTTGTGTAGCCCTCGCCATTGTACCCAGGTGTTCGCCACTGAACATTTTCAGGGGAGGTGTCACATGGCGATGCAGGGGAGCATCAAACTAAGAAAATCTCAAATGTGTGTAGTGTAATGCTAACATTGAGTGCCTGAATTCTATTCTCATTTCTCAAGTTTTTTTTTCTTTCAAAGAGTTTTTTGAGTGCTTGAAAGTTTAGATCAACATTTCTACTATATAATACGTCTGATGCTCGTCTGAATTCTTCGTAACGCGTGGAGGGTGGGGGGGTGGGCGGGGGGGGGGGGTAAGTGTTGACAAAACAAATTGAAAAGTCATCTCTGTTATTGAAATATAAATATTGAATCAACTCCTGGTTTTCCATTTCCAAATGATGAGGACACCGGTAAAGGCGTTGACGTTTTCTTTATAACCCTCAGGATCAGCTTTTCTGACAGTTGCTAGAAAACTGAAAACTATTATCAACGCGGTGAGAAAGAAAGAATAATTAGAATCCTTATGGTTGCATATGGTTGCATTCTATTTCTCCTACGTTGACTGTTACAGCATTGAATCCGATGTACCCCCCCCCCCACACACACACACACCGACCAATGTAATATGGGTTCCTAAATAATAACGTGTCTTCTCAATACCGCCATTTACTAACAAATATACATTTTAAGCATATTTGCGTTGGAGAACCGTTATATAGTGCTAAAGTTATTTCGACATTTAAACCGTCATAGCTGTAACACTACTTGTAGTATAATAATCTAATCCTAAACTTTAGTTTCAACAAGTGACTATCTATATAAATCCAACTATAATATCTACAACTACAATTAACCAAATCTTTCAAAGAACATCGAGGGTTAGGTGGGTGAGAATTAATTGATGATGAACGAGTTCTAGCAATTATTAATATTTGTGGTCGTTTAGGATGTGTTTGAGACTAATAGTCACTTCCTGTCCATGGCTAACAATGGTTATCTATCTTACCGCGCGCAGTAGCAAGTAGCAGATCTTATCACTTTTAATTTGTAAACGCATTCGAATGTCAGCGTAGGCCGGACGTAGCTGATAATGGTATTTCAATATTCTTAGAAACAGGGTTAATTGTTTGGCGACAACTTCCTTTAGGTAGAAATTCATATGACCAGAGATATTTATTGAAGTACGGTTGCATTCTTTGATTTGAATGAAAAACAGAATAGTCTGGCCATTCAAATTATAACCATTAGAAAGATAACATTCATCGCTAGGCAACTAATTGTTCCCTTTGTTGGTTGACGTGTTGGTATTTTCAGAGATGTTTTGATTGGCGAAATGTTTCAAACTTGCATTCTGATTGGTGAATTGGGCTAAACACTCCACGTGGAGTCGTTTCCTTTCATCCAAATTATCGTTTCGCATTTCCTGTGGTATTTAAAATAAACAAAAACAGCCCGTTATCGGCCGAATGGCACAACAGGTCCTGTTCTAACGTATTTGCTGCAGCTCAAGCCGTCTAGTGTTAGATGTTTATGTTTTCATATACATAGCTATTTTTTTGTTTATAATACACTCTGCGATACCCACTGGTGCAGATGTGTTTTTTGTTAGCACAACAGGTCCCGATGATCTAGCTTGTTTTCCGCCACGCCACTGGTTGTTACGCTACGCCACTGGTAGTGACCTACTTAACACAGTGGATTTGAAAACCCTTTCATTCCATCTTGAAGACGGGTTATTATTTGGTTATAGGCGGACCTTCTATCGCCATTCATACACAGCAAGATATTTCAAAGGAAGTTCAAAAATGAAAATGGCGCGACAGCTCTGCAGGCCCTCCCTTTCTTTATGCAGGGAATTCGCGTCGTACAGCGCTGGACAAGGAAATATCACGGTTCTGATTCGCATCTGAGCTCTTGGAATACAACAGCTGCTGTGAACTGTCACTTGCATCGCGAACAATCACTAACCAGGCAATCACTCAAGGTGGACTCAAATGCGGAAGGTATTGGGTTCGATTCGATTCCTATCACCTTAATATGCAGTCATGTCTAAAGGTTTTAGACATTCCTGGACCCGACGAATTCACAAGAGGTCCTAAGTCTTTTTTGGTCTTATCTCTAATACCGGCCAAAGTTTGAACCTCTTAGAAAACCAGGAAAATATGTTAGAACAGATTTTAATACATATAATTGGAAGGTGCATTATGTCCTTGTTCTCACCAGGAATTAGTAGCTTTTCACATGTGACCTGGGTCTGGTTTTACAAGAGGTTCAAAGTTAGGCCGGTCTGAGAGATAAGACCAAAAAAGACTTAGGACGTCTTGTGAATCCGGGCCTTGGACTGCAAGGTATGGTTTATGGTTTAGTTTAGAGTGTTTCTATTGGTCGCCATGTTGAACCCACTTTCACCACAGCAACCAACAGGCAGCTTTAGTTTGTATACTTTTCATCAAAAATAATTGTTTTAATAATTGTATTATGTACTTGTTATTTTACAACTTAACAGCTTGGTCCTATGACGTCGGCTAAATCAGGTTCGGCACACATCCCCGGGGTTGTCACAGGGGCGAACAAATACATTTCAGGGGGGCTGGGTGAAGAGGGTGTTGGTAGGCGTATAGGTGGCAACGTGGGCTGGCATGAATCAGAATAAGAAAGCAGTGGATGCAGCTGCATTATCACGAGGTTGGTGAGTACGATCTTTGTTTTCTTGGTGTAATTTTAATGATTTCTTTCGTACGAGTTCCTGCAAAACCAGCTTTGTCTGACTCTGACGTATTCGTTAGTGTCAATCCCAGCAATATTTCTCTTAGGTTTAAGACTAAGGAAAACCTCGGTAAAATCCTTCAGTCAGGATTGCCGGTGTCCGGAATAGAACCTGCAGCCTTCCGAATTATCTCATATTATTGCTCGATAGTTATTGGCTACGCTCCGCTTTTCTCAGAAATGCAATACGTAACGAATTATTAATTACAGTGGCCGTGCACCCTGACGCCAGTGGCCGTTGCTTATGACGAGTGCTGTACACGTGTTATACCTGGTTACCAAGGTCGCGATCTCGAGTTCGCAGAAATGCATGGGCGATAGAAAGGATGGGTTGAGAGTTGGGTAGGCTACTTCGTGTCTGGGCTGGGGTTCAAGGCTTGCTCGTTGCATGGACAGACGCTGAGTTGAAGAGTTGGGTACACCACATTTTATTTCATGTGTGTAAAACAATTTTTAAATGGCAGCGATAAATTGGTTGATTTGTTTTCAAGATAAAAAAAAAAATTACCAAAATTCAACCTTAAATTTCCCGTAATAACAGATTTCGGACGTAAAATTTTACAGGACGAAGAATTGCGATAATGCATAATAAATATAATAATCGAATTATTCATACAATTTGTATGGTCCCGATTTAATACAAATCTTTAACAATACAATTCATGTTCATATTCTTTTATTTGAAGTTTGAAAAGTAATGAGCCACTACGAGTATTCGAAAGTTTGGTCATCCCTGACCACTTGTTAGCTGACGTACAGTCGCCCACAAGACGTTGTACCGAAGAATGTACTCACGCAGAGCATTGCGCACAAGTACGACGGCGAAACAGAACATCGGCGTCGAAAACTATCCAAGACACACAACAATATGTAAAAAACAAATATTGTAAATATTCATATAACTTTATTCGTATGTGTTGTTGTAACTAATTATTATTGACTGTATTCATTTATTCATTGAGTTTCACGATTTGTTGATTCGTGGCTCGGAAATCAAGAATCAAGTGGTCCATTTTTACATTTATAAAGTCTAATAAATATCAAACGTATTTACATTTATTGTAAGCATTGATCATCACGACTTACAATTCGAACGAATGGTTTAGGAAGAGAAGAGAAGAGGTATTCTCAATCAATACTGTTGAGACTCACCGTTGTAAACTAGTTGCGTGATCGCCACCTAATCCTCTCCAACCGAACATTATGTTCACTCTTTTATTGTCGCCCTCGGGGAAAACACGAGCAACCATCGTCCTGAGTTTCAATATTTTCTCAGACCTTCTGGGCATCTTCTTCTTATTCTTTGTCACGTCTGGATATTATTGCCCACTCAGAGTTCACATGAACTTGCAGCGTCTCTTTCATAAGCTGAAAGATGGGTAGTGACGCAAAATTACTCCCCCAAGACAAATGATTGTGTGTATAAATAATGAACACTTACCTTGGGGAATAATTTAGGTACTTGTATTCGGGTTAATTAACGTCTCCGAAAATGTGGAGCAGTAAGCTTAAAAAAATATAGATCCCCTTTAAATGGATCAATTACTAGATAATATGGATTTGTAGATCGAAATATTGACCGTGGTGTATTTATAACATTATGACGTCATCGCTTCTCTTTGTGCGCACAAACATCTTCCAGCTTTGTGTTTCAAGTCCAACATATTCGTTGCATAATATTCAATTTGGTGAATAATAATTTTCCAGCACGTTTACAATACAATTACCAGTCACATTTCGTTATAACGTATCATAATTATACCTTTATCTTATAGGTATACGGTTTGGTGTCGACTTTACACATTTCCATCGTCAGTTTCTAATATTTGATTAGAGAGTATTACAGACGTAAATTAGTTAATTATTCTGGTAAGTTTTGAATCTTGTCCCGGCTACGTAATATACTCTGATACTGTTCTTATACCTAATATCGTAATCAAAGTTCAGACCCTCTTCAGTTCGCAAAATTAATCAAGTTAATCGAATTTGCAAATCTTGATTAAGTATTTGAAGCGGATTAGCTTGAGTAACTTGAGCTTTGAAACTCCTCTGGGGGGGGGGGGGGGGGGGGGGGACGGGGGGGGGGTCGCTATTATTAGACAGCGGATTCAAATAAAATCAGCTAAAGGAGTTGCACACATATCTTCGCAAACCACTTTGACACCAGTGTTCACTTACCATTTGATGGTTACAAGGTGCGTTCTTCATTAACAGGTGATGATATTTGGGTTTTATCTAGCTCATATTTTAGTTATTTGCATTAGTATGGAGTGTTACATATTTTTATAGAACTAAGTTCAACTTTTAACTAACCATAATATGCGACGAGCAAACATATTAGAGAGGAAATAATTACATACTTTGAATTCTTGCTCTCTTCCGTTGGTATTCCACAGAAAACATAAAATCCGAGTAGTAAATTAATAATGACTAACCAACTATATAATAGTTACACTCCTAGTATATACTTTATTTTTTTCCCCAGTGGCCGTGGTCGGTTACGCGTTAGGGTCTGGTTAGGTTAGAGTCCTAACTTGGCCATGGAAAGTGGTGTTTTTCCAAGAGGTGAATCGTATGGCTAAAACATCATCATCGAATTACAAGAAAATTATGCTTTTTATTAACCTATTCATTATTTTTACAATACAAAAACAAAGTTCTATGTTTTGCTAGTCAGCATATACCAAGATTTATAAATGGATTGAAACTCACCTCAAAAAGAAATAAATGTATCGTAAACATCCATAGATCAGCAAGTAAGCCATTTCCCTTCCATGTTCAAGAAGCACACGTGGCAGACTTTTAAACCTGTGACGTGTTAGTGTTAGTTTAGTTTAGTTTTGGTTTAGTTTAGTTTATTTAAAACGTTAGCGTAGTATTAAGTGTTTAGAAGGCTCTTCGCGGCGCAAGATTTCTTAGGATTTTGTTTTAGCATAATGCTAGCGTCGACGCCGTTTCTTGTCAAAACTTTTAATTTCTTTTTGTTTGTTTTTTGTGATGACAAGAATAGGCAATTAATAATAATAAAAATATTTATATTTAGTACATGTTTCGCGTGTTTTGATTGATTATTCCCCAGTATTGTGTGCACATGTGTGTGTGTGGCCCAGTTGCGCCGGGTCGGGCCGGTCCGCCACTGGGCCAGTGCACCGCCGACCTAACCCGTCCCGTCAAGGCCATGTCTGGCCGACTACGCGTGTAACGCCCGCGGCCACGGAGCGGCTGTGATACAGCGAGAACGCTTCGTAGCGTTGTTATTGCGCCATTCAATTAACGATGCCGCTCTGCAGTGGCGGGACCAAAGATAGTAAGATAAGCCCTGTCGGGGGGGGTCTCAGAGGGGCTAAGCTCACCCGCACCCGAAGTCGGAGAAATCAAGAGAAGACAGTGACTACGAGGATTTACAAAAACTCTACATTAAAAATTTAATTAACATCACCAAATTAATTTACATTTTATGTATAACATAAACTGACGGTTATCACAAAGAAATATTTGGTAGTAATTTCCGTTAAAGTTATTACACATCGAATAAAATAAAACGTGAAAATACAATCTATGTAACAAATCTATTGGCTTTTGAGTACCCTGTATCTGTTGCATTACCAGGGGAAACTAGCTTGTGTACCAATACAATTATTGCAATAATGAGCTTAAAATTAAGCCCCATTAAGACCTTAGATTCTAGAATAACCATTATATGTACAGTGAAATTAAAATTGTACATTTTATTAGATTTCTTGTCCTATAAACATTTTCTATTTTCACTTTGTCAGGAACTTGAGCCCAATACTCGGAGCTACCTGTCGGGCAAGGGCGGAGTCCCAGTTACAGAAAATGTAAGCTTGAATCTGAACAACTTTTTGTGAGCTGACTTCTCAAGCAGGGGGGTGGGGGGGGGGGGCTAAACTAAACCCTTTGTGTACGCCACTGGTTTCTCCTCCTGCTATCCGCCACTGCTGCACCAAGACTGTTCGTGTCCTGATATAGGTGCGGCTCACTAAACCTGTTGATACCATCAGAGTTGCTGAGTGTGAGTGAGGTGAGATACCATCAGGATTCAGGATGATGACTCGAGGTATTTTCAGGATACGAGGGGTGAGATCGGTAGGCTGAGATGTGTTGTACGAACTATTATTAGGATTCGTTATTCATAACAAAAATCTTCTATCGCTCAGCCTGACGAAATAGCCGTGTCCAAATTGTACGAGGAAGAATAGTGTATGAGCGAGGGACGAAATTGACAGAACACGAATATGATACGGGTATTTACACTTCGTATCCCAGTCACTACGACATTGCGCAATCCCTTCTTCCCTTTCCAATAGTTGGTATAGTACAGTGATGTGCAAAGAGAGCGCATCAATATAAGTGCTGCGATCAACGACATCTGTTGGTAAGTCCTTGAACTATTGCG
Organism: Isoperla grammatica; assembly: GCA_945910005.1. NCBI lineage: Eukaryota > Metazoa > Arthropoda > Insecta > Plecoptera > Perlodidae > Isoperla > Isoperla grammatica. Next base: position 45,797,295 of record OX246738.1, on the reverse strand, counting down.
TTATTTATTTGAGTGTGAACACGCTTAGTAATTTCAAAACAATTTGCGAATACGATAAAGCGATAAATGTAATAGACGGATAAGAAGAGGGGATACGGGTAATGAGGGGGGGGGGGGCACATTGGAGCATCATAGCGAGATAGACAGACGGGCTCGCAGACATAACTCTGGTAGTGACGTCATAGCCGCCTCCACCGCCTTATTAGGTCTTGTTGTCGAGGTCGTAGAATAGTCTAGAACCATCACTCATGGGATGCCATGGCGGCAGTGGCGGAAGAACTGTGTTGCAGAGGTTGTGCGCGCTTTAGTGAGCCGCACCAACCACCAACCACCAACCACAAACCACCAACCACCAATAGCTTGAGAAGCGGGATAATTAATCGTATTTTTTAAATTTCATTCAATGTCAACATTTTGGAATAATGCGCGGTGCTAGATACTATCAGTATCTAAAGGTACTCTCCGAAAAAAGGTGCAAAATCGATTGTGACTGGATGTAATGATATAATTTCAATAACATTACCTATTTCAACCCTTTTTTAAATCATCGATAATATCGTCATTGCAAACTTTTGGTGTTGGATATCATTCTGAACATCATCTCTGAACATCTCTGAACATCATTTGAACTTTTCTGTAATGTAAGTGAATCTGTGTTAGACGGGAGTCAAAATTATGGTTTTGATTGTGTCTAGATTCCAGAAGGATATAATTATGCAACGAAAACGTTGAATAAACAAATAAAAAATATGTTTATGTTATAATTAAAATAAACAGTAAAATACGCAGATTAATCCGCCTCCACCACATAAAACATAGCAGCGTGTAGGCCTACTTATTTATACATGTCCCTCAAGCCCAATACAGCCACCGAGCAGTAATTACTCACACGTTTAAAATAGACAAGTTTTTGGGCGTGTCTGAATTGGTGAAAAGTGAGACCTTCCTAATATACGGAAGTGACTGTGACTCATTTGTTGGTGGCGTCTGGCTGGAATGCTAAGTTCGCGATACCAAATCGAGATATTCGGCGGCTTACCCACCACCCACGTCACGTGACATTTTTATAATATGGCGGGAGTCTTGAAAACTGTTCATTCCCCCCCCCTCCCCCCCCCCCAGAAAAAAAAGTTTTCTTTTTTTCAAAGAGCTGTTCAGTATATCCCATTTTCTCTAGTTTCAATTTTCAAAGCACTGATAATACAATTTGTGTGTAAAAGTCTATCTCATCATCAATAGTAGGAGAAGATGAATAAAATACAGTAATACAATATTCCAAAACGCATATGTTGTATTCACATATAATTTTGCTACTTTTGTGAAGACTTTTAATGATGTGAAATATGTTTTGAATAAAATATTGGAAAATTATCAATGCCGCATAATTAATTGTGTGGTTGGCTATAGTTTACTTTGATATACTAGTTAAATTTACATCATTAATATGTGGTAACAACCTTGTCCGTCTATACCAGTTTCCTTGTGGTCAATAAAACTATTTTCCCAGAAAAAGCAACATGTTTTTCTCAGGGCCGTCCCATCCTCTGAAGTCTAAATACTATGTACACCGTCTGAAACCTGTATGACTATAAAGATGCCAAGTACACGACTACGATTACAAAGAAGATAACAAGAACATTTCGTACACAACCATATTCCTCATATTACATTTCATTTTCCATCAAACAAGATTCTACTATTATTTTACTACTTTCTATATTCTACTATTATTATTAATATAAACTTCCCAGTTGGAACTTTTCTAGTTTTCACCAATATAATCTTTGTTTCCACTAAAGCTGCTTGTTGTGGCTGGATGCTCAGCTTTTAGTCTTTTAGTATGCGGCTCATCGTTGAGCTTCTAAGACCTTCATGGCATTCTGGGAATTCTTGTAGCATCCACCACAGATAATTTAGTGCTCGACCAGTGGTCGGACGGTAGTTAATGTAGATATGCAAATGTGATGCGGCAACTCAGCATCTCTACACTTCCGATGAGTAGATGGAACAACCAATGCAATCATTATAAATATCATGTCAGGATTACACCTATCTTTATTTGTTTATTTATTTACTTACTGTCTTACTCTAGTGCATATCTTATTCAGTTATAAAAGAGATACACAACTAAGGACAAAGGAATACGCAACTTTATAATAATATACAACTTAATAACAGTAGTAAAACACTCAACAAAATTAAATAATTTTCAAGTTAGAATAAAAAACAAAACTAGACTTATAGAAATATGTACATCCAGATAGAAGTACTATTTTATACTATAGTACACAGTACAGTAGTGTAGTAGTAGTGTAGTACAGCACAGTAGTAGATAGTGTAGTAGTAGTGTAGTACAGTACAGTAGTAGTGTAGTGTACTATAGTACTATAGTGTAGTAGTAGAAAAGAATAACAACAATCGATCAACTTCAATTTCAAATCGTGTTATTATTTAATTTTCTAAAGTAAAATACATAAATAATTTAATAATAATGAACACGTAAAAAACATATACCAAATGAAAACTTGAGAAGAAAATTCGCCGATGTAAGGTAAAACACCCTGTGTGTAGGCTGAGCGACTAAACGTAGATTGAAAATATCGTTCCAAGGAAGCGAGAACAAATGAAATGTATGTATACCAATGCGATATGAACCCAGAGCCTGGACAGCCAGAGCTGCCTGGACCAATTGTTGCACCCAGGGTCAAAAAGGGGGACTTAATTGGAGGGAGGTACTTGGGAAGAAGGGCTAAGTAGGAGGGCCATTAGATTCATACAAATTTTAAACTTTGCAGTTATCCTAGTAAATGTTAATTTCTTACTGGGAAGCATCATATTTAATTTGTGCTATCAGATAATATTAATTTTCTTCTTCATTGTTGAACAATGAATATTGGTTTTTTGATTGATTTCATTGATTTCCAATCGAATGGGAAATCTCTCCTTGGAGAGCGGGGGAGGGAGGGTTGCTCTGGTTGTACATTTTTTTTAAATTTTATTAGTAGACTGCCGACATCGCGATGGTCATGTATACCCCCCAGGGTAGACGGGTTGGCATTGTTCTCGATATTGTACGCGAAATGGTCAAGAATTGGGGGGTCCTTCAAAAGGTTACTGACCTACTTTGGCGGACAAAAGAGGTATTTACTGCGGATAGACGTTTTGTCCGGAACCTTTTCAATTTTCTAAATTGAAAAATGTACGGGATTTCTCGTTCATTACACTTGATTTCAGTATTCTTTGAAAGATAATTTTGGGATTTCTGGAATGTAGACACTGTGTCTAGTGGAGCTGGACAAAGCGAGATGGTGGAGGGTCAATGCCATTGAGGTTATGGGTTTCAGCAAGTGCACGGTTGCCACGTACATTCCTAAACTTATTTGAATCAAGCTCTTGTTTTGAAAGTATTTCATTATTTTTTTCTCTACCTAGTATGCTGTACACATGGGGAACGTTTTTGCTGCTCTTTCCAGTTCATTGCAGAACAGTGATATAGCGAAATAAAATATAGCCTGGGTTGTTTGTTTGTATTATGGCTGAGGGAAGGCATTACCAAATTAGTAGACTTGTATAATAATGGGAATCGAATCCGAGATATCACGAATCAGAGTCTCGCCTAATTTATTGAAAGAAATAATAAATTTTATTAATATTTTTGTTCATTATAATTAAGAGCCCTGTGGTTTTAATGAAACATAAATAACATAAAAATTGAATTTTTCTTCTATATAAACAACGCCAACCGACTTGATAGTTGCATGCTTCATGATCCGTGCTATACCGGATGTATCTCAGCAATCTATTAAACACCCTTGGGCACTGAAGATGAGAAATATCTCCAATACAACTAAAAAGTTCAATACGAGTTCTTTCTTACATCTGAGTAATTAGTCTATTTCCTATAGCGCTGAATGAAAATAAAGAAACATACCAGCTCAGGGCTGGAGGGTAAATCGAAAAATGTCTCAACATTTTTATAAGATATTTGAAACATTCATTACACTTGACTGAAAATGTCTTCTTGTTGAATACGTCTGAAATAAAAATGAACAGTGATAAGAAAACTTGGACGGCGTAGAAAATACATGAAGAACACGAGAGAAGAAGAGGAGGAAGAGGAAAAGAGAACGATGACGATACGGAGGGAATGGGTACGATTTGAGGGGGGATGGAAGTGCCCAACAGCCCTGATGTAAAGATTATCCCGTCCGGATATCAATATCATAGTGATTGATTCATATTTCATACACACCATTGTTCTGATATCTTGTACAATTATCTTGATTAATAATAACCTTGTTTACAACTATTCCAAAGAGTTTATTCCAATTGGGCCTTGACTGGTTCTCTCTCATCTACTCTGCCTATCTGATTTGCTTACATGATTGATTACTTAATGGGGCTTAACGTCTCATATTTGTGCAACAATGGCTAATCGAGACGATGAGCGGGTGATAATGAAGATGAGAAGGTGATGATGAAGAATAAAGCCACATCCGAATCAGAGCCATTGTACGTCGCGTGGGTCGTCATACGGGAGTCCAAAAAGGGGTGGCAGGGCCAAGTGGGAGGAGAAATCTTCAATGGGACAATGGGGGGATTTGTTTACATAAATGTGTATCTGTACTGTACGTTTAGTTTGTCTGTCTTCTTGTATAGACGAGTAACAACAGTCACCAGCCATATTGGATAACAAGATATGTGCAGATGAGATAATGAGTGTAATTAGTTTCATATCCTTGATTTACTAGTCTGTTGTACAACTGAATGATTTGCTCTTCAACTAGAGTGCCCACGTTGTACTGCATAGGAACATGTAGTTTTAGTTCGACTAAAACATGTCTGACTACAAGGTGGTTGTAGGGGAAGGGGGGGTGAGGGGGAGGGGTGGGAGGACAGGTTGTTAACTTTAAAAACGTTGCACCGACATTTCGGCAAATTGGTTTAATTAAATGGTTACCATTATATAATTATGTAGTAATAAAGTTCGTGCCGCGAGTATGTTGTAACTTGTAAGGTCTGCCTGGCCTGGTTGACGTAACCCAAAGCGGTTCGTGTTCGTGTGAACATATCGCATAGTCACAGCACCTGTACATCTGGCAACCTGCCATGCAACACTGTAACGCGGGTAGTCTGCGCAACTAATGGCAGGCGCTGCTTCTGGTGCTGCTCGCTGTGGCGGCGCACAGAACTCGATGGTGGCCGGTAGGTTTAAATCATTTCATTTTACTAGACATATTTTCCAATTCGGAAGGACACAAGATAATTTTCAACAAGTGACCAGTTTGGTAATAAAGTTTGGCTTCCTTCAATCTCGGCTGCACTTAACTTAACACCAATCTTTACGACGAGTCGACGACAACGAATGGCTGACAGAATATCAGTGTCACGTGACTTGCTTTGACGGATATGAAAGTATGTCGTGAGATAAAAGCTTCAAGATGAAATAAGGCTCTGGACGAGTGGACTGCATCCGTCCAAGACCATGAAACGAGGAAAAGAAGAAGAAAACACTGTTTTATGTTTTGATCTCAAAACATAAAACAGTGTTTTCTTCTTCTTTTCCTCGTTTCATGGTCTTGGACGGATGCAGTCCACTCGTCCAGAGCCTTATTTCATCTTGAAGCTTTTATCTCACGACATACTTTCATATCCGTCAAAGCAAGTCACGTGACACTGATATTCTGTCAGCCATTCGTTGTCGTCGACTCGTCGTAAAGATTGGTGTTAAGTTCTCTTGGGCGCGGGTGCGTGCTGCCTCTCCGCTGCCGCCGACCACGGGACCCCGGGATATCCCGCCACCCGCCGTCGCCACGTCTCCTCTGCCGGGGGCGCCCGCCCCGCCACGGGTCCCCTGTGCCTCTTCGTCGGTTCCGCCGCGCGTTTAAGGCCGCGACCGGCGTCCCCCATCCGCGTCGGCGCGGACATTGCCATTCATTTCCTGTGACTAGCTGCTAGCTACGGTAAACACATATCTATCTATCTCCATGTGCGCGTGTGCGTTCGTGTGACTTGAAGCCAGCGCCAAAAGTGCGCCTCGCTCGTTGACTCTTGGCGCGCGCCCGGTGGCCAGTGTGCGAACTAACCGACCGTCCTGCGGTCTTGTCAGTCGCCTCATATTTTCGCAACTCCTAGTTGCATTCGCCCTATTAGCCGCTTCTAATAACACTCGCAATTTTGGTTGGATTATTGGCACATCGTGTCAGGCACCGACGCCTTCAAGGGGGTGCGCCTCAGATCGCACGCAAACCCCCCACCTAGATGCTTTGTTGTTGTTTTGATCTCAGCACGTACGACTAGAACGTTTCTCTACTCTTTAGTGTGAACAGATGTTAGACGGGGTTGTGGGGTGAGGGGGGTGGGGGGTTCGACTATATAAAAACAGAACGAAATCATTGGTAACCTCCTCAGTTCCTCGTTTATTCTCTGGAGTGGTGACCAGACGCGTCCCGGATGTCCCAGAACTCCAGGAGACAGTCCTGACACCACATGGGATCTCTAAATGTTCCGGTTTTACATTAAAGGATGTTTTTATTAAGTTTATGGTCACAATTATTTCAATTTATGTGTCTCCAAATGTGTTGTTGAACTAAACCGTAATTCAGTAGTGATTGCACTGTTAAATGTCAATCGTGATCACTATATTGAAATCAATCCAATCACCTTCGTGACAAAGCAAGACTATCGTTTCGTTCATCTACAGTATACAGACATATTTATACACATACATACACTCACATATATTGTTCTAACACTGAGAGTTTAGCCTTGTTAAAATAAAAAATAGATACTAGCTGAAACTTTATAAATGCAGTTTTGGGTTCTTGAAACCACATCTAGTTCATCAATCGTATTTCCAATAAATAAAAAAACAACTGATAAGTTTGTATTATTGTCTACCTACTCAGTTACGGAACTGATTTTTAGTGCAGAGGGCATCATTACAACATACATACATTATATAGAGCTATGTCGTTGCTGTGACGGCTCAAAAAAACGCCGTTTAGATAAACGCTACTATCATACAAACAGGTTTAATTTAATTTAGAAAGGTACAAAATTCTATCAGAAATCGGGAATATCTGGACCCTCTGCGTTGGAAGCAGTAATGAGCAGCCAATATCGGTGAGCAGCCCAAAATGCAAGATAGAGCAGGGTGGCCTACTTATAAAACAGAGTATCTCTTTCTTTTTAAAGGGTGTAGCTGTCTCGGTAACAGCAGACCTTGGTCTATCGACCGGTGTTGTCGCTGGCCCAGCGATGCCAATATACACACGTGTAAAGTAACGCAATTAAAATTCAGAGTTAAATCGCCCGAGTTTTAATTAAATCAACGATTTATGTAGCACATCACGTACAAAGTGAAACACAATTAAGCCAACGTAAACCTCAGTTGAAAGTTCAAAAGCTATTGACAAAGTTCAAAGCATTCACGTCGTCGGCTGGGGCTTTCAGCTTCGATGACCACAAGTAGGCTTAAAACTTTCACAAACTTGCCTAAATTGAATGAAAATGTTCAACCACCTGTATTTTAATGATGCTCTTGTATTCCTTGGACGAATTACGTAATTCTCAAAGGGATGGCGAGATTGGGAGTTTACAAGATAATCTGATTCATGTTCTAAGAACGTTCAGGTTTTAGTTACCTACAAATGACGTAATACATAAAAATAGAAAAAAAGTTACAAAAAAAAACAATATTTAATCAGTTTTCATAGGAAACCTTCCCAGGGATAGTTCATTCAGGTGCCTAAGTAGGTATTGTGGTATTTTGTATAGTTGGTAAAGATAATGTACAAGGTCTGTTACAATTCTATTTCAGTATTCGCCTTGTGGCTGAGTTAACTCTCTGAAAAAAAAATACCGTCGGATTGCAGAGCCAACTTTTTCGGTAAAAAGATGATGATACAGAACAATAAATTGTAATTTGCCAAGTGAAAGCTTGTCACAATATGCTCGATATTCTGTAGTAAGTTTATGGATTATTTTATGAACATCATAATTCATAGCTTCTGATTCGATAAGACTTCATCATCGAACTAAGAACTACTATAACCCATCTTGCACACCTTCCTCATTCCTTTAATCAGCAAGCTCGATGAGTAAACTGACGTAACGCGCGCAAGGGCGATTCACATCGTTAGCGCGCGTAAACCATCTTCCAAACCGCGCCAACAAATCTTCAAGTTCGTACTTTGTAAACGCTGACGTTGCTAAAAACATCTCTCTAAGCGTCTCGTAACTAACATCGCTCAATATCCCCCAGGCGTCGTAGGGGGGGGGGGCATGAAGGGGCAATTATCCGCAACACACGCAGGATGACAAGTGAACACTCTTGTGATATGATATCCGACCACTTGGTTTTATTTCACTGTCCAGACGATAGAAACTGTATCTATAGACATCACTTCTAGCAAGCAGGGGCGGTTTTACAGGGCGGGCCGAGTAGGCCCGGGCCCGCCCAAAAATTTCCTGATTCTTATAAAATGTTTTCATGAAGAAGTATACTTTAGAGTATTTTCAACGGATTTCATAGTTAATGTTATCAATGTTATCAAGCTAGAAAATGAAGCTACAAAAACCAATTTTTTGACACTCTACCCAAGAACGCTACTTATCACTCGAAAGACTCAAAATGATATGCATGAGATCAGCTGGTTTGATAATTCAAGAAAGAATTCAAGAAAGAATTATTAATGAAGTTAAAAGTGGAAGCCAAATGTACAGTATAATTGTAGATGAAGCTCGAGATGAGGGTCACACAGAACAAATGTCGATTTTCATTCGTTATCTAAATGATGGAAATAAATATGAGCGGTTCTTAGGGTTCGTGCGATTGGATAAGCTTGATGCGGAATCATTGACTGATAAAATCGAAGGTTTTCTACTCAGCGTTAATTTACCTATTTCGAACTGTGTAAGCCAGTCGTATGATGGCGCATCAGTTATGTCAGGGGAATACAACGGGGTTCAGGCCAAATTCCGAGCGAAAACTAATAACCCTTGCCCATATGTGCATTGCTACGCTGGTGTTATTGAATGTAGCAAAGTCTGTGGATATAGTAGACGAAGAATAGGTTTTTGAGAGACAATTAATGCGTTTCAAGCTATAGCTCAACTCTCCGTCATGATTATTTCATAAAAGCCCAAAGAGATTTGAACTTGACAGAATTGGAAGTCCCACAGCAAAGTGATTGACTGATTGTAGATGGGTTGCTAAATTCAGAGGCGTCTCTTTCTTTAAAAACCGATATACATCTTTCAAGGCAGCGCTCGTTGAAATTACTACGAGAAAGGGTAAGGACGCCGCTGAAGCAAAAGGTTTACTCAATCAATTCTTATTATTTTATGTTATTGTTGCACTTGTTTTCCTCGAAAATATTCTCAGAACTGTGAACTCGCTGTCACTGCTTCTTCACACTAAAACCTTAGATTTGAGCACGTGCATGACACTTGTCAATTCTACTACGAGTGTAATAAAAAATCAGCGGAATGAGAATAGTTTTGAAAAGATGTGGGTAGAAGCTGAGACAATAGCCAAAGATGCGGGAGTAACAGTTCCACAATCAGCGACAACACAAGAAAATATTTCGGGATCGACGGCAGCCAAGCCCGGAACAAAACGCAAAGGAAGACTGCTCTCAACATCAACTATGGAGGATTTCCTCGTAACGAGTATGTCAGGAAGAAGTCGTCAAAGACAGGACACTGATTTACAAGATAAGGATAAATTATGTCAAAATATTATTGTGCAATCGATCGGATTTTAGCAGAGATGGACAAACGTTTTAACAAGAACCAAGAACTGTTGAAGCGGTCAGTGCTTGTGATCCTACCAGCCAATCATATATGAACTCTGACGTGATTTGCAAATTAGCACAAAAGAATATCTCGTCGTGTGTAGCCATCGATATCAATAATTTGAAAGTGCAGTGGAAATTAGCAAAAGAAATGTACCCACCTACTTCTACAACAAGTGTTTACGATCTGTTCAATATAGTGTTGACCGTAAAAATAGCTTTTATGGAGTTATTAAAAGTCATTGAACTTGTATTAGTAATACCTGTGTCAAGTGCAACAGCCGAGCGAAGTTTTTCAACAATGCACCGATTAAAAACGTACATCCGAGCAACAATGGGGGACGAACGACTGTCACATTTAGGAATTCGCTGTCTTGCGAGTACGAGATGAGCGGGGATCTTCTACACAACACCGACGACGTAATTGACAAGTTTGCAACCATGAAGAATAGGCGCACACAGTTCATCTTGTGACACATCACGTTTGGTATGTAGGCATAGATAATCTTAATAACTAATAATAAGCTAGCTATACTTATATGATAATACATTCACATCCCATTTATATTAATCAGATTCACATTTGAGTATATTATTACTTGCCCGTAATCACACTATTGAACAAGCGTTACACTCCCCCGCCCCCCCCCCCCCCCCCTCCAACAATGCACCGCCAATAACATTAATTGTTCAATTCTGTATACTTGGATCCGGGCCCGCCTAATTTATTTTGGCTAGAACCGCCCCTGCTAGCAAGTAGTTTATAGACTTCACAGCAATGCCCCCCCCCCCCCCCTCCCTCCTTTACGAGTTTAAGGATCTTGACGTCACGACATTTCCGAAAACTCAACCCACTTACCCTCTCAATTTATGATGCAGGACTGTAGGTTGTTAAAATGCCCCCAGCGTTGAAATTAATCTTAAAAACTCCCGGGTGTGCTTAGAAATTTAAGCAAGCCAGAAATGTAAATTTTTTACGAATATACCAGAATCTCGGATTCCTGCATATGAACTCGACGAATAATAGGAATGCAAATATTCTCTATTTTCGTAACTCGCATATTGAATTGTTTGGAAGAGAAGAGAAGCTTCACGTTTTTAGATGAGTCTGTTCCAGATGGTTTCATTTCGATCTCCAACTACAAGATGCTGCGGTTTGATCGGGTAAGGGAAGGAGGAGGTTTGATTATTTATATTGCAGAAAGATTTATGTTTAATGTCATTGATAGTGTTATCACTTTTCCCCTAGATGTGGAATTACAGTCCGTCAAGTTCTGGTGTGCTCATATGAAACCTATGGTATTTTCAGTTGTTTATAAACCCCCTCATGTTAAAACCGAAGACTTTTCAGGGCCTTTTGATAGTTTAGTAAGTACTTTAGTTACAAATTATAATGAGATTTTCATTCTAGGTGACTTCAACATTGATCTACAAACGAAGACTGCTCCAGTCAATCGATTTAAGTTTCTCACTAGGTCTCGTGGGCTAGTGCAATTAGTTAAATCCAATACAAGAGTTAATGTTAAGTCATCTAGTTTAATTGACCACATTTATGTTTCTCGTAATGATAATGTTATTCAATCAGGTATAATAAGTGTAGGTATTAGTGACCATGAGTTAATTTATTGCATTCGTAAAATTAATCGACAGAAGTTTCTTCCTAAGCTGGTTAATACCAGAAATTTTAAAAATATTGATTGGGAACAGGTAAATAGTGATATTTTGAGTGGGCCCTTTGAGCAAATTAATATGATGGTAAGTGCTAATGATAAATTAGAATTATTTAATAATATTATTTTGGACACTCTTAATAATCATGCACCAATTTTGAAGTTACGAGTAAAAGGAAAATCGGCTCCATGGTTATCTTCAGAAATTAGAAGATGGATGCACAGGAGGGACCACTTGCGGAAACAATTCCGTACTTCGAGACAGCAATCCACATGGGATGAGTATAAACATACTCGGAACAAGGTAAATAATTGCATTCGTTTTTCTAAACGTGAGTATTTTAAGTCATCTTTTGATACTGATATTTCTTCGAAATCTTTATGGTCGGTTTATAATAAGTTAACGGGAAATAAATCTAAACAAGGCTGTAATATTTCATCTTTAAGTGAAAATGGAGTGTCTTACACATCTAATCATGAAATTTGTAGTCTGTTGCAGAAGAGTTTTTTAGTAAACACTACAGATTACTCCAAAGATATTGGTGAGTTTCGTGATTTGAGTGTACGGGAAGCTGGAAGTCGTCCACCATTTAAACAGGTAACCAATGATGAAGTTATTTCTGCAATTCGTAGTCTTAAAAATAATAGTGCTGCAGCTTCTTGGGAAGTGCCATGTATTGTTTTTAAGAAATGCTCTTCTATAGTTGGTTTGTTGGCTGTTTTAATATCTCATTTCTTTTTCATAGGTGTTTTCCCGACACGACTAAAATTGGCTAAGGTAACACCCATTTATAAGGGTAAAGGTAAAAAAGATGATAGAAATTCATATCGGCCAATTTCTACTCTTCCGATAGTGGGTAAAATAATAGAAAAAATTTTGTATAAAAGATTGCTGAATGAAATTGATTTATCTATAGGTTTAAGTACTAATCAGCATGGTTTCAGAAAAGGACGATCGACTCAGAGTGCTCTCTTGGCGTTCACTGATTTCATTTCGAAGAAGATTGACTGTCGAAATGGCAAGGTAGGTGCTGTGTTTGTTGATCTTAGAAAAGCATTTGATTCGGTACCAATTTTACCTCTTTTAAAAAAGTTGAAAGCTAGATATAGTGTTAGCCCACATTTGTTAGCTATTCTCTCAGATTATTTTCTAAATAGGCAAATGTTTATAAATCTACCTAATTATTCGTCAGATTTTATAGATATTCTGTGTGGAGTTCCCCAAGGTTCAGTTTTGGGGCCACTTTTATTTATTCTTTACATTGATGATATATCTGATATAATGTCTGGTATTTCTTATTTGTTGTATGCTGATGATTTGGTTTTTTATTTAGAAGGTACAAATACCGAAGAAATTGTCAGGAGGCTTCAAGAAATTTTAAGAAGAATGGATAACTGGTTTCTGAGTCAGGAACTCAATATTAATTATAGTAAAACTAATTTTATGATTTTTCATAAGGCTAATGATAATACTGTGAATAGATTTCCTCAAGTGTTAACTTGTAATGGTAACATTATTTCTAGAGTATTTGAATATAAGTATCTTGGTGTTTATTTAGACTATAGTCTTACTTTTAAAAGGCACTATGAATATGTTTGTAATAGGGTGTCTTCAGCAATAGGTATGATTGTAAGAATGAAGAGATTTGTGACTGAGAGAATGCTGAGATTACTTGTTGATTCGTATGTTCACTCTATAATTGATTATTGTTTAGTTGTGTGGGCTGTTCGACCATCTGCAGATTATATTGTGCTGCAAAGAAGAATAGACCATTTATTTGATGAAGTTCCTTTCCACCAAGACATGCAGGACAATTTTTTGACAATTGATGAGCGAATGAAGTTCCATGTGCTGGTAAATACTTTTAAGATGATGAAAGGTATGTATTTAGATGTTATGCCAACTATGTTTAATTTTGTTGAACGTACTCGTGATTCTATATTAACTTTTACTTTACAGGTTCCTATAATGAATTCCGAGTCGTTCCGCAGGTCATTCTTGTACAGAGGTGTACACTTCTGGAATTCCCTTCCGCATGATCTTCGAAGCCAGTTTGTGAGATTGCGGCTCCTAGAATTTAGGAATAAGATTGAGTCTGTAATTCTTAAGATGAGAGTTAGGCGTGTTTAAGTTAAGATTGTTCTACTGAAAATGGTTTTTCATCTGTTTTAGATGGAGATGATTGTTGGTCTGCTGGGAATCTACATCCGATTTCCTGAATTCTCTTGATTCAGTTTGATCTCTACTTATAAATGGTTCTCGGATCAAGTTTCTCATGACCATCTTTCTTTCAAGATTCGAAGTGAAGATAGAAGGCGTGTGCGGTTTCCCGGGTTGCTTTTACGTGGAATTTTATTTTTCCCAGATTGCAGTTTCTGATTTTTTGCAATCCTCATTTCGTTTGAGCTGGGACCGTTAACAAATCAGTTTTTCTTTTTTTCTTTTTTCTTTTTTCTTTTTTCTTTTTTCTTTTTTCTTTTTTCTTTTTTCTTTTTTCATTTTTCTTTTTTCTTTATCCTTTTTCTTTTTTCTTTTTTCTTTTTTCTTTTTTCTTTTCTTTCTTCTTTTTTCTCTTCTTTTTCACTTTTATATATATACATATATTTATTTTTTCCAACAATTTTTTTTGTTTCTTCATGTTCTTTCTTATTTGCATACTTCTATTTTTTTTTTTTTTTTTTTAATATGTTGAATTTCCACTTCATTTGATTTTATTTCATTTCTCAATTATTTTTTCTTGTTCTTGATTATATTTTATATAGTTCAGTAGTTTGTTTTGTTTTTGTTGTTATTGTTATTTATGATTTCATTACTATTCATTGTTTGCATAGCTTAGTTTTATTTAAGGTCCTCCTTTGTAAATCAGTTTTTATAACTGAATAGGATAGACATTAAATAAATAAATAAATAAATAAATAAATAAATAAATAAATAACCTCGTAAATAAAAAAAAAATAAATTCACATTTAGAGTCTACCCACTCAGTAACTAAACTGATTTTCAGTGGGGGACTTTAATTTAAAATGACTAAACAAACCCTGTAGGCTCCAAACACCATCGACGAGTGAACCTTATGGATCGTTTTATTTAGTTACCTTGCTTTTGAGAATCTATGATTTGTTGGTAATAGTATTGAAGCTGCTGTGACATCACAAGCGGACAAACAGTCTGTTGCTAGGCAACTCCACTGTTGCATCTTTCTTTGATTGGTGAACATTCAATATATTTTGCCTGCAAAAAAAACAGAGTAACAAGGTTGTTTTTAGAATGATAATTGACGCTATTTTTACTGTCATTTAACACGGTCATTCAATGCAATAAAATCTAGAAAATGAATTTGACATTCTGTCAAATTTTTAAATTTCTTTCACAAGCCATATTATTAACAATAGCGTATTACAGAATTATACATCATTATGGATATTGGAACTGTAGGTTGTTAAACGACGATACGACAATACTGTGTACGCTGAGTTTTATGAGAAAAAGGGGGCTTGAAAACGCTGTTTATTTTTATTTTGTTTGTGCTTTTTATTTATTTAAAATATATTCCAGATGATTAAAGTTTCAAGGTTTCTTTCCGAAAATCGGGATGGTGTTTGAAAACACAGTTTCTTTGGTGGAGGTGCCGGGTTGCCAGTAAGTTATTGTTGGGGAGCCTAAAAGTTACCAATAATCTTAATGTTTTGTACCATTTATTTACCATACATTAAACAATGCAATTTAAAACTTGATTATTTAGTTAGATATTTTACATTTTGTATTTTACTTTATTTTTAATCTTGTATTTTTTATAGTTTTCATGGGCACGATTTTCCTTGTTTTAAATGATTCTCCAGCAGATGCAAAACGTGCCCGCGAACACGTTGTTTACGTTTCGTTATAAAACAGAACTAAAAAAATAATCTTTAAACGAGTGTAAAAGAAGTAATATTTTCTGTATTAATTTATAGTGAAAAATTAGCAATCAATGAATTAATTAGCCAAATAACCTGAAAATACACTCAAAGAATGTAAAAACAAGTACGAATAGTAACACTACAAACAATTGTTCCTACTTGCCCCGTAGTGAACGCCTTAGCTCTGGGAAAACAATGCTCTGCAACATTTTCCTTGCAGACGCGATTAGTTTACTCTCGCTCCTTTTGTGCACCCCTCATCGATAACTGACCGATA
Organism: Isoperla grammatica; assembly: GCA_945910005.1. NCBI lineage: Eukaryota > Metazoa > Arthropoda > Insecta > Plecoptera > Perlodidae > Isoperla > Isoperla grammatica. The sequence continues at coordinate 45,781,648 of OX246738.1, read as the reverse complement.
ACCTTCCCCCCTCCCCCTCACCTATACACTCTTGTGCACCCCTCATCGATAACTGACCCCCAACCTTCCCCCCTCCCCCTCACCTATACACTCTTGTGCACCCCTCATCGATAACTATCCGCCAACCTTCCCCCCTCCCCCTCACCTATACACTCTTGTGCACCCCTCATCGATAACTGACCCCCAACCTTACCCCCTCCCCCTCACCTATACACTCTTGTGCACCCCTCATCGATAACTATCCGCCAACCTTCCCCCCTCCCCCTCACCTATACACTCGTGTGCACCCCTCATCGATAACTGACCCCCAACCTTCCCCCCTCCCCCTCACCTATACACTCTTGTGCACCCCTCATCGATAACTATCCGCCAACCTTCCCCCCTCCCCCTCACCTATACACTCGTGTGCACCCCTCATCGATAACTGACCCCCAACCTTCCCCCCTCCCCCTCACCTATACACTCGTTAGAAACTTGTGGTTATTCAATTTTGATGGGAATTTTATAGGCCTAAGCAGACAAGATATCTGAAACCGATACTGCGGAATAACGGCTTCCAGCTTAAGCTATGAACTTTCGAATAAGTTTACAAGTAGAATACCCTTGTTATCTCATCGCTGCTTTACCTCTTGCTACTCTTGCGTACATAAAAACCGTACTTCCTACTCAACCACATGAGTTTACATTTTTACTTTTGTCTAATGTCTACATAGGTTACATAACGATACTACAATTACATTTTTATGAAATTTAATGAAATACAAAATTATGTATGTGTAAATGTGTTTGTTTTTCAAATCGATCACTGAAAAAAAAAATAGAATACATTTTTAAAGTAATCTCCATCCTGTTAAAATATGATTGACGTTCTTCACACTGTCTTTTGGTCTAACAGAAGCACATTTACTTCGTTTAACAGAAATGTAATATTAATCCTCCCTTTAGACTATAGTGATTCCACTCTTCTTAATATCAAATATCGCATCAAATAATTACTGTACTGCTGGTTTCAGATAAAAGTGTAAATATTTGTAAAATATGCATACATACGCATATTTATATTTGTTCAATCAGAAGTAAAACGTAGAGAATGGTTATTGAGATTCAGATACGATTAAAAACAGTAATTTCATCTGGCTTTAATCTTGGTCGTTTATTCTTTCCTATTAACCAATATATTATTTTCCTTTGTGTGTGGGGATTGTGTGTACTGTATGTGCATATGTGCTGGTTGAGATGGGGGGTGGGGAGGAACCATCCCACTATTCGCCTTCAAAATGTTGATTTAGCTAATTTCACGCCGTGAGGGTTGCTATTCTGATATTGTTTTTATAGCACCTCGTACCTTGTGTGTTTTTGCTCTTTCAACTCTTTCCCTATCACAATGCGTCATTATAACACGCGTGGACATACACACGATTTTTCTCAATTATCTAGTTTCCTACTGAAAAACGTAAAAAAAAAGTCTGCATCGTCATGCTTTTTAGCGGATTGTGGTTACTATAACTATTTGTATTTCATTCGAATAAATGTGCATTTTTCCTTTTGATTGTGTGCTTCAATACTAACGAAACATCAAACACATTTAAATTCAGCAGTTATGAAAATGAATAAACTTTTATAATACACGGTAGAAAATGTACACCTTTCAAACCCTACAAAAGTAAATAAAAAGAAAACACAATATTAACATACCCAGTGCATAGTCAGGAATGAGGGGCAGGTATTCCGTAGCATTCGTCCACAGCGCCCGGCTTAGAACATAATGTTGCAGAAAGTGTTTTTAGAGCGGTTTGTCACTCGTTATTATGTGTTGAAAACTTTAATTTTATTTTATCAAGCATGACAATTACCTAAAATGAAAACTTTGTTATGCTTTGGAGCTAAATAATTGTATACTGAACCCAAGAAGCTCTCTTCAGAGGAATAGCACAGGAAAAAAAGAAGAAGCATGAAACAAATTGCGTTTCGAGATCCGCAATCTCAACAGTAATAATAAACTTGCCCGAGTGTTTTATATTGGTAAAGGTATTCAGTAAATAGTTTCTTATCTCGAAATACTACCCACATTTTTTAATTTCAAAAGGAAATTGTTTTATTCTTGCGAAGTTACAATGTTTGATACATTTTCTTTCCCGCACGTCTACAGGCAGTAAACGTTAAATAAAAACATCATTGAAATGAATTTACTAAAGCATGTCGTAATCTACAAATACCTTGCTATAAAATTCTTCATATAAAGTTATTATTAAACATTAAAAATTCTTTTTAAAGAAAATGCTCTTTTTATATATAAAAATACGTAGGCTTTCTAAAATGAAACACAGGTTGGATTATTCCGCCACGTCGGACACTCATCCACAGCCAGTGACGCGTTTTGGGACCGCTCTTGGGGTCCCCTGTATATGTTCGCGCCGCTTAGTGGTTTCAAATGCATCTCTAAATTATTTAGTTGCTCGTTTGAACCTTCAGTACATAGTATTTGTTTTTAATAACGTTGAATCACCTGATTTGGAATAAACACATACGAACAGCTAACTTACAAAACAATAGAACTATACAGTCAATATATAAGACCTGTTTGTTTGCACCAGTGGGATTTTGATATCCTGTTTGCAAATAAAGACATTATTATTATTATTATTATTATTATTATTATTATTATTATTATTATTATTATTATTATTATTATTATTATTATTATTATTATTATTATTATTATTATTATTATTATTATTATTATTATTATTATTATTATTATTATTATTATTATTATTATTATTATTATTATTATTATTATTATTATTATTATTATTATTATTATTATTATTATTATTATTATTATTATTATTATTATTATTACCTATTATATTATCAACTGAAGTTAGTACAGTGTAAAACGCATTGCGGGTATTGCGTGTATTGCGTGTATTGCGTGTTTTGCGTGTATTGCGTGTATTGCGTGTATCCACCCTCAGTGAAGTGATATCAAGATATTAATGACATCATTCCTTCAGTGCTGTAGTCGGAAAAGCCGTATTTATTTTAAACCCTTTCTTCGGCTGGCCAATTACCACCCCCCCCCCCCTCACCCGGTTCCCGGTTCGCGCAGCTCATTGTGTAAGCCTACGCAAGTTGTTCTCATCCTACACATAACATGCGTAAGAGAAATAATAAGGCAGCAAGATATTCCATTCTCCGTCATGTTGTTTGCACGAGTGAGAACAATGGCGTATTGTTCTCGTCTTCGCTTATTTTAGACGCTCGAATTGTTCATTGATCTTTTTTAATTTAAGGGTATTGGTGAACTAAAAATACTCCACCATTCTGATTAGTAAAATACAACTTGAGTTATTTAATTTATTTTGTCAATTAATTCAGGAAGCTGGATGGAAAAATGCGACCATCCTAAACGTCATAAAACACATTTAAAACTAAAATGCAATAACTATAATATGGTAACCTTTCCTAGAAGTCTAAAGTTATTTAAAAAAAATGATGCAAAAATATTTCGTTTTGATTTAAATAAAAGTAATAATAACAATGATAATAATAATAATTAATAATAACAATTATAATTTTTGATAACATATAGGAACGTAAATCCTTACATTTTTAATTCATGAGCGAAACTTATCTTCCACGCCTTTTAAACTTTGTAGTATGACACATACATAAACTACTTAGATATGAACAATTATAATATAATAAAAACACAATAGATAATATTTTCTTCTACGCAGATAGTAGAGAAAAATAAATCAAGAAGTATTTCCGCACCTGTAATGAACCATGCAACTTTATCTCCGGTTTTGAACGCATTTCATGTAGCTTTAGGGCTTGAACCGACTTGTCAGTGTAAGAAAACTGTTTCCGATAAAATTCGTCATCGTTTTCCCGACAGAAACAGTTTTAAAACTACATCGTGGGACAAAATTGATGTCAGCGCCAACACGTAAGCGGTGGCGGACGACGGAACTTCTCAAAACGAACTCATCAAACTCCTTCCGACAAAGTGAAGCTTCGTTGGCTCTGACAACTGGGAAATATAAGGTTGTGTAGATCGAAGTCGGATCGCGTCGTGGATGTTACAGAGAATCACCATCACTACTGTTGGTTTAGTGATGTAATCGTAATTTCTTGCGATGCACATAAATTTTCTCTTGTTTCTATTTTAAATTCAATATAAATTTAAATAGAATTTTGCGTTGCTATAAATTATCAAGATCTTCAGATAACTCTAAAAATGAATTCGAAATTGACTGTGCTATGGTGCATAAATACCTGTCATTAATCTCAAATTTCTGTAATTTGATCCAAACATCTTTATTATCATTTTTTGTAGAATAACAGTCGATTTTGGTAATAGCTAGCACCGCATCATTAAACTTGTTTTGATTTAATTCTCATTTTACAGATAGGTACAAAAAACCTCTTATTCCATCTCCATCGCTTGTTGAGCCATTTGTGTGGAACATTTTATGGTAAACGCAAACAGAGATTTCAGTCATAATTGATACAAAGCTATATGAATAATATCGACTTACAACCTCATGCACAAAGATTAACCGACGCAACCCTACCGTTCATTAAAAATGGCTGCCTTGCTGGTGCATATAAACTTGCGGAAATACGGATGTATTTTTAGCTATTTGCGGGATAGTCGATTGAGCCGCAACTTTACAGAGCTCCCGCACATATACGTGCGCCGGCAAATTCTTTTGTGCATCCGGTTTAATCAATTTCCGGATGCAAGTCAACAGTTGCGTCTGTAAGTAGCTTTGTGCACGAGGCTGTGGTATATCACAAAGCAAAAACTAGTCACATTCATATGAGCGAACATATTGCTAACTCTCATTATTTCTGTAAGCTCGCCATGTGTGTTTGAAGCATATTCTCTGATCAGCAGATTCTTTATCCACTGGGAAATTCATTATCTTTTGTTTGGTAGAAGTTTCTCCGCGAATGCTCCACGAACGAACATTTTGAAATGTGACTCACATCCAACCCACATCTCGCATTATTGCTAATGTGTGGTTTATTTGATTTCATATACGCACGTATTTTGTATTTGTATGTATACGATTGATATTTGGGCTTAACGTCTCATATTTTTGCATTGTTTTATGAAACCGTGGCACTACAAAAAAAACTACATTATTCCTTACGTATTCCTCCAATCGTACTCTGCTTAGCTCGAGTTCAATAATAATTGTTTTAGTGCTGTTTTGCGCTACTGAATATATCCCAAAAACTATCCCTCCGATTCACAAGGCCATATACATCCATATTATAACTTCCAATATTTTAATTTAGTGTAATCACTAATCAGTTAATTGATCAATACGAGTGATATTTCTGTTTGAAAACCAAAAAGTTGTTTAAAGTGTTAGAAATTGTTTCGTGCAAGTGGATGAATGTATTGCATCTGTCGTTCAAACCAGTGCTTTTACAAGTCGTTTTTGTTTACAGAAATTCAAAACCACTCTACAAAGATGTGCACTTTATTTTATAGATCTAATAACGCCTAACGGGGACTTTACAGTGTAATCTCGAACATAATTAGGTTTACTGACAGATATATGGATTCGAGGCACGACGTTTAAGGGATGTTACATCATTTTCAAGCTCTCGACGTCGCGTCCGAACCTGTCCGACCGGCACCGGAAACATCCGAACGATGCATCGGGGAGGAACATGCAGTGCACTGCCTGGTAAACTTAGTGCCGTCCCGGTGTTCGCTAAGAACGGTCGCAGTTCAGACAACAGCTCGGGTATCGGCGCTGTGAGTGGAAACGAAATTTTATTATTAATGTCTTTCCATGAAAACCAGAAATTATAAAATCACACCCTTACTGGGAATTGAAGAAAGTACACATGCATGGCTGATTTTGAAATTTCTGGTATTACATTGAAATATTTCCATTTTTTTTTTAGTTTATGTATTATTTAGGTTTTTAAATATTTTATGATCGCAACAAACATACACAAAACAAAAATATACGTTTCTCGAAATAAAATAATTAATAATAATAATAATAATAATAATAATAATAATAATAATAATAATAATAATAATAATAATAATAATAATAATAATAATTTATTACTATATATTATTATGTGTCTATTATTATGTCTCTGAGTTCTCTGTATTACGTGTATGTGTATGAGTATTAAAAAATGTTTAATAACTTTAAACACTATAATATATTTTGAACACAAAAAGTTTAAATTAATCCAAGTATAACTGTAGAAGTTGTTAGTTTCTATTAAAATGTGTCACTCTGTTAAATACGCAACTTTCAAGTCGCAACGCATAATTATTACATTTTTTATTAATGTGACAATAGTTTTGTATTAACAGCCATCAATTTGTTTTATTAGCAACCAACAAACCGTCAACTTCATTTCATTTATTTAACAGCTTAAACGCAACACGTCTGTGGTAAATTACTGAATTCTCAACATATGAGTGTTCGTTTGCAATATGAGCCGGTAACATTATGAACGCTTACTGTCTTTGTACAGCGATACAGTTGGCACATTTTGTAAAGGGACAGATCTTCTAAATTGTTGGTTTATTTAAAAATAAATAAACATTTCTGAAATATAACTTTCAATGAACATGTGAAATTAATATCCAACCGAACATGTAGGCCTACATCTATATTATGCAAAAAGCTATAATATTGGTCCCTTGTAAATGTATGTACTTTTTAAACTTAGAAGAATGGAGATTTTTCTAAGACAACTTCAATCCTTAAGTTGGGTTTCGTCGTTTTACAACCTTTATATTAATATTATTAGGATGGTTTCAAGAAAGAGTTCTAGACTCGGCATTTATAGCAATATTAAAAAAAAGAAAGGCTCATAATATTAAAACACACCAATTTGATCGTATTTTATTGGTATCTTGAGAAGGTTTCAAGATATTGAAAAAGTGATTTCTACTCAAGATATTGGTTTGAGTCGGCTAAACAACGAATTTATAAAACCATCAAAAATTGAGGTGGTTACGATTGTTACTTTTGTTCTAAATTAAAAAAATAATTTTTATATTACAGATATAAAAATATTGTAACAATTACAATATTTACAAGTTTATCAACTAATTGTTTAGTTGATTCAAAACCAGAATCACTTTTTAAATGTCTAGAAGGGTTCCCAAGATATCAATAAAAATACTCGGTCCCTTTACTCTTGTGAATGCTGAGAAAAAGTTTATGAATGCTCCAGAGATTACGTTTTTGAAGTGGATCTACAGCAACATTGGGAACGCTGACGTCATAGATGGGCGAGTCGGAGCCAATCAGCGGGTGGCTTTTTCAAATACTGACATTTGATTGGCCAATATCTCACTCAACTATGACGTGAGCATCCACAAGGTTGCTGTGGAACGACTGTATTATCTTTGTCCGAGAAAATGTTATCTTTCTGTTACACGAAACATTTCCCCAAGGCCATCAAAACAAAATCATTTATAGTAGGTTTCTTTATTCATCGACTTTGTCGATGTTTCTTTATTTTTGCAAAACATTTTTCAATTCATCTGATAATCGAAAGAAAGTTTCCAATCCCCATGGAGCGGAAATAATGTGATGCGTTATTCGGTTTGTGAAAGAAACTAACTATGGAAATAGAGCTTGTCTGAAGATAAAATCAATATAATACATAACCGTATGCGAATAAAAGTTCTAAAATAAAATAAATAAAATTGCGTGTTTTTGAAAAACAAACTTATATGTAATGATTTCGACCGACATTGTTATGAGTATGAGGCCTGTGAACAACTTGTTGCGTACACAAGTGCCGTGAGCTCGAGCTCTCTCCTCTCGGTCATCAATGAGGGGTGGGGGCGGGGGTGGGGGTGGGGGCTGGAGCTATATTTAGCTCCGCGCCACCTGTAGATTCAAGCCAGGGCGCGTGGCAAGAATTAATGTTGCATTGATGTTTTATCCAGACTCGTGATGACGTCATAACGTATTTATGGAGCGTTTAATGGGTGATGCATTGCAGATTACTTACAGTGTTGCCAGGACGATAAAGTGTATTGCAGGTGACTTACAGTGTTGCAAGGAGGATAAACTGTATTGCAGGTGACTTGCAGTGTTGCCAGGAGGATAAACCGTATTGCAGGTGACTTACAGTGTTGCCAGGACGATAAAGTGTATTGCAGATGACTTACAGTGTTGCAAGGAGGATAAACTGTATTGAGGGTACTGCGATGGAAGTGGTTTATACGTATGTGCGGTGATTGTAAATGGACAACAGCGCACAGCTCAGTTGAATATGCGGCTAAATTAGTTCAGCAAGCTTAACTAGTCTTACTCTAACGAAATAACCTAGTCCAACAATAGTATTTCTCATGTTCCTAACATCTACTTGAAACTGGTACAATAGAGCTAATTGACGACCGTGTATTGGATACCTTACGCCCCAAACACAGTGGGAGTGACTTAGATAAGATAAGATAAGATAAGATAATTTATTGACCTGTTGATTGGTACATAGTACAAATATAGGTATCGTCATGGTCTTATTACTATAGGTATAATATAAAAGTAAGTACTAGATTTAAATTTAAATAATAAGGTTTGTGTACTCGACTAAGCTAAATACCGTCTTTACGAATGTATGAGGATGTCAGGAATCTGTTGTTTTTCGTTGAATCAGAGCTCGTGCAAGAGGCGATAGATAAAGATCTGAAGTTGTCAGAACAAGATAAACGCCACGTTGCAGTTTTCCAATGGTCTCACGTTCTTGTGTTTTGAGAGAAGACTTGATTATTTGCCGTATTGATGTTGCCGTGGTCTTTGCTTTATGAAAAGTATTTCATCACCGATGGTATCTATGTGTTTTCCCCCATAGAAATACTCTTTTGTGTACCCAAGCCAAAAACTCTCCACTCCCTAACCTCCTCAGACCATCCTTGTGCAAACACAAACAGTAGATTTCTCCCGGGGAAAACGAACGATTTCAGACTCTCTCCTCTCCATAAGCCCAACTTACCCACTAACAGCGGCGAACCTTGCTTGTACAAATGGTTTATAACTAAAGCTGTTAGCAACCAACTGCCGCTCACTCAGACCGCTAGCGCCACTAGTGGCGAACTCTCAAAGTGTTGTGGTGAAGGTCACTCATCCAGACAGAACTCAACCCTTAATATTCGCGTTTTCGCAAGAAGTTAGTCTGTAATTAAGTTGATTGAAATAGACAGACTCAAAGGAAATAGATGAAACTAGTTTGGTTTGAATCGCAATTTGTGTATTCAACATAAGTTAGGGAATTGAACGTAAAAATACATCTTGGAACTCCTAACGAAACGTATAATTTACAGCTATCCATAACAATTTAATCCTATACATTTTTAACAGTAATATAATGGTACTTCTTTGACTTATAGCACATACATTTTATTTTGTTGAATATTTTTCACTGATTTCGACTAATAATCCGCCTCTGCCTCTACTATTTCACACACATGATGCACTCTTTACTTCTTTACTACATTATCTTATCTTTTTAGATCTATATAGTTGCAGTTTACCCCACTCCCAATACCTAATCCTACGTGCACCAGTTTAAACTAGCCGGCGTAAGTAGTCGCAAACCGACCGCAGATCCTTGTTCTTGCCCCTCTCATGCGCGATAATTCCACGAAAATCAACATTTTTTTAGTGTTGAAATTGTTAATGAATTGAAATAAAAAGTGCAATTGATAATACAAGCTTAATATTATAACCGCACTATTCAATTGAAAAAAGTGCACCAAATAAAAAGTAAAAATAAGTCAAACTGGTTACAACAGATCCGAAAAGGACGAAAACAGTACCTCATAGCTCTCTTTGAAGTGCGATGCTACCCTTCTATAGCTGCTATACCTTATTACCGTGTCTTAGGTTTAGAGCGGAGAGAGGTAAAAGAGAGGTAAAACCGGACACAGACGCTACAAATTAAAACTACTACGTACTACGTTACCAGAAAAAAAGATTTTCAAGCACCGTTCTCTCACGTGAATCCCTACGTTCAAGGCCGCCTACTATTAACACGAGCTTCGTCGAATACATTAGCCTCACCCCGGAGACTAATGGGTTTCGGTGGTCACCGTGGGCTAGGCTCTACAGTACACACCTACCCCGTCCCGTGGCCGTGTTTAATAACTCAATCTGGCTGCGTCGCCATTGATTAATACTGAACAGACAAAGGGTTTCGGCGCGCGGGCACAGATTATTAATTGCACGATGCGGTAGGACCGGGCCAGCGTAGGTTGGAACAGGAACCCACTAAACGGAGCCCATATGGGGCTGGTCTTGGCCCGAGGACAGAGGTGTACAATACTTTGGAACAATAACCACGTTTACATTTCGGTGCTGAGACGCAATATACTAGTCCCAGTGTAACTATTCATAGTTCCCACGTGACGTCACAGCGGCCATGATTGCGACGCAATTGATGAGAACCAATCCTAGATCATTGGCAAATACTATTCAAATTCGATAAATAAGCGTAATTTAGAATGTTAAAAGTAAACATTTGTAATAAAAAAATGAAAAATTACGACACATACCAATTTTATTTAAAAAAAAAACACGCTCAATTTTAAAGAACTAAGAATTTCAGTGTTCAACCACAACAGCCTTTAATTGTTTCTCCATGCCAACGTCAAAGTTTGATCACAAATGTGGCCGCCACGCGCAAAGATGTGACGTACGTGCAACCTATGAATACAGTCTCATGCCGATATCTACTGCCCCTATTCGGACTCTACTTCGACGAAATATGACCGATTCCTGGCTTTGTAAAGAATGTTAAGTAGAGTGTAAAAAACTCATTAGTCACCTCTGTTTTGTTTGGAATGTACAGATATATGGTCATAAATATCAGTAATAAGAATGTTTCAAGTATAGATTAGTAGGAACTACGAAAGTAGAGAATTGAGTTGGTACTGTTGCCGACCGGGATATGGTTAACAAGTTAAGTTGACAAGTTGGTATAAGTTGGTATTATACTCATCCCCCTTCCAGTCTACAGCTGCAGTGAGTGACGTTTTAACAGGGCTAATTGCCGCTCTAGTTACCGAGATGCAAAGTAATAGGGGTAACGTGTAAATGTCAGAGAAGGAGACAGAAACCTGGAACCATAATGTCATAGATGTTACACGAAAGGATGTATTCATGCGAGACACCGAGATCTATTTCAGATCTATTTGAATACTCATCATGTTTGCATCAAGTTTGCGTCTAGATTCAGTTCTTCTTGACTTTATCTTGGACGCACGTTAGAGGTAGGCCTAATCATCGTACAACATCTTCGGTAGTCACGGGTGGGTGAGCGGCAGCCAACCAGCGGCCGTGGCTAATTCAAATACCTGCTCGGGTTGGCCGGGACTGTAAACACGTCATTGATTGATGACGAAAGCATTACCGAAGTTATTGTTAGACGACTTTACCATTGAACAGGATATATTTGTCTTAAGTGTGGGTCAAGTAGACCTTATAAACAAGATGTAATGGAAATGATCCCCTTCATTATAATGGGCTGGTATAGTAAGTAAACAATTTCTATCTAACTTTTAGAACCGTAGAAAAAGTGTAAATTTAGTAGTATTTGTAAATGCGTGCATGTGTATGGGATGACCTTATTACTGGAACATTGTAACGAAACCACTGCTAAATCAATTGTTTTTACAAGTCTATTCTGATTGATGGAATCAGTAGTTGTAAAATTAATGTTCTCTGCCGTCAAAGAAGACACAGCACAATAACACGCAAGGTCACCGAAGAGCCAAGAGTCATTGATTGTCTGGACAGAACTAAACCAGAGACAGATGCTTGAGTCATTGACAAGTTAACTGGGATTGACAACCTGTTACCGTCACAGCATTTTATTTGTTCTGCGCCAACGAATAACACTTGAAGACGTCACATGATTCTGGTGCCGCTCTGTATAGTTGTTCCAACTAGTCTCGTTACTCCTATGCAACTATGCAACTATGCAACTATGCAACTATTCAACTATGCAACTATGCAACTATGCAACTGACCCAACAATTATAGTCTTTACCTCCTATGCAACTGTCCCAACTTGTCTCATATTACTCCTATGCAACTATGCAACTGTTCCTACTAGTCTCGTTACTATGCAACTATGCAACTGTCCCAACAATTATAGTCTTTACCTCCTATGCAACTATGCAACTATGCAACTATGCAACTATGCAACTATGCAATTATGCAACTATGCAACTGACCCAACAATTATAGTCTTTACCTCCTATGCAACTATGCAACTGTCCCAACTTGTCTCATATTACTCCTATGCAACTATGCAACTGTTCCTACTAGTCTCGTTACTATGCAACTATGCAACTGTCCCAACAAGCATCATTCTGACGAAATACTCTAGCAGAATGCAAAAGTACCAATTAACTTGTCTACTTCTCCAGTTCCAATATCTATTTGAAACAGGTCCATTAATGATGATTGGCGACCGTAGATTTGACTCCTGGAAATCTCAACAATTAGCGGGAATGACTAAGTAGAGTTGTGTACTCTAGTCACCAGAAATCTGTCAATTTTCGTTGAATACGCGTGCGTGAAAGGGCGACAGGTAGGGATCTGAGATCGGTGTGAGACTATATACAGGTCACGCCATGTCAAGCAATGTGAGCAGTGTAATATTATCAGAAAAGATGGTCGTTCCACGCCGTATAATATTTCAACGGAATTACCGTTGGATTTTTTAGTAAATGCTAACTATTTTTCGCTGTATAGATTGCACTAATTTTTCAAAATACGCTAGGTATGGGCATAGGCTGCCATGGCCCCTTGGAAGGTTTCATACGATATGGTAATCGCGAGTTACATTAGTAAAGGAATCGTATAATATTGATTCCTATAACCAGGTATCCACGAACTACCCTCAAAAGGTGTCGGTAAAGAAAATATCTTTACTTCCCTCATGTCGGGTGTCGGTAAAGAAAGTGTCTTTACTTCCCTCTTGTCGGAGGGTGTCCACCGACGTGATAAACATGTCGCTTGATTCCTTCGACATCTACCTGTTGTATCTGCTATGACTTGAGTCGTGACGTCATAACGAGCTCGGTCTATATTTAGCTCCGTTGTGAACCCACCTGTAGCGCGGGTTACACGCGAGGCAAGCGGCGTATTTGCCCATGCTGACTCCGCGTTGCAACAAGCTTATTGATTTACTGCCAAAATATGAGCCCTCGCACCCCCCCCCCCCTTCACTGTCATGCGTGCCCTTCTTCACGCCGGAAAAATGTGGTCGTCTGTAAAAATGGACTTGACATTTTTGTTAAAGGAAAGGTTTGCAGCATTTTGATCTCATCACCCGAAAAAAGTATCAACAACGTCGGGAAAGTTGGGTTGAAGGTTAAAGGGTACAGAAAAAGTCTTCCATCTAAGAGAAAAAATATTACGGGTGCATAACAAGCATATAGTGCAGAAGGCAGCAGGCGAGCTTCTTTACTATTTGCAGGAATAATACACGATGCGAGGTACAATAATAATGTAAATGAAATGGGGTTGCCAGAATAGAACACAACTCCAAACACAACTACAGTTACTGTCCACTAAAAACTATTATAATAACTAGAAAATACACCAAATTAGAATAATACAGTGTTATAAAAGTAACATAATGAAAAAGTATGCACAGTAAAAAAGATATTAAAAAAAAGAAACTCCAAAAGGATAGAAAACAGATGACAGTGTAAATAATGTGATGACATTAATCATAAACAAAAGTGTGGAATGGAAAAAAATAGTTTGATGTTGCAATATAGCTGTAACGGGAAGTGGAGGAGGGGGCGTGAGGGGGAGAGGTGAAACAGTAAAAATAATAAAGAAATGGGTAGGTCCCACATCGAAACCATGCTCAGCAGTCAGCACGCCAACTGACTGATACTGCGTCAGCATCAATTTGAGAACGGATATTCCCACACACGCATCCAATCACTTCCGTCTGATGCGGCGCAACTCGAAACACGAACCATCGTTGCCCTAAAAGCATGTTAGCCAATATACGTCAGATGTCATTTGGATTAAGCCCACACAACAGAGCTGTGATTCTATTCCATCATATCGTTACTCACGATTAAACCCGATTTGCCGCTAAAATAAACTCTTTTTTATAAACACTCTGAGATGAACCAAGTCCACACCCTTCCTGTTGGGAGATAACTTCTTTGATGGGATTATTATTCCATTACCCCGCAAGGAAGTAACTCCCCCTCACCCCCTCCCCCCCCCGTAAAAACACCAAGCGAGTTTTCAGGCCTCACATTTTTAAATAATTAACAAAATGTCGAGCTCAAATCCTGTGTCAGAAGGGACTGTGGTAGATTTTTCCTCCAGGCATGTCAAAAGTATAACGACCGCGAGTAAAGAATGATATTGTCGAGTTATTGTAAAAGATAGTTTCATCAAGGGGGTTCGATTTTCCAAATAAATAGTAAACACTGAGGCTATTTAGTGCTTATTATTAGCTGGTCACGAATCTCTCATCTATGAAGAAAGCGTATGTAAGGTGGTTTCGGGACTATAGTATTCATATAATGTTCCATTCAAACTTTCATTAAGATGTATGCTCCAAATGCTTCCTGCTTATCATTAGCCAGAGTGGAAATCCCAGCCTCAGTATAGAATGTAAAGGGTTAGGTATCCTTTCATCTCGAATTTAGTGAGAAGTTGGGAAATTGCCAAGAAAGTTAACGGAAGTTAATCTTGTAAACGTGTTGAATTTGAGTTAACGTGAAAAAGAACATTTACTCATTCCACGTCTTCCATTTCGACATTAATTCTGTTATTATCACCGTAACGCTGGAAAACAATAAACACATCCACGAGATATCAAATCAATTACCAAGTTATAGGGTTGGTTTCACCAAACTTTAATCTTAGGTTGGAATTCATAGTCGGCCCCTACACCTAGGGGCACCCATTGTTGCTATGGATTTGTTTTGTTTATGGGAAATAACATGCAAACAACTGTTACCTTGGTAACAATGGGCGCCCCTAGGTGTAGGGGCCGACTATGAATTCCAACCTTAGACTAACTGGCCGAAATCTGAGATTTGCTACACATGAACAAACATGGCTACTGCAACGGGGTTCGATTGTTGAAACCTTGGCTACGAAACGCAAAATTACTAAATAGGAGCTTAAAAAGTTGCTGAATTCGGACCTTATACGTTTTTACATATAAATTGGAAGTCAATGTGTTTTGAATATTAAAAACGTATTTCAACTTGTCAGACGTGTGGCCGGAGTTTGTAGCTGTAAACAATTAGTGAGCAGGATTCAGGAATGTTCTCCTTCTCTATGTTGCAGCATTTCTCTCTCTTATCCTATACTAGTCGTCAAACGAAGCATAATACCATATAATACCCTATTATAGTGGACCCAAGATTACTTTACACCTGCTTTCGTCACATCCGGGGCAGCCGTAGCCAACCGGCGAACTGCCCGAGACACACCAGCGCCAATACCAATCGCTGATTGGCTACGAACCAGTCGCCTGTGACGAAAGCATGTGTAAGGTAGTCTTGGGACAACTATAACACAATGTTTATTGAACTTAGTTGAGGTAACTGAAGTTATACCATATCACGCGAGTATGGTTGCAATAAAAGAGGCGTAAAGCAAGAAGAATCATAATACAAGTTTACATTGCAGTTTAATAAGGGCAGGTCCATTAATGTGTGGCTCTTTATCCAATGCCCAATCGCACAACCTGATTTACACTTAAAACCACTAATGAGCAATATAGCCGCATTTATATGGTTTTGCTCTTGCCGTGTATATTCCCTTCAAAAATAACCTTTTTAATTATCTTGAAAGTTCGGAGTTCTTAATAAATAGTTTAAACGTTAAAAGTTACTACAACTACCATGATAAAAGGAACGCGTTAGAGCCCTACTGAAAAAGTTACCGAAGAAATAAAGCGTTCTTAGACATGTATGTGTGCCAAACAGAAAAGAGGATTTGAACATAAGCGAACCGTTCGCGTTTTTTTAAATAGCAGAGCAGGAAATGTCGGGCTTCGAGATTATTTCGGAGATATTTTTTCGGTTTCAATAGAGGTATTATTCGCCATAATACATATATTTTAATGAACAAGTTAGTTTTAGCACAACAAGATTTTCATTCAGGACAATCTTCTTGCAGTAAGACCCTACGCTGGGAATTGAGCCCGAGTTCTTCGTTGGAAGCGGAAGTACCTCCTATTCTAATATGAATCATCAAACGTCCTCTTCATACAAGGTGATGTGTGTGGTTTTACTTGTACAGCACTCCGACGAGAAACGACTGCCGGGCATCGCGTCTGTCCTTTGATAGATCTGCTCGCTTGACTTGTCCCTGATGGACTGACCCCCCCCCCCCCCCCCCCCCCCAACACACACAATCCAATCCATGATCCTTTTGTGAAAACAAAAATACGGTCCCAAAAATAGAACACAACAGTAGATTCAATTCATTCGGATTCCATAAAATGGTGATAAAAATAAATTTATTGCCAATACGTTTTATCTTGACGATGTCATAACGTTACATTCCCATAGCAACGCGTGAAGGATTTGAAAAGTAATATATTATGTAGACTGACGGAATGTTTTTCAAAATGGTCTCTAACAAAAGAGAATAAAATAATTCAGCGAAATGAATTTCATCTGTTGACCAGATAACTGGCGATCAGAGTTGTAAAATGTTCAACGTATCTTGATGGATTGTGCTATAGACGTTACCTAGAAAAGATTAATTTTAATAATTCGTATTTCAATTGAATGGCCTCCTATAAAAGCGGTTATCAGCCAACCCAAAATTAAATGGCCTTGTTTGGAAATACTTATTTTACCTCAATCACGATATCATTTTGACATCGTTCATACCGGACATCGTAGGTACCGGAATCTCTGTAATAATTTCATAATTTACAAATTTGTGTACACATTCTTTCATTTTTCACATTTCCTCATTTTTTCTTCTTCTAACATCTCACACGCCGTTCATCTTTCTCTCACGTCAACGTCTTCTTCATTGCCACCTCGATCTAACGTATCTCTTTTCTTTTATCCATCTCTTTGTAAAGTTAGATTTTTCTAATGTCAATCTCTTTCTCTTCGTGTTGCCAAACACCCAACCCTGTCCTGGCAATATTTAAAAACAATATTTCCAGACTCTCAATTATGTTCTAACTTCTTTACTTCTTATCTTTACCATCTTCGTAAATCCGCTATACTTAATACTTCTTAGAAACTTAATTTCCGCTCCTTCCAGCAAACTTTCTAATGTTACTCCTGTAATGATTTTTGAGCATTTTGACAACGGTGCTTTTAGGTGTTGCTTGGTGTTATGCATAATATATAAACGCCATTGTTTAAGCCAGCATTCGTATCTGACACGCAGGAACCGCGGTTTACTTATTCATTAATATCTACGCTATACTAGCAACTTACGTCACAGTCTGTATACCCTTCCACTCACATACCCAGATGTAAAGCAATACTGCTTATGCGCAACTTAAATCATATATCGTAGTTACTTTAAGCTCTCGTTCACAAATCGCGTCTAGTCAGTTGACAGAGCGTCGTCAAAGACTGATGCTCATTGGTTCGATTCAAAGCGGATGATGAACGCAAAGGCTGTGATCTGACGTTGCGGATATATCGATATATCGATATATCGATCGATTTGCAATATATCGTTGGTTTGACTAAACGAAAAGAATAAATTGTTGTCGTGTTCTTATAAAATACATTTTGATGTTTTTTGAAGCTTTACCTATGTTGAAAAGTTGTGTTTTGATCTAGCTATTATACATTATTTATATACACTTAATTTTAAAATTTCACGTTTTCAACTATTATGTTATATTCTGTGTTTGTGTGTAAATATTATTCTGTATAATAATATTATTATTATAATCATAACAGTATATATTGTGATTTGTAGATCCAAATTCTGTTCCAGAGTTATCTTGATTGGTACATTTACATAATTTTGTTTGTTGTTTTTCTTGTGTATTGTTTTACTTTCATTTTGTTATTGTACAATCGTATTTCTTCTCCTATGTAGTGAATCCGTCATATAACTGAATAAGATATCCATTGAATAAATAAAAAAATACATAAATCGTACATTTCCTAGGATCCGTTCATCATTGTCTCCCCCCCCCCCCAACCCCCTTAACCCCCTCAACCCCATCAACCACCGCCTCGATGAATCTTTCATATCATATTGAGACCTTGAGCCCCGATACAATTCAATTGACCCTTCATTCCCAGTTTGAAGCATCTAAGCCGAGCAAGTAGTAACTCAAAGCTTTACTTCCTAAACTTGGGTGTGTTCGAATAGAAGTGGGTACACTTGCAACTTGTAGTAGTTAAACTCACAGACAAGACACTCAAGCTTATTTGCTTGATTACTTCATATTCAGGCGTAGTAACTTCCAAGTACATTCGCTGACATGTTTATTCAAGGGTAATACAGAAACCCTCCTTACCGATACATCTTCAGGTTAGTTGAACATATTCATAGTTCCCACGTGACGCCATAGCGACCATGATTGCGACAAAGTTGATGAGGACCTATCCTCAATCATTGACGAATACCATTTAAATTTAATAAATAAGCCTAACTTATAATTAAAAAAGTAAGCATAAGTAATACAAAAAATTAAAAACTACACCACACATCAATTTTATTTAAAAAAAGTCTAAATATTGAAGAACTAAGGATTTACGTGTTCTACCACAACAGCCGTCAATTGTTTCTCCATGGCAACGTCAAAGTTTGATCACAAATGTGGCCGCCACGCGCAAAGATGTGACGTACGTGCAACATGAATTGATCGTGACCCCACATCGCAATCACGTAATCAAACCATGGAATATAATATAGAACTCTGTAAAGTGTAAACATGTATTATGTGTTCCTTATCTAACAAATTGAGTTAAAATAAAGCCAAGAATACTTAATTCAAAGTGTGTTTTGTGTATTTTGTTAATGACTTGCGAGAAAAGTCTCGGTTCACGTTCTGGAAATCAATTAACGTAATAACGACACATTCAACAGAAGCCAGATAAAACCAAATCACTTCCAGTAAATCATGTTACAACAACACTTCCTCTACGGAGAACTTTCTGCGCAAGAGTAAACAATAAACAATTAACACCCTGTTTTTCTGGAAACACGTTAATCTTATACCCATTGGTATATAAACCCAACAAATCTAGCTATCGGGTTGGTTGGGTTGTGTCTGCCTAGAAGCAGCTCTCACTGGAACGATTGGTCTGGAAGGAAACCCTTGGTGTAAAAGCAGTCTAGAACTGGCGTTACTCTGATATCGTGTATACCTTCCTTTCACTTATGTACAACTGTAGTTGTTTGGCTAGGCTGCTTAGTAACGAAACTTGGACAGACATATAAAACAGCGCTCCTAGTCATCACCCAGATACAATGTAAGTTGCAGTCTTATTAAATTTAATCTTAATTAAGTATTATAAGATCTAAGCAGTGATGCCATTTTGCATAGCCACAGTAGGTCAACACGGTTAAATATAGTTGATTAAAATCTTCAGATGTAAATAGTCAGGATATCTATAACTTTAGGGGGAAAACATTTACAAAATCAATGGACATGGTTGTGAATATTCATAAATGTCACATTAAACTGCGTTATATATATAATGTGGTAGTACAGGTAAGATAAAACGAGTCTCAGAATGAGATTGCTTGACTCAATGAAGTGAAGTTGAATTGAAGAGCACCTGGATTTGTAAAAGTGATGGAATACAGTTTAGTCTTTACACCACGTAAATAAATGTATCTGTGGTTTAATTACGATGAGACAACTTTACTTTTGGTGTATAGAATTTGTAGGCTAGTGTACGTTGTACAGCGACCGACCGCTATACTGTAACATGTACCGCAAACAACTTGTAAACTATCTCTCCGTCAAGCCCAGGTCGACACGCGACCTACTAACCCTGTCGTGTATTATAGTTGACAGTCGAGCAGTGAAAGAGACAATCCGCAACACCTAACCTAACCACAACTACACGGATCTGACACGTTGAATTAATTGATATCTGGCAGGGATGGAATAGCCCCAGGTTACGGACACAATGTAGACTCTCTGCTATCGTATTATATATTATCATATTCACACGAATTAAACAATAAACTTTCTCATAGTTTCGTTACGTATAATTAATTACTCATTTCATATCAGCCACTTTTAATAAAGTATTTCTAATAAAATGTTTGTCCATTTAATATCCCATGATTACATAGAATAATTTCGCAAGAATTTGTTTCAAAGACATACCCAGGAAATACAATTATGATGGGTTGGGGGAGAGAGGGCAATTTACAATTTTAGTGTATCAAAAATGTAAGAATGCTACGTAACGAGTTTGGTACGAAATTAGGCGGCAAAGTGCACTTATTGGGGGGGGGGGGGGGGGGGGGGGGGGGGGGGGGGGGGGGGGGGGGGGGGAAGGGGCGGATTGATGGGAATGGAAGACTAAATATAATTTACTATTATAACATAACTACGTATTCAACTCACTACTATATAGTGTAACGTTAGATATCAACATTCATTCGACGTAAAGCTTGTGCTATTATGCAGGTCCATCCCCTTTAACAAATACCCTCGCAAATACCCTCAAGCAATCTGAAGAATTTGTAAACCGATGACTTTGTTACGGTATTATTTTGAGACAAAATATAACAGGAAATAGCCATGTATGAAAATGTATTGTTCCTGGTTCTTTAACCTCACAAAACAACTTCAAAGGTTGGTGGTTTACCCCGATCCCCCCCCCCCCCCCCTTTTTACTCACGGCCCTAATATAGGACCAATACTTCTTAGATTAATGTGGCACCTTCTGGATGTTTGGATCTTGGTTATGAAAACGTGGCATATTTTGTCCGTATCAATTCACTTCGAAGGTTCCAAAACTGAATAATAACTCTGGCAACATCGCAAGTATGGTGGAGGCGCCGGGTATGACCAAAGTCAGGTTCGTCCGCTGACCGCTAGGGCCTCGTGTAGGATAAATACGGTTCCTCAATATTCGAACCCAGGGTCTTCTGATTCACGTTAAACTTGATTTCCTCGTCTCCTCAGTCCTGCCAAAGATCCCGGATGTGCGAGTTGAGTCGCCCGTAAACTTTGAGAGAGCCGACCAGGGATGTGGTTTCAAGTACCGTGCCAGGGTGCTAAAGACTGGTTTCAACTACCATGCCAGGGTTCTAAGAACTGGGTTCAAGTCCCGTGCCCAGGGTGCTAAGGACTGGCGGGTCAGCGCGTAAATTCGCTACATGACAATATAAAGCAAGTAGCAACACATATCAATAAATAATAATCATAATTGTAATAATAATCAATGTTTATTTATATTTAGTATAAATTCGATTCAACTTAACTTGAATATAATATGAGGTTCTGGCGAAAACAATCGTTTTATATGACAATTAGCACTAACAACCATGTTATATATTATAGTATCCGCTCTTTTAGTCGCCTCGTGCGATAAGCAGAGCTACTCTGGAACTATTCTACCTGGAGCCCAGACGGGGGTGATGGTGCAAAGAGATCTACAATACCCTCATGAAACACGGTAGTCCCAGATCACAGTCACATGGTTAACTTGGGCTCTATTTGGTTATATCTCGAGAAACTCCATCTCTGAAGAACATTTTATAAAAATACACACAAAGCTTTCGAAGAAAATTGATAGCTTATTTTTGAAACGAGTTCGACGGTCCTATAAAAAAGAACAAGAGGTCTTAAGTCTCTTTGTTCAATCAGTGTTTCAAATATTGACCGCACGGGTGGACAAGAGAACAGTGTCTGTGTATGCGAGTTTTGATTGGTTTCCTCTTTTTCGCTGGCCATGTTGAGACCATTGTCGAATCGTCGTCGATTTCCTTCTCTATAAAGGTGGTACCAAGTCTTGGTTCATTTTGGACACATCATACATAAACATGGATACATTATCTTGTTAGATCTTAGTTAAACGAGGCATACAACGCATATTTTAATCATTCTTATTATTATCTTATTGCTGTATTACATAAAAATGAGGTCAAATCCAGTGTTAACATATTGTATGGGCATAAATGTAATCTACATCCATGTGATCACCATATTATATTAAATGTTTATGTTTAACTAGTAAATGTTACTTTAAAAGATACTTTGTGTAATTGTTATTAAAGCTTCAGAAATTATATTAAAATTATGATAAAATGTATTTTTTTCGTAATTTGTTAGAAAATTCATAACAAACGAAGTACTAGATCTATTAAAAATATTGTAGTTTAGTAGATTAACACTATTGTACACAAGCTCACAACAACCTCCCCCCCCCCCTCCCCACCCCCACCCAATTTAATGTAGGCGCCCTACGCTCCAGCCTCAATTGACCAGTTTCATCAACAGCGCTGCGGCGTTTTTTGGAAGCTCGCATATGACATAGATAACATTGAAGGCATAGGCGAAAACCCACTTATCTCGCTCTAGCTACGAAAATAATTTTTTAGCGGGAGACTTATTTGAAGGCGTTTATAGGAACTACAATTCTACGTATTTCGAAAGTATTACGAAAAATCTACATGCAGCGATGAGGGAGTTATTGATCGTAAATGATCTTCTTGCGTGTGGCTGCTGCGCAAATCTCGCCTCTAAGGCGTGACCTTCTGTCGTATACGCAGGCTGAGCCGTCGCTGGTGTGCGTAAGGTCGACTAGCGAGATTTGAGTGAGATGCACATTTCAAACGAACAAGCCGCGCCAAGAAACCGTTGTACAACTAGCAAATATGAAAATAGAACCTATCAACACGCTCATGGGATCTGATAGATCGGCGAATAGTGTACATCACCAAGCAAGTGTATTTTTTTCTTACGGTTGATTTCTTAATATGACAAACTGGTAATATAGCACTGAATTTAACATTCCGCCTCGATATGTTTATCACTTATTTGTATAATTCATTTTTTAACAAATGCTGTATACATAGCCTACCAGACGTTTGTGAGAAGTTTAAAAATAATAAATAATTACACTTCCTTTGTATATGATTTACAAATCCCGAACCTAATATTGCACATTTAAGTCAACTTGACGCGCCGATCTGTCAGATCCAATGAGCGTGGTTCTATTTTCATATTTGCTAGTTGTATAACGGTTTCTTGGCGCGGCTTGTTAGTTTGAAATGTGCATCTCACTCAAATCTCGCTAGTCGACCTTACGCACACCAGCGACGGCTCAGCCTGCGTATACGACAGAAGGTCACGCCTTAGAGGCGAGATTCGCGCAGCAGCCACACGCAAGAAGATCATTTACGATCAATAACTCCCTCATTGCTGCATGTAGATTTTTTGTAATACTTTCAAAATACGTAGAATTGTAATTCCCATAAACGCTTTAAATAAGTCTCCCGCTAAAAAAATTACTTTCGTAGCTAGAGCGAGATAAGTGGTTTTTCGCCTATGTCTTCAATGTTAACTATGTCATATGCGAGCTTCCAAAACTCGCCGCAGCGCTGTTAAGGAAACTGGTCAATTATAACCTGTGCAAAGTACGACCCTGGGTGAACATTAAAATGTGCGTTCTTGAACGAGCGAGCTTTTATGTTTAGCTAAAGTACGGTGGTGTTTTCTTTTCAACAGCCGAAGAAATAAAGTTTCAAGAGAATAGCGGATAGATTTAAGAAGATCTGCAGGATGAAGAGTGACATGCACTTATTTCTTGGTGTGTTTGGCTAAAAGCAGACAGCGTATTTGGATAAAAGCAGACAAAAGTAGCAACAGCGACCACATTCATGTGGCTTTACACTTAGCCACGTACGTACATACAACATTTTCCCCTTCTATTGTCCTTATTGGGGAAGTACGAGCAGTTTAAATTTTGACGCTGCCATTTTGACTATATTGAATTGGAAGCGTTTGGGTTGATGCGTGTTTAATGAAATGATATATTTGTATTATTTTTGACCACGTGACTCTTATCCAATTAGAATATACCTCCATCATGGCGTATTTCAAAACGTTGATTTTGGCCCTCGAAATTTTACAAATTTTAAAATTTAAAATTTTTCAAATTTTTATTGACTTAAAAAATAATCAAAATATACAATATTTGTAGGGAACTTGCACTTAACTTTCTAATGTGATTTTTAAAATCTGTACACGATATTAACTGATATTATGTCTTTACAATTTAAAAATCGAGTCATTCTACCCCTCAAAATAATAGTTTTAGTAGCGTACACTTTTTTGGCGCGAAAAAACGGCCGCCGCCATGATGAATCGCTAGTGACGTTACATGATAGTAGTCTGCCGGTGTCGCGCAGTCGACTGCACGCGTTCGCCCACACCGCTCATCGAGCATTGTGCACTATGGAGACTAAAACATCTTCTGGCGCTTATAAGTGGTGCATAGTACCCATGTGTACTAACACAAGTGTAAAGACTCCAGAGAAGATATTTGTGTGTGTGCCAAAAAACAATAAACGACGAAAACAGTGGTTGGAAGCAGCGAGACGAGATGTCAGTAAGAACCCTATATCAATGACATCAATGTTGTTTTGCTGCCAAGATCATTTCAATGTGAGTTACAACTTCATTAGTATAGTTTATATATGCATATTGTCACCTAGTTTTGCAACTAATGTATAACAGGACTTGCTGGCAAAGACCGTTGGTAGGCCTACATATTTATATTGTTTTGAGAAGAACGTGGTATAGGCTTATCAACAACAGCGCTCATAGCATGAACCTGTGTTAGATATGGCATTAGGAGTATGATATTATTTTCGTCCATTTAGCTTGAAGACGATATGGAGAACTGGACGAGATATAATTTAATGGGTGGCCGACTAAAATGTAAAAACGACGTAATTCCCCATATATTCGATTGTCAAGGACGGAGATTTGCTTCTATTCCAAACGAAAGGTCTGCAGTCAAGAAAAGAAAGATTGCCAGCTGTGTTCAAGAGGCTATCAACGTGCACACAGCTGTGAACCAAGGCAATTCTAAATAATATGTTAAAATGTAGGCCTACGTTGCAGGCAGCACTGGAACAATAACACAGTGTGCGTTTGGATATGAGAAGTTCTGGCCGTCGTAATCACATTTACTGACATGCCAACACCAGATGTCAACAATAAATTACAGATCGCAATAATTTTTTGAAAACCGATATCAACATCGCATAGTTACATTTTTATTTTATTTAAAATTAGATAATGAATCTCAGTCTAGGGATTGGAAGGATAAACGTTTAAGCGTGTAGTGGTGGGTTAGAGGTTATTAAATTTGTCACAGGGTTAGCAACTGTAATTCAAGTTTTAAATAAATAAAGAGGAATATAATAAAAATTGTGATTTAACATCTGCTTGATCCATAAACTATGTATTGTTTACATTCACAATGTTTTGGGTGGGCATCTGTAGGGAGGGGGGAGGGGGAAGTGTCCATGACCCTCATTCATCCAAGCTCTCGAGTATCAACAAGACTTCAAGTGTCTTCTTTGCAGCTGTGAGGGAGTACAAGGTCAAGGGATCATTTAAGAAGTGTTGGGACTACTAAACCAGCTCGATATCGTCACGAAATCTCCCTTTCGAAATGCCACTCAATACGACATGGAATGTCGGGGGGGGGGGGGGGGGGGGGGGCGTATTACTATGTACATATTTTACATATTATTTAGTATTACAAAATCAATCACGATGGGATTTGGTTTGGACTTCGGAGATAAATAATTAACAAATCGGAATAATGACGACAAAATTAATGTATGTGTAGTGAGGCACATTGTATTTTCAAATAATTATACACATTATGTATATAAAAATTACTTTGAGTTAATGCACACTGTACACATTTAGATTATGAAGATATATTAAATAATCTCGACTTAATTTTTTTAAGATAAGATTGTTGAATGCAACAGTGCAGCAGACATGGAAGTCGAATTAATAGATGGAAACATGACCCTTCAGAAAACGGTCCCTGAAGAAATTAATTCTGTCAGAGAAATCGGAGTCCAAGTTCAAAGATTTTCTTACCGCAGTAAAAGTACAATGTGCAATCTCCCGGCTAGAGAGCCGCGTAAAACCATCTACCTGCGGTAAATTTGTGCTGTTGGCCTTTGTAAAGCCTCCGTCTGTCATCTTAGTTCATGCAATACGAGCTACTGATAACAACAAGACGTTGGGCGTGAATGATCGCTCATCGTGCACTGAAACACAGCTGTAGCAGTCGCGCGCTCGCAGGCCAAACCATCATACTGCGTCACAGAGGCCGCCGACCAATCAGCGCGCGTTTCTTCGCGGCAAGAGGAAATTCAAATAAATGTGATATTCAATTCATTATTAGACCCGTTCAATAATAATTAAAAAAAAAAAACTTTCGCAAATGCAATTGTTGGACACCAGACTATAAAACTAAGTACTCGTTACACTAAAAAAAATCGTATGCATGTTCCCTATTCTACACATATATGTAAAGGGATGTTCGTTTATAAAATAATTATAACATTTTCTCCTTCTATTGTACTTATTGGGGAAGTACGAGCAGTTTAAATATTGACACTGCTATTTTGACTATATTGAATTGTAAGCGTTTGGGTTGAATATACTTTCATAAATTTCTGGGTTGCACTAAAATATTACCACCTCTAGAAAAAATGCCTCTAGTAACTTACTCTATAGTTATTTAATAATGTTGTTTTTCTTATGGAGTAACTGAAGGACTATAGTACAATCTAGTTAGTTATCAGTTATTAATTCTCTTAGTTTCTCATTTCATAGTTTTAAGACTAATATATAGCATTATACATAGTCCTAGCTCTAGACCAAACTTAATCTTAATTTTCATTGTAAACAAAATAAGTATAGAGGCATGTTTTGTTGCTGATCTCTCAAGCTTCTGCTTATGACAGCAACAAAACAAGTTTACACTGTACATATTCTGTATAGCCTACATTAATTTCACTTAAAACATGTTAGCTCTTTACTATACTAGATAATAATTGTACTATTATACTTAAACGATCGCAGTGTAAACTTAAAAATGCAATAAAAATGAATCTGAATCTGAATCTAAAGAAGGAGAAAGGATGAAGGAAAACTCTCCTATTCGAGGACTGTAAATATTATCATAATGATTACTGGATATACGGGTTTCTTTCTTTGGAATTAAACTTGCTGGAAAAATAAATGTAAGCACTTTGAATAATTATAACTTTGTTTATTATTCCTAAACAGGTCGTTGTATATTTCTTGAACTGACTTACTTATATTTCTTTAACAACTTGCCAGCAATACAATGCACACTACTACAAGTTTCATCTCTTTAACCTGGGTAAATAACATCGTTTTCCGTCCATATGACAGTTAGTTCACCTAACGAGCCAAAACGGCAATTTGCAACCGTGGCGCCTCCGACGTCAACGATAATGATGGCGGCGATGAGGTTGTCGTCATAATCCCCTACCCAGGGTGAAGTGGTGAGAACATTCCCATGGGCCATTAGCAGACGCCTCGTTCATTAATCAACAGATCAAAACTAACACTTGGCATATCCCATCCCTCTCTCGGGGCCAGATGATGGGGGGGGGGGGGGGGGGGTACTTCTCGCCCCCACAAACCCCCTCGGGCACTTGATTGTTGACTTGGACTGGCTAGGATTAGATAATAATGTGTTTTACATGTTTGTCTGTGGGCTAAATATGGCAAGAATACTAATAATCAGGTGACTAATAACTATAGGCATTGGGTTTGGGGGTTTCAAACCCAATGCTATGGGTATGTTATGTATGTTGGGTATAATAGTGTGAGCAATGCTCGAGGGCTGTTCGAAGGACTCAACCCCAGCATTCGCCTTGTTACTGAGAGGAGATAATGTATTTGGGGTTTAATGCCAACATTACACGACTCAACACTTTCGTCAAACTTATTGAATTCAAGAACAAAAGCGAATCAAAACCAATTTGTAAAAAAACTGCAACAATACAGCTTCTATTAATTGATGCGTCTTTGTCCTTGAATTCAATAAGTTTGACAAAAGTATTGAACCGTGTAATGTGGGCATAACGTATCATATTTTTGCAACGGTGCTAATCGAGACGATGAGTGGGTGATTATGAATATGAAAAAATGCTACGTCATGACATGCTCCATGCCCAAGCCAGGATTCGAGCCTGGAACACTGAAACCACGGTTTACTAGATTAACGCCTAATCGACCGCGGCTAATTGCGCTGGTTTGTGACTGAGGAAACCTCTGAAAAACTTCAGTCAGGTTTGCCGTTGATCGGTATCGAGGCGGCATTCTAGTCTTGCGTGTTATCTCTGAGTCACCTCTTATCTCTAGCGGTAAAGTTTGGAGAAGTAAACAGAAGTAACAATACGTAATGTGAGTCAGCGAATAACGTAGCAGCGAGTCATGCGAGACAGGATCTCGTGAACATTACATGATGATGTGGATGAGAATCAATTAACAATAGCCAGTCCGTAATAACTACCTCAAACTACTAGAGTTGATTTCCACCGGGGGATATTGTGTCATTCCATAGGCATTAGTCATTAGTCATTAGTCATTAGTCATTAGTCGTATTTCTTCGCTACGACGTCTCCAAACTCACGCTGGAGAGATTTATGTAATCGGAATGAATGGGAATTATGCTTTTCATGAAACACAATACATGTTTAGAATGGAGTTTCAAATGGAAATGAACTTTTCTACAAAATGGGAACTGAAGTTATCCTGTGAAGTTGCAAGGCGCATCAGGATAACCGAGAAACTTCCGTGTAAATTTGTCTTCAAAAGAAAATCAGAAACCTATCATATATTTTTAATTGACACAATAATTATGAACTGATCTCAAAACTCAGGATTGACAATGACCGTTATGAAATGGGCCAAATCCCGAATAAGTCTGAGCCACGTCCGTCGGTGAGGTGAGGGGGAGGAAATAACAAAACAATATAATAAAAATATAGAAAATAATTCGCCACCGTTTCACTCAGTCTCTGCCGTTTCTAAATTGATTTCTTAAGTTGGATTCATGACATTGCGTTGTTCTGCGGGACGGTGCGCGACGGAGGTTTTGGGCCAATCAGGAGCGACCTGCGTGCACTTAGGTTGCTCCTGATTGGCCCAAAACCTCCGTCGCGCACCGTCCCGCAGAACAACGCAATGTCATGAATCCAGCTTTATGCGCGATTTAAACCCACGTCCTTTGGTTTCGGACAGCCTCGACATAAGGCTACCTCTCCTTGCCATTTAACATGGATTGAGGACTTTTAAATGGTTATACATTCGTCCCAAACTAACTTTATATTCTCATGCAAATGAAATTGAAATAACCAGTTCCAATAATACCATCCTAATGCTCCACTTCTCTCCTTCCGAACACTTACTTACAACAGCAGATCAAGTAGTGATCATTTTCAAATCAATTTTGAAAACTCAAAGCACAGTGGTCATGATTAATTATTAGGTTTGAGTATACTCTACTGAATGAAACGCCGCGTTTACGAATGTATACTTGCGACGCCGTAAGAAGCAAGGTGTCCCCTAAAATTCTGAGAAAAGACGGTCGCTCCACACGATCTGTTCAACGGTTTTCAACGCGGGATTTCCCGATACCTGTATTGTTTTGTTATTGCCCACTGCATTGACTGCACCAACCGTGAATGGAACGCGACCCCACCACGTCTGACAACATGCCGGCGGTATTATCACTACAATACCTGAGGCATGAGAACGAGATGCAACTAGATTTAGGTTGGTAGTTGTCACACGCGTCACTTCACTATTACATAATCCGTAACGACAACACCTTCAAGTTAACGCGACGCGACTATATGTAATTTCGTTGCAACCTTAGAGAATGTATACTCAAAGGTTGCAACAGTGAGGATGGCATGTTAGATGTCATGTGAGGACAGTAGAGTGTGGGAACTGTAGCGGAATTCACAACTTTCAGGCGCCGGAGGGGTAGATATTACCCTCCCTCCCCCCCCCCCCTTCCCCCCTCCAGTCCTCCACGGTGATGGTAATATCGGTTTTAGATCTCTGCCCGTCGGCTGCTAATTATTACAGCTAATTATTACACCATTCAATGCTTTGATCGATTGCTTCAGTCAACCTAATGAGTTGAGCTGCTCATGAGTCAGGAGGCCGCTTTGTGATGTCATGTTATGAAGGTCATAGTGACTCGGCGGTAATACGAGATACTCGGGTGTGATTCCTGCCACCTGACTGAGTGTTCCTCAGTCATACTGTGAATGTGGGCCGGGACTGACTCCAACTAAAGTCGTCGTACAACAACTTCGGTAATGCTTTCGTCATCAATCAATGACGTGTTTACGGTCTCGGCCAACCCGAGCAGTTATTTGAATTAGTCACGGCCGCTGGTTGGCTGCCGCTCACCCACCCGTGACGGAAGCATTACCGAAGTTGAACGATGACTATAACAGCATGAGGACCGTACTAAACTACTACTAAGCACAGAACTAGGCACAGAACGCGCTTAAAATGATTACAAGGCTTATTTTATTGAAGGCTAATGCACTTGATATAAAAATAAAAATACATAAATAATATTATTACAATAATGACAATGCACAAGTGGTTGTGTTAACTCATGCTCAAGTGAAAGATGCACAGGAGATGGTTTATGAACTAGAGAACTAGAGTGGCCACCTGAATGATTCTATAGTGGACCCAAGATTACTTTACACCTGCTTTCTCCACATCTGGGGCAATCCCAGCCAACCAGTGAACTGCCCGAGACACACTGCGCCAATACCGATCGCTGATTGGCTACGAACCAGTCGCCTGTGACGAAAGCATGTGTATAAGGTAGTCTTGGGACAACTATATCAACTTCCTTATTGGAGATTAAATAAAACTGTTCTTGGCAGTGATTTCTCAAGCGTGTTAATTCAGTCTACCTACAGCCAGCCAGTGACCGAGAGATGAGTTGCAGTCATATTATTACTCTTACATTGAGATGCTTTCTAGGTTGTATGTAGACTGTTTGAGCTCTTATTATGCCTCAAAGCATCCAGATCATCAGAGCGAATATCATTATTGTGATGCGAATCACTGCAGTGAATGGAATAACGAACATATTGAATGTATTTTCTGGTTGATTCCGAAAAGCTTATAGTCTAAGCTTTAGCCCAACCATATGTGGGTAAATCAATACATATTACACATTTCAGTGGCGACACTTGCATGTAACATTAGGGGGGGGGGGGGGCGATTATGGGGTAGGGATAATGTTGGGAGGGGGATCTGAGTCGTAGTATGGACATGTGAAAAATCACCCCTCCCCCCCTCAACACCCCAACGTGTCTTGCCGTTGTTCGATTTCAAGTGATTCTATACTATGTGTCTCGTGATTCATTTCGAGATCCAGTTCTTTGCCATTATTTTACTTGACAATTATTGAAATGGTAAATACCTGCCCAAGGAGGGTATGGCAACATGCAGGCAGGCAGGCAGTCGTTCCATAGCAACCTTATGAATGCTGACATAGATGATTGAGGCATTGGCCACGAAAATGTCAGTATTTCGAAAAGCCACCCGCTGATTGGCTCCGACTCACTCATCTATGACGTCAGCATTTACAAGCTTTATTTTTATTTATTTTTTATTTATTTATTTATTTATCTAATACAGGATATACGTCCCAAATACATTAGATATAATAAAGATATGCCATATAGGTCTAAGCTTATAAATAAACAGGTACACACATAATACACAATAGCAAGGTTAATTAAATTAACCATAGTCATCACAGGACAGGCAGTTATTAAGACAATAACAATTTAAAACGTAAACAGACAATGATTAAAACAATAACAATTTAAAACATACACAGACAATGACAATAACCAAATTAAAACAATCTCAGCTAAGCAGAATCTTGCTACATTTTAATTTTGTCTGAAATGAGGAATCAGCAAAGAGGTCTAAAATGTTCCACATGTCCGATTTCATAAGAGTGTTATACATAGATTGGATTCTGTTAAAAGTGGAGTGTTTAAAAACGTCAATTCTCGACTTAGGAGGGTAAAACAGACTAGTATTCCGCGACCGCCTTACAGGTACATTAAAATGTATAAGTTTTAATAGGTCGGGGCTGTCTATTTCTGACTTGATTAATTTTTGTAAAAACATCAGGTCAGATACTGTCCGCCTTGCCTCCAGTGGCAATATACTGTAATCACTACATAATTTGGGATAGCCCTGTCTATGGTACGGAACAGATGTTTTAAAACATAACCACTTTACAAGTCTCTGCTGTAATCTCTCAATGTTATCGATTTTCGTAACGTGGTGCGGCGACCATACCACACTTCCATAGTCAACTATGGGACGAACAAGAGCAAGATAAAGCCTTCTAATTGTGCTCACAGAGAAATTCTTATTGCAGGATCGCTTAAGAAAACCTAACATTTTAAATGCTTTACCCATCATTACCTCAATATGTATATTATATGACAGATCAGAACTAAGGTTGATGCCAAGATCTTTGACATTTACCACTCTTTTCAGAAGCGAGTCTCTAACCCAATACGCGAACTCGATAGTATTCTTTTTATTAGTGTATGTTATGACAGTACACTTAGATGGGTTCAGCCTCATCCTCCAAATTCTACACCATTCTGCTAACGAGTCAATGTCTAACTGAAGATTTACACAATCTCTAAACATTTTAATAGGGAGAAAAATCTTTGCGTCATCTGCATACATGAGAATCAAAGAAAATTTCAAACATGAATGAATATCACACACATAAATATTAAAAAGCAGGGGTCCAAGGATGGAGCCCTGCGGGACCCCTGATGTGACGTCCACTGGATCAGATGCAACATTATCAATAACTACAGTTTGTTTTCGATTATGAAGATAACTTGTCAATAAGCTCAACAAGGAGCCAGAAACCCCTAACTTTGATAACTTGTAAATTAATAAATGATGACTCACAGTATCAAAGGCTTTCGAAAAATCTGTGTACACCGCATCCACTTGAGTAGAATTATTCAAATGCTCCCCTATACTATGCGTGAAGCTAGTAAGGTTCGATATGGTGGACCTCCTTGGCATGAACCCATGCTGCGAAGAGGGAATGTGTACATTAACGTGTCTCAACAAGTGCATGTGTACAAACCTTTCGAAAACCTTTGAAAAAACCGGAAGGAGTGAAATTGGCCTATAACTCTCAACGTCATCTCTGTCACCATTATTTTTAAAAACAGGCGTGATGTTAGCATGCTTCCACACATCGGGGAAAACACCATCCTTTAAAACACGATTAAAAACAATTTGCAGTGGCACTGCCAGGACACCAGCACACACTTTGATGATAGAAACCGGAATTTTATCTGAACCTGGAGATTTGCCAGAAACCAGATTCCTTAGCGCCTTAACAATTTCAATTTTAGTGATAGTGAACCCACTTAGACTAGAAGTACACATTGGATCAAAACTAGGCAGACGTTCATCATTCAATTCTTTACATTGAAATACTGACTTAAAAAATGTAGAAAATAAATTACATGATGTTGTAGAGTCACTCGCGGTTACACCTTTATAGGAAACTGTCTTTGGAATTCTACCAGAACGAGTTTTACTTCTGACATAGCTCCAAAAGGGCTTGGGCGAAGAGGACGCGCTTAGAGATTCTTCAAGATTCTGCATGTAGGTCCTGTAAGTCTCCCGCTGCAACTTTTTGAACTCCCGCCTCTTAACACCGTACTCCACATTGTCCGATTGAAGCTTGGAGAGTTTCCATTTCCTGTGAGCTCTAGTCTTAGCTTGAAGAGAGCTGATTAGCGCAGCATTATACCAACGTGGGTATTTTGCCGGGTTAACTTTGACCACCGGTACAACATCACGTATTACCCCAAACAGTAGATCATAGAATAGCGCACAGCATTGATTCACGTCAGCCCCGGTGCTGATAACGTCCCAAGGGCAACGCTTTAGTCTCACAATCAGGTCCGTCAGGTTGACCTTTGTCCAGTTGTATATCTCCCGAGTTGGAGTCTTGTAAACACCTACTGAAGCAGGAAGTTTTATTTGGCAACATAAAGGAGTGTGATCAGTTGGTATGGGTGACTCAGTGGGGTTAACAACAACACTTTGCTCAGTATTACTAGATAGCACGAGGTCGAGCACATGTTCATGACAAGTAGGTGATTCATTGTGCTGGACGAGATCAAACTCAGAGAGGATATTCATGAAGAGAATGTTTGGCTGAGAGAGAGACCCGAGGGTTGGAGAGAGAACACAAGAATTCGCTTTCGAGGCCCAGGAAATATCCGGAAGATTAAAGTCACCAAACAACAACATATGGTCGCTGGGCCGCATGGCTGATTGTACTAGTGACAATGATTCACAAAGTTCTTCTAAAGCCAGAACACCGGCAGTAGGCAGATAAACACATCCCAAGAAAACACTGGAATTAGCACTGCACGTAACCTCCGTCCACAAAATCTCGCAATTTCTTTCAAAGTCCCTCCTCACCCGGCTATTAAAGTTCGAGTTAATAGCAATCATAACTCCGCCCCCTGATTTTTTTGACGTACTTTGAACTGTACTACGATCCCGCCGGTATACAGTGTAGAAGCTGTTAAGTATTTCCCCATCAAACACCTTGTCACTCAACCAGGTTTCAGTGACACATAGCACATCGTACTCACTTTTGTCTGCAAAATGCATGTTAAAAGATTGCAGCTTGGACCCGGCAATACTACGCGCATTCATATAAAACACAGACAAGTCTTCGAGCAAAACTGGACCTGGATTAACAGATACGTCTCCAGCCAATAGCAAAATGCACATAGCGTTAAAAATGAAGGACGATGATGGCAACGTGAGGCCCACACGTGAACGCCGGCTTGTCATCGACGAGTGGCCCGTACACTCCGATAAGGGCCGAAGCCCCGCACATGTTGACACAGAAAATGTGAAGTTCCTACTAGCGAAATAAGTGATCACACTTTCGGGTACATTGTTCCGAACACTGGCTCCAGAGTAAGACGTGTAAGTTGATATTAGCAGTACTCCGAGCAGCACCGCCAAGAAACGCATTTTCTTTCCGAGACCAGAAACAGCATGCACCGACAAATCAGGCCCCATTTTGGATAAATTACAAGCCCAACAATACTAGGGACAGCTTTGCACTGGTACGCACTCGTGCTCACAACAAGATAAGGCACACTAAGTAAACTATTCACTTGAACTGCCACGCAACATACCGGCCAGAGCGACAGGAGAACACGTCCGCACCGCTCAACGACTAGAGTGATGGTGGTGGATCCAATTTATTACAGGTATTTATTTGTGTCGCTTATTGCACTCAATTGTAGGCGACGCTGCACAGGAAATGGAAACTCTCCAAGCTTCAATCGGACAATGTGGAGTACGGTGTAAAGAGGCGGGAGTTCAAAAAGTTGCAGCGGGAGACTTACAGGACCTACATGCAGAATCTTGAAGAATCTCTAAGCGCGTCCTCTTCGCCCAAGCCCTTTTGGAGCTATGTCAGAAGTAAAACTCGTTCTGGTAGAATTCCAAAGACAGTTTCCTATAAAGGTGTAACCGCGAGTGACTCTACAACATCATGTAATTTATTTTCTACTTTTTTTAAGTCAGTATTTCAATGTAAAGAATTGAATGATGAACCTCTGCCTAGTTTTGATCCAATGTGTACTTCTAGTCTAAGTGGGTTCACTATCACTAAAGTTGAAATTGTTAAGGCGCTAAGGAATCTGGTTTCTGGCAAATCTCCAGGTTCAGATAAAATTCCGGTTTCTATCATCAAAGTGTGTGCTGGTGTCCTGGCAGTGCCACTGCAAATTGTTTTTAATCGTGTTTTAAAGGATGGTGTTTTCCCCGATGTGTGGAAGCATGCTAACATCACGCCTGTTTTTAAAAATAATGGTGACAGAGATGACGTTGAGAGTTATAGGCCAATTTCACTCCTTCCGGTTTTTTCAAAGGTTTTCGAAAGGTTTGTACACATGCACTTGTTGAGACACGTTAATGTACACATTCCCTCTTCGCAGCATGGGTTCATGCCAAGGAGGTCCACCATATCGAACCTTACTAGCTTCACGCATAGTATAGGGGAGCATTTGAATAATTCTACTCAAGTGGATGCGGTGTACACAGATTTTTCGAAAGCCTTTGATACTGTGAGTCATCATTTATTAATTTACAAGTTATCAAAGTTAGGGGTTTCTGGCTCCTTGTTGAGCTTATTGACAAGTTATCTGCATAATCGAAAACAAACTGTAGTTATTGATAATGTTGCATCTGATCCAGTGGACGTCACATCAGGGGTCCCGCAGGGCTCCATCCTTGGACCCCTGCTTTTTAATATTTATGTGTGTGATATTCATTCATGTATGAAATTTTCTTCAAATCTCATGTATGCAGATGACGCAAAGATTTTTCTCCCTATTAAAATGTTTAGAGATTGTGTAAATCTTCAGTTAGACATTGACTCGTTAGCAGAATGGTGTAGAATTTGGAGGATGAGGCTGAACCCATCTAAGTGTACTGTCATAACATACACTAATAAAAAGAATACTATCAAGTTCGCGTATTGGGTTAGAGACTCGCTTCTGAAAAGAGTGGTAAATGTCAAAGATCTTGGCATCAACCTTAGTTCTGATCTGTCATATAATATACATATTGAGGTAATGATGGGTAAAGCATTTAAAATGTTAGGTTTTCTTAAACGATCCTGCAATAAGAATTTCTCTGTGAGCACAATTAGAAGGCTTTATCTTGCTCTTGTTCGTCCCATAGTTGACTATGGAAGTGTGGTATGGTCGCCGCACCACGTTACGAAAATCGATAACATTGAGAGATTACAGCAGAGACTTGTAAAGTGGTTATGTTTTAAAACATCTGTTCCGTACCATAGACAGGGCTATCCCAAATTATGTAGTGATTACAGTATATTGCCACTGGAGGCAAGGCGGACAGTATCTGACCTGATGTTTTTACAAAAATTAATCAAGTCAGAAATAGACAGCCCCGACCTATTAAAACTTATACATTTTAATGTACCTGTAAGGCGGTCGCGGAACACTAGTCTGTTTTACCTTCCTAAGTCGAGAATTGACGTTTTTAAACACTCCACTTTTAACAGAATCCAATCTATGTATAACACTCTTATGAAATCGGACATGTGGAACATTTTAGACCTCTTTGCTGATTCCTCATTTCAGACAAAATTAAAATGTAGCAAGATTCTGCTTAGCTGAGATTGTTTTAATTTGGTTGTTGTCATTGTCTGTGTATGTTTTAAATTGTTTTTGTTTTAATCATTGTCTGTTTACGTTTTAAATTGTTATTGTCTTAATAACTGCCTGCCCTGTGTTGACTACGGTTAATTTGATTAACCTTGCTATTGTGTATTATGTGTGTACCTGTTTATTTATAAGCATAGACCTATATGGCATATCTTTATTATATCTAATGTATTTGGGACGTATATCCTGTATTAGATAAATAAAAAAAAAAAAAAAAAAAAAAATAATGTACAACTTCCATATCGGATTTCGAAAAAAAAAACTCGAATGTTTCGATGTTTTCAATGAATGATATCCTGTTTTTGTTTCCACCGCTTGCAGCGCCATGTGGAACGCAACGGAACTGACACTAACGCGCGTCACACTATCCAGCTGCGTCCTCGGCCTGGGATTGGTCAGCAACATGACGCTAGCAGCGCTGCTCTGCTGTCAGAAGGGACAAGTAAACCGCCTGTTGGTCAGCTTATGTCTTGCTGATCTGCTCGTCTGTGTGGTCAGTACGCCACTGGATGTGCTCAGACCAATGTTGCAGACAGAAGTGTGCGAGATCACTGTCTTTGCTCAGGTAAAGGTCTTTCACACCAAGAAGTAAGATAGTGTCAGGGGAGTCAGGACCGCCCAGAATTAGTTTCCAACTTAACAGGTGCGAGTCACTGTCGTTTTTCCCGATTATCTAGTACAATTTGGTTGCGTCAAGTTTTTTGACGGAAACGTTTTCTTGTACGTTACCGTCAGAAAACTTACTGCATCCAAATCGTACTAGATCCTCGGGAAAAACGTTAGTGATTCGTGCTTGTTAAGTTGAGAACGAAAAAGTAACAAATATCTGACTTCTTTGGGTACCGCGACTTTTGGTACCTGTGTAAGACTGTTTTCTCGGCTAATTATAGTCTGTCGTTGTCTGGTTATGTCTGCTGCATGAGTACAGACATGTGGTAGTTAAGTGCCGACTCCTACGGGGGTCATAGTAGCTTGCAGTATTGCAGGCGACAGCCATAGTTAGACCCGGCCGGGGAAGGTGGGAAGGCCAGTGTAGCAGTGACACAATGTTGCACTCTGTATTGTATTCTTTATTTAGTTTGAGTTTGCAGTGCACTCATTATGACCTATTGAGCTGTACATGGTACAATATTGAACTTGGGAGTGGAACTAACTGTAAATATTATAATGCTTGATACAATACAGATTATGTTACTTACTTCTTCCACATGCTAGTAAACATAAACTGGATGCATTCTGGTGGCATGGAAAATCAGGAATGGAGAATACAAAAATTTGAAAACGTCGGATAGTTATCATCTAAAGTTGACATTTTAATTTAATTTTTTTTTTTTAAACATGACAAAATGTTGTTTCTCTAGGAGTTGCCTGTGGGCGCCAGCACACTATCACTGTCAATGCTGGCGCTAGAGCGCTACTCTGCAATCCGACCAGTCTGCCTGTTGGCGCGACTACGGCGCGTTCTAGCGGGAGTTGTGTGGACCTTCGCCGCGCTCGCCTCAGCGCCCCTGGTGGTCGGCACGTGTCAAGAACACGTCTTGGAGGCACTCGTCAATCACGTGCTGCGTCTCAC
Organism: Isoperla grammatica; assembly: GCA_945910005.1. NCBI lineage: Eukaryota > Metazoa > Arthropoda > Insecta > Plecoptera > Perlodidae > Isoperla > Isoperla grammatica. The sequence continues at coordinate 45,742,684 of OX246738.1, read as the reverse complement.
ACACGTCGTACTGGTAAACTAATCTTGTGAATGCTGACGTCATAGATGGGCGTGTCGTAGCCAATCAGCGGATGACTTTCTCAAATACTGACATTTGGTTGGCGAAGCCTCGCTCATCTGTGTCGTCAGCATCCACAAGGTTGCTGTGGAACGACATATTATTATCTTTACCTGTTTTGCATGGTAAAATTATTCCTTCAACTCAACTAGTTGGATGACGAAACGTTGAAGCAAACGTTGAGTGTCTAATAAGACGGGTATTAGCCCTACGTCCGAATTGAACCAAAGATTCTCAAGTCACTATATTATACTGCGAGTTCAGATAATGTTATGTAGGGGTAGTGCTAATACCATCAGTCGTCGGTCGTCGAAGTTATTAACACAACGCATTTCACAATCCTATCAATTATTAGCATGGAGGCTGACTGAGACAGACCGGTCTTTGAAGATCATTTTGTAGAACTACTTATTGCTTCTCACTGGCATCACCAGCAGAACATAATATATTACATTGCATTCTTCACATTCTAGTTCAGTTGGTAGTGTTTGGCCTGTGATTGGTCAGTATTTAGTTTACTTCAATTTGAAACAAAAATAGGGGTGTTTACAAATATCTGTGATCCATTAACCCCCTGGATCACATAGGATATGTTCTGTCACGTTACAGGATCGTCTGGATTAAAAATGTCTATGGAATGCCAGGTCAGATTGATTCATACAGCATCCCAAAGCCACAGTAAATAAAATACAAAATACTCATTCAGTCATTCTGATGGTCTCTCCATCCACCATTGTCTGTCAACAGGTGTATGTGCTACCTTGTGCTACGCTAACGATCTGTCACGTGACCGTGAGCTACAAGCTGTGTGACGTCAGCCTCTCTGCTGCAGCGGCGAGAGGGGAAGTGCCCCTCCCCCTTCCCCTCCTACGTCACCCGAGACACGTCATCATTGTAGCTTCTGTGGCCCACGATGGACCCTCGAAAATGGTATTTATATTGTATATATCATCAGCCAACGTTCAAACCTCGCTAAATAATGTGTTGAAATTAAAGTTTGGCATTGAGGAAGGCGGAAATTGACGGAAATATTTTCCCATGAGATCAACATCATGGATGAAGAACGTTCTTCAGATTGGAAGGGATATATGTAATTCTGAACATATTCCATTCAAATTATGAAACCGATTTTAATAACGGCTCTAAAACTGTCAACACATAGTGCTGTAAAGCTTATCATTGTCTGCGACACTTTAGGTTCAATTTAATACATTATTGAAAACTAAAATATATCATCATTATCATCAGCTGTGCATTAGTTAATTTTACTGTCACCAGAATGCATACCGGAACATTCTAAGCCTCTTTTTACTAACGTATATTAATTACCTGATGCTATTATTGCTACAGTTTTTGGTATAGAACAACAGAAAAACACCAATGCGAGAGATTTTAATTAAGTTGTGGCTGTACTCCCTGGTGTAATGTTTTTGACTTGACCCGTACTTCCGCTCAAGGTTCCTTACGGGGACGGAGACTCATCCGGTGACGAAGAGAAAATAAAGGCAGACCTGCGAAGACTTCGTCCGAAAGTAAACAGACCAAAGTCCAGCCCGAGCCATCTCAAGAAACACAAGATTACTCGCATCGACGACAGAGCGCACCAGTGTTTCCGACGGCCGCAGTCTCTGCGCAGTCGCAGACAATTAGCAGTGCTCCTCGTGGCGCAGGTTAGCATTTTATTTTATGACCCACATTTACTTTGCCAAACTTTAATCCACACACCGCCTGACCATTTTAAATTTCAATAAAAAATTGAGCGATTTACATCCACATACGTATCAGTTTTATTCACCGCATGTTTATCTTAATTGTTTCTCCCATTACTCTATATTCTAGTAGCCTGTTACTTGTAGGGTTTTCACTTTTCAAGAACCTTCTAACTATGCGGGTGGCGGCCATCTTGGTTTATGTTGCCATTGAGAATTAGTTCTAAGCGGTGTTTTTTTTTTTAACAGAACTGATTTGTATGTTAATTTAGGATTTTTTTTCTTTATAATTCATATATTTTTAATTCTAAACGCTGCATTTATGCAATTTAAAAATCATGCCCGCGTATCGTCTAGGTGCTCGCGCCAATGTTTAGCTTGTAGTGTAATCTAGTTTCACGTCACCTGATTCACCCCCCCTCCCATTGCTCTTATCTTATCGGCTACACTGCCGGTCCCGAGTTCGTTGTTTGTCAGTAATGTTCGGTCTTTGCTTCGCAACGCACGGTTCGTGTCGCTCATTGTCTCGAGGTGACATTTCACCATTTTCCTCCGTGCAGCGCATCCTGCCTGCATCAGTTTTCTTTCGCAATTAACCTGGACATTATCATACAGGGTTTATTACAAGTACAAGTGCAGTTCTTATGGTTGTTCCCCGTACATCTCAACCGCTAATATCGCTGCATACTTTCCTTCTATACTCGAGTATCTTTCTTCTTTTACTGTCTATGGGGGGCTTACATATACGCCCATCTTATACATCCAGTGGCGCGCCGTCAAGTCATCACATGGGTAAGTCCATCTTTTCTCATCTCACCTATGAAATTTCACAGTCCACTTTCTCGTACTGTCTATAAGTACTGGTCCTCCGCCCTAACACTAGGTTATGCTAAAAAGCATACACAGGACCCATATGGACGCTGTGACGTCACGTGAAAACTATGACTAGTGATTCAGTCTACCGTAGTGCGCTGTGATTGGTCGGTTAAATAATCATGCCATTCAAATGAGTTACACAATAATTAGAGATGCACCATCTTAACAAAGGGTTGCCATTTGTCCGGTTAAACCCGGACATGTCCTCTTTTTCGTATGCTCTTCATGCGTCCGGGCGGCTTTTTAATAAAAGCATGAAATGTCCGGGTTTTTGGTTTCACTTCGGCCGGATCGCGTCTTTTTTCACGAAAAATGCAGGTGTTATGTTAACCATTCGATTAGTCGCATTTAGGCCTCAGGTCCCTTACAACACTGCTTTAAGTATAAATGTTATTATTTTCAGTGGCATACCGAAGGGAATTTAGGGGCTAGACCCCCCCCCCCCCCCCTCCCCAATACGCTTCTTACAAAAACGATTCTTATAATTTTAAAACATGTATATAGAAGCACAGATAACGGATTGTAGGATCAAGCTTATCTACGCCAGGCTTTACACCTATAATGGGTTTCACTGCGAGCTGGGATCATCCTCAGGCTACGAAAACACATTTCTTTCACTAGCCCACTACAAGCTATAATCTACATCAGCCTTTACACCTATTATGGGTTTAACTGCGAGCTGAGACCACCTCAGGCTACGAAAACACATTTCTCTCACTAGCCCACTACAAGCTTATCTACAACAGCCTTTACACCTATTATGGATTTCACTGCGAGCTGTGATCACCTCAGGCTATGAAAACACATTTCTCTCACTAGCCCACTACAAGCTTATCTACAACAGCCTTTACACCTATTATGGGTTTCACTGCGAGCTGCGATCACCTCAGGCTACGAAAACACATTTCTCTCACTAGCCCACTGTTTATCTACATCAGCCTTTTCACCTATTATGGGTTTCACTGCGAGCTGGGATCACCTCAGGCTACGAAAACACATTTCTCTCACTAGCCCACTACAAGCTTATCTACATCAGCCTTTTCACCTATTATGGGTTTCACTGCAAGCTGGGATCACCTCAGGCTACGAAAACATTTCTCTCACTAGCCCACTACAAACTTATCTACATCAGCCTGTACACCTATTATGGGTTTCACTACGAGCTGCGATCACCTCAGGCTACGAAAACACATTTCTCTCACTAGCCCACTACAAGGTTATCTACATCAGCCTGTACACCCATTATGGGTTTTCACCCCTCCCTGACCCACTATATGCATCAATCCCTGAGTATACCACTCTTTATTAAAATGTCCTCTTTTTACCACCACATTTTATGGCAACCTAACCCTAGGCCAGTTGGAACTCGCTTGTCCAACCCAATGCGCTGTATGTTTTAAACCCATCACATTCACACACATGTGGAATCACATACAAATGTGCATATATGTCTATAAATCTTATACAAAAGAAATAATTCGCCAAATCCATTTATTTATTTTGAGATGCATACAAAAATTTAAATGATACTTTGAACCCGGCTCCCCCACCATTTAATGGGATTACTCTTATTAGTGCAGACACCCCATTACTCATGCTCACTTTGTTGTGAGAATTTAGGTATCCAATACATGGCAGTGAATTATTACTGATAGAACTGTTTAAAGTTGATGTTACACTGTTACAGACTACTAAGAATTAGAAAATTCTGTTAGTAGTAATGGTATTAGACTTTGTTTTGTCATCATTTGTCATCAAAGATTAGAATAGAGATACTAATACTATAGTTAGGGGTTAGCATCATATCAATTTGTTGTACAACAGTATTGTTGATAAAAAATCTATGCACATAACGACATCCATATGCATGTTACAAATTTAACAGCGTATACAATACAAAAAGAATAATTTGAACATGCTGCTTGTTATACTGTACATACTTTTGCCTTTCTCTCTCATTTTCATGATTCTGACCATTTGTTTATAAATACTTTATACCGAAGTCCACAAACTAAAAATTAAATTCATTATTCAACAAACAGAAACTTTGTTATACTTTAAAAAGTTTAAAATTAATTTTCTTTTTCCAATCAAAACTTTTTAGTTCACAAACTTTTTTCAGACTTCATTAATATTCCATAACAAAGCCATTGTAATGTTATTATAGAAAATTTCCTTTGGAAGGTGGAACATATTTTGATATTCAATTTTTGATTAAGAGGAATAAAAATTCCATAAGGGTTCATTGCTCTAAATAATAGAATAAGGTATTCAGAGGATAAGAATCATACAGTGAACTAAGCAGGCCTACCTAGTAGACAATAAATACAATTAATTTTTTTATGAATCGTCTCATGTTTAAATTGGAATGACAGAAGTTGTATGTAGACTAACTATGATTGAAATCCATGTTGGTTTCTTCAGACTATAATGCATCCTATTCTAAATGTTTATATGTTATGTAGGCCTAATCTTTATTTACCCATGCCTGCCCCACAAGCGCACTATAAACTATAATGCATCCTATTCTAAATGTTTATATGTAATGTAGGCCTAATCTTTATTTACCCATGCCTGCCCCACAAGTGCACTATGATAAACTAGTGCTGTGGATTTACCGTTAAGTAAAAACTCGGATACATTACTGGAAAAATTTTTGGTTTTGGGAATGTTAACCGTATTAGCTTACTTAAATGTACATAGTTTATGAGGGGGGGGGGGGGGGAGGGGTATTCAAATTAAAAGAATATAAAACTGCATTCCAAGATTCATCTGACAAATCATCTCGGCTAACCTGCCGTCAGGCTGAATTGGATGACACATCATACAAGGGACCCTTATGGTATTTGTTTTGATTGGTAAATGGAGGGAAATTTGCATTTGGAGTAAGAGTCATAAGAGTGGGTATTTCTTTGCACGTAATAATATTGGATGTCATTTTAAAGATATGAAAAACAAATATGAAATTCTCAATTTATTTGTATCGATCACCCGTGCGTTAATTCATGCACCGCGTGTGTTGTAGGTGTTTCTCTTTGCGTCGTGTTGGCTGCCCTACGTGGGCTGCACCATCTGCTCCCACCTCATCTCCGTGCCAGACACCATCTTGTCGTACAGCCGCCTGTTAGGCCACGCCCACTCTGCCCTGAACCCCGTCATATACTGGTTCCTCAATCGTCACTCGCTCCCTTGGCCAAGACCCAGACTACTGCAGAAGTTCGGTACGTTTCACCTCCAACAGAGGCGGCCCAACATTGCCGCCCCTTCGTCCACTAACGAGGCAGCGCTGGGGGCGTTCCACCCCCGGTACACCACTGTGAGGCCACCCCCCACCAGGCGCGTTCACCGCCGCAGAAGGAGGATGCGATAGGTAGGCTTTTATCTACGTTATGTCCAAAACTGATTGCCAAACATAATAACTTATTGCCGAATAATATATAAACACAACTTACAATGCAACAATAGCAAACAGACTGAACAAAATAAAATAGAAATGAAGATAGCACAACAACAAAACAAAATAGGTACTACCACTGAGTTTGGAAGTGGAGAATCATATGATGCAGGGGGGGTGATTGGAGGAAAGTGGAAAGGAGAGGACGTGAACTGCTTTTTGTCTGGCTTTTCCCCCTCGACCTGTCTGACTAGGGTGGCGGCATAGCTTTCAGGTTTAACAAAGCACATAAACCTGTCCACTGGGATAAGGTAGCAGTCCGTGAACTGGTTCTACTTACACGACACAAAAATAACTACCAATCAAATTATATTCAAGTATCAATCAGTTTATTTTCTATATTCGATCATTTTACACTTCTTGATCAACGACAGAATGCTATATGATAATGAATAATATAAGGCAGCTTACAAAAATATGAAAACGTCGTTTCCACTTCAATAGTATTCATTACATTGACAATACACATTTGAGATGGGCTACTATTTCACTTAATGCTAGCAATAAAGTAAAGACATAAGTATGTAGTAAGATAAACTAAATCATTTTTAACAAAGTCAAATTATGGCTTGATAAATCATACAAGAAAATTAACAATTAATCAACTTTCCTTTAAGAGTAAAAATCAAAGAAATTAAAGCACCTACAGGTTTAGTACAATCTACAGGTTTAGTACAATCTACAGTTACACAAGGTGTAACCCAGAGGAAACAATCAGATCTGAGTTTCATTGAAAATAAATGACATAGTTTGTTCAACTTCATTACAATAATTCATTCTGTAGACCACATTCGTATAAAAATCATGTTTCATAGTACCTTAGCTTAGCTGTGGCTACTTTAGGAACCATGGAACCATTTTGTCTTCCTATAAAATACATACAGATTACAGACTATATTGTACTGTAAAGAAACATAATAAGAATTACAAGACTGGGGTGACACGGGCATTAACAAAATAAATTTCAAATGGGAATGTGGGAGACTTGTCTCCAAGTTATCAAAGGCCACATTTGGTACAATCTTACAAGGAATCGAGTTCAAGTAGGCCTACACAATACACATGCTCAAAATATGGATGTAGATAATTTGTAGTTTTAATTGCAACATTATATTCAGATTGTGAAATAGCTATTAATTAATAGTAATGGCTAGTGGTGGTACATACTTATTTAATGCCAATGATAATAATTAACACATGGAATAAATTGCAGTACAAACACTGTATTGCATTACAATGTGTTATATATATATTACACATATTTACGAGCAACACAAATTTTTGTTTCTAATTGGTTGTAAATTATTAAAAATTGAAAGTGGTTGCTCACTTGCTTTGCTGTTAATTTGTTATACTGTATAACAAATTAACAGCAAACTGAATTGCTCTTGACAAAGTCATACTAGTAAGTGCTACTATGTATATGGAGCACCATGCAATTCTGCTGTTACCACTCCCATAGTGAGTAGAGACTAGAGAGTAGAAGATATCGCGTCATACAGACAGCAAACAAAAATGACTGGTAACTGATAAAGAGAGCACATTCATCATAATAGCGGGAGCTTGATAAGCATACGAAAATGTTGCATTTAGGTACATTTTACGTTGCTTTGGAAGATCGAATAATTTAAGGCATAATAAGGCACCTCCATACATGTAACATCTCTTATCTCGTAGAGTGTCTTTTCCTAAATATACACGGTGACTTTGAAGTAGTCATAGCAAAACAAATTGGTTCTTCTGCGTCATTGGGTTACAAGAAATACAAATGTATTTATGTATATTGCATTAACACAAATACAAGTACCATTCACATTCACATATTATATCAAAATTCAAAATGAATCAATTATTCAACAATCAATTATTACACTCTCAAGTATTTACACTCTTACTGATTTTCAATTGGTATTTTGATCACTGATTGCAGCCTTAGTTATGAATTACTTATGAGTGACTATGATACAAGTTTTAGTTTAATGTGTGGCAGTCAAAGTTGAAAGTGAGTATGATAACAAAATTTGGCACAAAATTGATTCACATTTATTTTTAGGTGGCGTGAGGATGAAGCCCCACAAAGGAGCTTAGAACATACCTAATATGTTGTAAATATTTCCCTTGTTGCCTTCATAAACAACTTTGTACTATCTTCAAACTGTGATTGTAATCTTTTGTATCATATTTCACCACTATAACTTGCTATAACTACCTTCACTCTGTATCTTCAGAACAAATAAAGCAGTGTTTGGTCATCAATGTAATTCCATGTTATTTCATTTAGGCTATAGACCTTACTTTTATGGCAGTTCAGTCTTATGGTATGTTGCTAATTAATTATACAATTACTATACTCATAAAAGTTGCTCAAACTAATTAGCATAGAGACTGTCGATCACACAATTAAATTCAAGACAAGTAATTTATAGCTAGGCCTAACTTTAAAATAGTAAATCTTGTAAAAACTATGTAGATTGTAGCCTACAGTGTTCGTTGTATATGCATACTACGTGTGTATACCGTAGCTAACAATAAATTGCTAATTGGTAGTTACAGATCATTGCTCTTCCAGTTAAGTTACTAGTTGGTAAAGTACGGTACCTACTACTGCACTGTAGTATTTAAGTGAAGGTATGAATTTTAACGTGCCATCATAAAAGGAACATTATACCACATTAGAGGTTGAACTTTTTCAAGAGTAAACAGTTATCACCATAATCTACCTTATCAACATAATACTACTCTATACCAATAATGAATAAACCATTAAATCGAGGTAGATCTAACAATAACAACATATACGTGAAGTGCTTTACTACACAACTGTAGTTTGCGGAACTGATACCGTCAAGTTTCATTGCAAAGACTAAACTGACATGTTGAGTTTGAGAGAAGCACTGATGGTCTGATGGATGAGTGGATGAAATATGATATAGCGTATATTAGTAACTTTACCGTGAATGTCCCGAACATACGCAGACATAGTAAATGTGAATGATATTTATTGTTTAATGATATAATCGGCCATTTAGAGCATTAACTCATAGGACATTATCTAAAATGGAAATCTTTCCGTCGAAATAAGTAACATATGACGTAGTAAGCGAGTCATTGGAGCTTCTAAAATCAGCTGATGTTCGTTGTCAAAAACTAAAAAGGAAGTCAACAACGTGCACACGTTCGCCCAATCAATAAAAAAAAACACGTGTTAGGATTTGGGTAAGTATGGTCAACGAAGAAGACGATAGCCTAAAAAATGGAGTAGCATGCTGCTCCCCTCAACCCAACTGTAAAAGTTGGATATGAGGCCAAGATATAATATATATGATAAACAACATAAATTATATAAACTCTACTTGTCATAGCATTAAAACAAAACAAATACGTAGGAATAAGAATAACAAGCTACCGGTAAAATACTTTTTGATTTTGGCTGATTTCAAGAGTGCTACAGTAGCTAGACTGATTGCAAGGCCATTCTATTAACATTAGGAGTAGGCCTATGCGCCTATGTTTAATTAGCTTTAAGTGTACGCATAAATATGGAAGCTCACAACAAATTTCAGTCTTTTGTAGAATTAATAAGCATTATGTTTCGAATACAGTAACCCAATTTCCGAGGCTTTTGCAAGACTTAGAGCCAATAGGCCTAATACAATACAAAAATACAAAATCTGTAACAAATAAGTTATTTGGTAGATTCCAAAGATTTTGACTGGTGATAAAACAAGTTATTCCACAAATAGCTAGTTATTTGGACATTGTACGTAGTACCGGTGTTAGGAGTTCATAAAATAATAGTATATTACATTACAGGTTCAGTACCAATACCAGTAGTAGCACTTAATTAAATCATCTATTTGACTAAACTAGTACACCCATCTTTACCCGCACTTTCAAACTAAAACCGTAGGCTATGTACCTACGTTCTCCGGAATTTATTGTGTCCACAGAGCCAGGTGCCGAGACTACGTAATGTTAAGTAGTAAATACGCCTACAATACGGTCTATAACAGTTCGAGTCTCCACTTTTCCCTCTCCAATTCTCTCCCCCACTCTGAAGAGTGAAGACCAAGCAGAAGAGGAGAACCGTCTACACTCGACCGGTAGCGGTAATTGACTGATGCCAAAAACCCAAGGTGAGAGTTTTATCCTTTGATAGTATTATAGCAGCTGTTGTCCTTTCTTAAACCATTGTTATCAAGGCAATTACTTTTTTAGAACAACTTTTTTGAACAATTCAATTTTGTTTTATGATTGTTGTTGTTATTGTTTTGTGATTGTTTTATGAATTGCACTATGTTCGCCGAGTCCCTACGTTAAAAGTTTAAACAGGAAACTTATAACAGGGCAACCACGAACAAGGATTCTTTACTTTTGTGGCTGTATATCTGTAAATGTCTAATAAATTGAAATTGAAATTGAATAGAAAATAAGTTTGTCATTATCTTCTGAGGACACATTTCCATAATTTACAACTTGGTTAGTTTTATCGTGGATCTAGGCATTCCGCAAAAAAAAGTTCCATTCATAATATGTACATGCTAAATATTTGTAAAATGTCTAGATAGTAGATTTGAAAAGGACGAAAAAGGGTATTAAAAACCCAGGTTGGCTCACTTTGAATTGCAGTCAATTTTAGTGCATACTACTCTTTCATGGCCCCTGGACCCTTATTCTATAACTCCACCGAAACGGATTCGGTCGGAAATTACAACAATTTTGGCCGAAATGGAAACAATTGCAGTTCCACAACAATATAACTGACACAATAATTTCCAATTAGTATTGTTATTATTTCTCAATTGTTTCCATTTCGGCCCGAATCCATTTCGGGAGTTTTATAGAATAGGGGTCCTGCCTTGGCCTTACAGTTGGGATACCCACTGCAGGTGTAAAAGTGAAGACTTGAACTATGAACTTTAGGCCTTATCAATCCTTTTATTAACTGAATTAGGATGCCATAGATCAATTTTGTCCATATTACCCAACTTGTATTTTTCTTTTTGAGCGTGTACATTATCGACAACCAACTAGAAATAATAACTACTGCATCATTTAAATAAGGAAATGTATTCCTATATGTATTTTTAAACATGCAATAGTTTTGTTCTGCATTGCATCTTATTAATTATTATCCTGCTGAAACGGATACATCTTGATTAATTAGCATACGAATTATAACCGCGTAAGACCTCTCCGACACGTTTTTGAGCTCGAACGATGGAGCGAAGATTTCTGATTGTGAAACCAACATAAGCTTGGTTACATGCAAGAACCAATGCAGAGCCTACCTGCGGAATGCAGTTTTTTAAGTAAATGCAAACTAAATTATACACGAGAATGAGATATTTTCTTATGCTAAGATCGTAAAAATATTAGGCCTACTTACCAATTGCCACATTACAAAATTTCCAGATTTTCTCAATGGAATTATTAAGATCATTTACGTTGTCATACTCATATATGGAATGTATGTAGATCATTGAGTTACCATATAATGTTGAATAAACGGATGCAGATCGATACATTTAAAACTAAGTTAACTATAACGATTATTCGAGAAGGAAACTTCATCATCGAATCTGTATTATTGTGCGCCGATACAAGTGTGCCAAAAAGCTTGGGCAATGTGAATTGGAATTATCGATAGATTAAAAATAAAAAATGAAAACGTTCAAAACTGAACGAAATAACGCTCCATGGACATGTAACAAAGAAGTATTTTTTTAGAAAATAGTGGCCGATACTCCCAAAAAACTTTGTATTCTGATCAGTTTTCAGGTATTGATAGATATACCCCATATCGATATTAAAACTGTCTCAACGTAACTATAGTCTCATGCTCACAAAATAGGCCTAGCCTCTAGACCAATACTAGTATCAACTCAATCTTCTAAAGTCCATAGGCCACTACATCAACTTGCAACTCTGATCCGCCGCAGGACAAATGCATAACTCGGGGGGTTAGCCCGTGAACAAGGTTGTAACTTGACATGGTACACAATCTAGTGCTAGTCGAAACGGCGTGCATGAAACGGGCGGTAGATAAGGACCTCAGGTCGGCATGAGGCTAGTTACGTCGGGACTAACCCCAGCGTAAGTATGCATTCGCATACCGACCTCAGATCCGTATCTACGGCCCCTTTCAACCGCGCCAATTCCATGAAAATCAAAACATACCCAACGTTCTTTCACATATTCGTAAATGCAGTCTTCCACTGAGTATAGTGCTGTTGGGCCACGCCCACCGTTACAGGTAACTAACGGCAGGTGTAAATTATCCCTAATGGACCTGTTTCAACTAGATGGTAGGAACTAGAGAAGTAGAAAATCATGTTTGTACCAGCGGATTCGGCTATGAGATCACTTACGTTGGGACAACTTTATTATTGTCGTTGTCTTGGTCCTAGTATATGTAGAAATCTGACGAGCCCTCGTCGCTGTCGTAGCCTTGCGCGTATCTCGCGCGAGCCTTGCGCAGAGCGGCCTGGTGGGCGTTGCCGCGCGCGTGCTGCGCAGCGTTGAACGGACTAGACACGCTCACGTTGCACAAGCAACACTCGAAGCTGTGCAGGCCCGTGCGTCGGAAGTGGCCTCGTTGGTACTGATCGCTCTCCAGAGATCTCACCAGCTTCCACATGAGCTGCACCTGCGTGGCCACCGGGCAGACCAAACACAACGTGGATTGGGACGTATGCTACCACACTTCGCCACCAACACACAATACGTATGTAACAAATAGTAAACACAACTAGGGATGCTGTGCGAGTAGACCTACCCGAAATTTCTAATGTTTCAGTTTCATCACGATTTTATTCGCATGTTTATACAAGTTCATATTTACAACACATCATTACATAGAAGTGGGGGAAAAAAACAGCGAAGCCCACAAAGTTTAATTTTAAACTTGGATGGATGGAGTCTATAGTTGGGGCACTTGACTCGATGGCCAAAAAACGTAACTCGATTTTTGAGTCTTGTTGATTGCTTGTTTATGTTGTTGATTGTGAATCAGTAAGGTAATTTATAACTAGATTGAAGAGTGGGAAGTGCTGAGGGAGGGGGGGGGAGGTGGAGAAAGGTTTGCCACTGGGTAGTTGGGCCCATTTGCAGCCTAAAAGTGGTTCAATTAAAATTCAAACTTCACGAGCTGCTTGTTTACAATTCTTTCTGCATGGGAAAAAATGGCAGTATATATCTGACACAACAACCCAGAAATCGAGTACCCAATGTCATCACTAGTTTAAAATGTAATTACCCCTGAAAATGTACATGTAATATCCAAATGTAATATTAAGAGGTAGGCTACACAAAATCACTTTCAAACCTTCCACACCGGGGGGAGGGAGGGTTCTATTAGTTGGCCCATGCACTTGTCTATAACATATCAATAAATAATCATTATACAGAAAGTAGTAGTTGGTCACAGTAATATTGCTTGAGGCAACCTAAGAAGTCATCCGCTAACCGTGATGCCCACTCAAACAACCCCGTGTTTCTCTAGCAAGTTGCAGTAAATTGGCAGGCTATAGAAAAGGGTATTTTTTTATTCTATGCCCACTCAAAACTTGCACAGATTCTTCAATAGGCACCTAGCTTTGCTACAAGTTTATACACTATTTAAAAGTAAAAGTACAGACAGAGCTACAAAGGTTATGGTAAACAAGTAACAAACACTCTCAAGATTATTTCAGAGTAATAGTAGTACATGTATGCTAATTGCTAAGTACTGTTTGAGGCAACCTAAGAAGTCATCCGCTAACCGTGATGCCCACTCAAACAACCCCGTGTTTCTCTAGCAAGTTGCAGTAAATTGGCAGGCTATAGAAAAGGGTATTTTTTTATTCTATGCCCACTCAAAACTTGCAAATAAAATTCTTCCATTTCGCTTTGCAACCTACTTTTATCACATTTGGACATTCCACTAACCTTCTCTGGCAGACTGAAACTTGAATTTCTTTTCAGCGGAAACAGAGACCGCATGAAATCCAGCTCGACCTGATGATTGTGCGAGCACACGTGGTCGACGATTTCCCTCTGGGTGTCGAGGAAATATCCGACGTCCTTACAAATACGACACTTGAAGCCCAGATCGTTGCCCGGCCCGCCGACGACGGAGAAGTTCTTGCCGAACCCGGGACCCTCGATTGCGGCCACCGCGGCTAGGGCGTCTTCCGTGAGCCTGTGTTTGGCGGCCAGCCTCTGGTGGTGCTGCCCCTGTACATGCTGCACCAGCGAGTACTGGGAGCGCGGACTCTTTTCGCACAGGGAACACTCGTAGTGCGTTCTCGGCTCTATTACGACCACGAATTCCTGGTCGTCGCCGATCAGTGTCCACATAAAGGAATCCTTATTTTTCTGCGAGAATCCCGAGGACGCTCGCAAACAGTCGATCGTAATAATAGGCATTTTGAACCTTTCCTGAGGGTACAAACATATCTACGTAATAGAGTTGGGTATAGGAGTACTGTATATCTAGAGCAGTAATTACCAATGTTGGGTAGGAACGGATTTTTTTAGTTCCGTTCCTAGGAACTAGTTCCTTTTTAAGGAACTAAGGAACGGTATAGTTCCTTTATTCCACCCAGGAACTGTGGAACGCCATAGTTCCAATTTTCTAGGAACTGTAACTTATTTTCATAAGTTCCTTTTATTTTTACTTGACTGTACAAGCATGAAGGACGAAAGCGCAAAACATAGTTTACTTACAAGATGACAGAAACGAGAAATCTAAAACAACTTTTTTTGTAATATTTAATTCTTGTCTACCCATCCCAACCCTCCACCTGCTACGCGCCACCCCCGCGTGGGGTCTCCAATTAGTCGCACACCAGCACAAGTCGAAGACCCGAAACCGGTGACTAATCCCAAATCGCTCGTGCGGAATAAGCGTGTCATGTCACTTATAACTGACCAAAAGTCCGACCCCTCCTACACAGGTGTGATTTTCAATACAACATTCTCATTTTGATTCCTACAAATCTCAACCATATTTTAGGCGTTATTTGCGAACCCTTGGCATTGAATGTAATTTAAAAAATGTAATTAAATTAATTAATTATGGTTATTAATAATTAATATAACTTGTAATGCATTAAGAATTAAGAATATAAAATTACCTTTTACTTTTAGTCAATGTTCTTGGTGTAGGCCTAATACATAAACCCAGATAATAACCATTGAGTCGATGTATCCCGCTCAGCAATATCCAAAGAGAAATGGTTGTTTGCGGAAAGGAACTATTTAGGAACTTAGTTCCATTTTGAAAGGAACTAAGGAACGCCCCAGTTCCTTTTTTTTTAGAGGAACTTGGAACTGGAAAGAGTTCCTTTTTCCTTACGTGGAACTGGAACTAGGTCCATTTTTTAAGGAACTTACCCAACACTGAGTAGCCTAATACCCAAACTTTTATTTAAAATATAATTAAAAAATAAATACATTTTATGAATAGGATAGACAT
This sequence comes from Isoperla grammatica, assembly GCA_945910005.1. Classification (NCBI taxonomy): domain Eukaryota; kingdom Metazoa; phylum Arthropoda; class Insecta; order Plecoptera; family Perlodidae; genus Isoperla; species Isoperla grammatica. Next base: position 45,727,127 of record OX246738.1, on the reverse strand, counting down.
TAAATTAATTAATTAATTAATTATAACTATGGCTAGATGTAATTCTTGATTTTTAAATTCGAGCCAAGTCAGAGTCTTAATAGACAATTTTTTTATGTTAATAATTTGCATTGTGGAGGGTGTAGGGATTTAAATTTAGCATTAATATAACCTTAACCGTTATTGTTGCATTAAGTGTAGTGTAGGGATAGGATCCAACAGCTTACCTTCGAACAAGATGGCAAATTTGAGAGGTGAAAGTTGACATTGATAACTTTTTAATACAAAATAACACAACGTTTAGTTTAGTTAAGTTACTGAGTGGGTAGACTCTAAATGTGAATTTATTTTATTTATTTATCTTGATCTACTCGGACGACTTCTTCCGATTACATCTCCGAGTGATCAAGACCTCGTGTCGAAATGTCTTGTTATATTTGCATTGTCTCTTCAATGTAAATTTACAACCCTCAAATCTATCATAGCTCACTCGAAGATGTATATTATAAGATTGACGATGCCTATATTTGTACCATGTATTAATCGACAGGCAAATAAATAAATAAAATAAAAATATACCGGTAAGCTGTTCATTCTGTTACGTTTATACTTGCTCACCACATTGTTGATCATTATTCATTGTATGAGTTTGCAAATAAAGAAGATGCGGGAGGACCATTGTTGTGGCGATCGTTCTGGACAACAGTGGTCGTGCCTGAGATACCGGTACTTCACAAATGTGTATATTATCGATACTCTTCTCCTACTACTGCGGTGGCGCATGTCGCCAGTGGCAGAGCATTACCCCTCCCACATTTTCCCCCTGCACACTTAACAGAGAATATCCCTACAACCACCTATTCAAGCAGATTAACATCTACCAAACTAACTTATTATTAAACTAACTGATAAAATAACACAACTTGATCTCAATGCTGGTTGAGAAACGTTTCATTCAGTTAAAGAGGCCTATACGAAACATAAGGCTGGTGCACAATAGCCCGGGAATGAGCTTCCCGTTCCCGTTCCCGAATCATTGGCCTAGCCAACTTTCCCATTTCCATTCCCAGAGATCCTGCCGATTGTTTTGTGCACCGGCTTAAAGCATAGGTAGTTTCGTATTGTCAAATGTGTTTAAATTTGTTTGTTTACAAAAAGCAAGTTTCATCTTGTTCATCTCTTCATCCACATCACGTTCATTCTCCTAGGGCCCAGGGCCCGGATTCACAAGAGGTCCTAAGTCTTTTTCAGGTCTTAGCTCTAAGACCGGCCGAACTTTGGACCCAAGACCCAGACCCAGTTCACAAGTAGAAGTTACTAATTCTTGGTAGGAACAAGGACAAAGTGAACATTCCAATAATATGTTTTGAAGTCTGTTCTCAGATGAATCAGTAAGGGAATTTAGAATGAGGGATATGAAGTGATGAGGGGGAGGGAGGTTTGGACAGGTTGCCACCAATTATGGCCCATTTGCAGCCTTGAAGTGTTAACTAATCTAATCTAATCTAGGGCCTAATCAGATATTGCCCTGGATTCACAAGAGTTTTAAAGTCAGGCCCGTCTTAGAGATAAGACCAAAAAAATACGTAGGCCCTAGGCCTAGAACCTCTTGTGAATCTGGGCCCTGGAGAAAGGCCTAGGCCCTAGTAGCCTAGCCTAGCGTAGCAAATGCCGGCAATAGGCCTAGTTGGAAGTAGGCCTAGTCTATCCACAACAGACTAGGCCTAGGCCTACACCGGTCAATCGTTATAATGGTAGTACAGTACTAGTATCTTTGACACCGGTGCTCTGTGCTCCATATAAAAACTAAAATTACCAGAACAAAACATTATAGGACTACCTCAACAAGTTCCACATTCACCTACAAGCTCCAACCTGTTTGGCAAGGTCACTAGGGGTCACTGGGTTATGATGACGAGGTGGTGGCGATGTCGATCAAGCGATTTGATTAATCGATCAATTTTAAAACCAAATTTCCCCCCCCCCCCCCCATCGCTCCCGTCCCACTTATGTCCCATTTAATATTGTTGCCTGTTCTATTGGAATTTAAAAATAAATAATACGGCCACGAAAAATTCTACCGGAAGTGCATTGGAAGAATACAACAAATACAACAAAAACATTTAAACATACCGCGGTTTTCCCAAACCCGTTCTAACCACCGCTGTGATTGGTCACTGCATGAGACGGAACTTTTGTTGTATTTTTTCTGCACACAGCCTTTTCGACCTTCGGCGATTTGATTTGTTGTCGTCGTAAAGGAAAAGGCTGTGTGTTAGTTGCAGCAAATGTGACAGATGGTGACAGCGCGTAGGCCACAGGCATATTTCCATAACATGATTTGTTTTTTATTTATATACATGTAGCCTAAAGATCTATTAAAATCTATTCACAAATACGATTACAATGCGCTGTGAAATTATCAGTATCCGCTCTGTTATGCTCATATTGTTGTCTTTATTTTTAAATACTGTTATGCTTTCTCAGACAGGTAGGTAAGTTAGGTTAGTACCCTGTACCTTGGCAATAAGCAAAATGCTCGGGTATTGGGTTTTAAATGTGTAAATAGTGTAGGCCAGGTCTAGGTAGTCCTACCCAGCAAAATCCACTAAATTAACGCTGGCAGCGAGCGAAAACAGTACATAGCATCATTCTTCGTAGCTGTAGGGTTAGACCCAGGCTTACGATTAACATCTGCGTTCGGTTCCCAGCTTCCCTCGTCTTCCTGACACTGACAGCCTTGCTCTAGACTAAGTAGACCTAGGCTAGGCCTATGTTTATTCGAGCTGATCGTGGACATATTAATGCACACTGAAATCACAATCACAGAATCTGTAAACTGTCTTCGGAGGGTGGAGGCTTCTTCCTCTCTCATCCTTTCTTCTCCTTTTTCATCCCTTCTGTTTCTGGGATATTTTCCTCCAGCTATAGGCCTAGCCTGGAAGTAAAGCCCTTGGCTTCTTTTCATTACGTAGCTGCTTTCCCAACCACTCGACCACATCTCTGCCGAGAAACGTGCATCTACCAATGTTTGTCGTCCTTCCACCATCTCAACTGTCCATGCCTCCGCCATACCTAGACTGTTGTGGACTTCCCCCGACTCTGCTTGCACCCTGGATTTGAGTGACCATGTATCCACTTTTATTTGCAAGTGGAGATTATAGACCTAGCTGTTTAGGCCTATTTGTTTACCAACCTAATTAAATGTACAATGTTGCAATTTGTTTACAGAGTAGTCCATTAAATATAGGTCTACTTTTCATAATTTGTTCTATCATGTAGCTTGTTTTGGATTTCAGATCAAACTATTGATGGAATGTCAACTGTTTCAAATAAAACCAATGCAAACAAGTTGGATCCTGGAAATACAAATAAGAGAAACCCTACAATGAAAACAACCACAGTGAGTTCTAACATAGTAAGCCCTAGTAGGGATGATGACGATCAATAAAAATACACAGATTTACAACCATTTCTAACCACCCATTCTAGCAGAAGTGTTCCAGAGTACAGTAATTGTAGGCAAAGCAAACTGTCAGATCAGAAGTCACCTTGATTTCACTTTACGTCGACTTTGCCAACAACAGTGCTGGAGTAGTATGGAAAACGACGGAAGTTGTTCAAAGAGTACTCCTCGGTTTCAGATGCACACCATGGACGAGGCACTGTGTCCTTCAGATATCGAGTGTTCGAAGTTGGGCGGCCTTTGCCTCAACTGTAGTTTCAATTATGCTTGCACATACGGACAGAAGATAAATGTTTCTTGCGAACCGTTGCCTTCCGTGAATTGTACCGTGAGTAAAATCTTAATTTTGCTCTTCCTAACTGTTCTCATACGGTAGTACTAGTAGGCCCACTAATACAAGCTGATTACATGCTTAAAAATTTAAACGATGTAGGTAGGCCTACCTCACAATTTACATTTTAAAATAATTAAGCCTACTAAACTCTCCCAACTTCCATAATTATTTAATCCAAAATTGTATTTTAAAATTATTTTCTGTATGCCTACAATACTAAAATCATTATGTAGAATTAATAAAAATTAGCTGATTTTAGTAGAAATGCATAAAACCAACCCAGGTATTTTAGGATTAATTAGCAAAAATGAAAATTACTAGATCAAGATAGGCCTCCACACAACCTACCAAACTTTGATTGACCAATTTGGAATTAACCCTAAATTGAATTTAGGCCTACTCACATTTAGCATTTTATAGTTATACTGGTAGCTAACTACACATATCGACACACACATTCTAATCTTTGAGTTCTGTCTTTCTGTAACATAACTTACCGCACTCTGGTTGTTTCCCCCCAGGGTGGCGTCAACGGAAACAAGACGTTTGAGCGCACCATGATCTGCCGCTACTGCTACCAGACAGACGCGTGGGAGCACACGTGTGTCCAGAAGGCCAACTGTAACTCTGTCGCCTCCCCCCGGGCACATTACAGAACTAACTGTTCGGTTAAAAGTGAAATACTGTGTTTGGGGCGAAGAAAGTTCTTCAAAAACCTCCCGTGCAACTGGACGGGCGGTTGTCGCTGGTCCACAGCTCTCTTCCTCAGCATCACGTTGGGAGGGTTCGGAGCAGACAGGTTCTACCTCGGACACTGGCAGGAAGGGATCGGGAAACTGTTTAGCTTTGGCGGTTTGGGCGTGTGGACTCTCATAGACGTTATACTAATATCTCTTCATTATTTGGGCCCTGCTGATGGTTCTCTTTATATTTAGTAGTTATTGAATTCTGATCTAGTACCCAATAGGCCTACGTGATGGTTCAAACTGTGTTTTTATATACGTAATAGACCATTAACTTCCACGAATATAAACAACTTAGACTGAGCTATGAAAGTTATTTCAAATCCAATCAAATATATTACTACTATTATGATCTCAGCTCCGCCTATGAAGGGGATTCAAGCGTTGGTTTGAATTGGGTGTTCCTTAGAATTACTTGGAGAGGAATTAACGTTAAGCAACACATTGCCACAATGTTTCCACACCTCTACCGAATAGAATGCTATCTTCTTGAATGTGTTGGGCACTTGTCAAATGTACCATTGTAAAACACTCCAACTTGAACTTTGTTTACTTACCTAACGATATACTATGCCTAGGTATATAGGCTATATACTGTATATGTCTACATAGGTACATACTGTAATAAATTAGTTTATTATTGTTGACTTGTTAGTAGTTCTTTAGGCCTATCAACTCTGACTGATAGATGCCAGGATGTATTAGTAGGCTATAACTCTTTGTAAGAAGAAAGAGGCCGAAACGTTTCGAGATTTATAATATTTCATGCTATGCATTCTTAAGGATGACATCGGGTAATACAATCTGGATCCAGTTACAGTCGGACTCGGATTCGGGTAACCCCCTACAGTAGATGCAGAATTGTAAAATACAATATTTATTCAAGTACCATTGTGTTTTTTAAATGATTTATTTGGCCCGTAACTACATAGTAGAACAACTGCCACATGCAACAGCTCACTTGTCAACCTTACCATCTGGTAGCGGCAACTATTTTCTCTTCAATGTATTCATAGAGGCTTGAGGATTCATCACTTCTATTCTCAATTTCTTGATTGTCGATCTGCAATTAATAATAGAAATTGAGATAAAATATATTTTTGACACTGGGACATTCTAGTGAAACTAATCACTAGTCACTAGTCAGCCATATTACACACAATGGAACACAAAGGTTATGCAAATTAGTGAATTACCTACAGACTTAAATTACATAAACCTGTTGGAAAGTTAAATTTTCAACTTTACATCATTATTCATTATGGTGACAAACATATAGAATTATGAATATATTAAACAAAAAGTCTATTGTTACCCATTCATTAATGTATGTAAATTGTAAAATAGATGAACTTACAATCACAACTTGGTAATGTAGTGATTTCATCAACCTCAGTTTTAGTTGCATTAGTCCATGAGGTTTATCAGACTTATGTAGACAAACCGACGAATCTAGAACTTCTATGTAAATGGGTTGAGATTCCGTTTTCACTCGGATCCCAGCAATATGCAAATGGGGAATAATGTATTTGCACGAAACACTTGATGCTTTTAACACAGATGATAGGCAACTTACTATACCATAGACCTTTTTAAGCTGTGGCCTAGAGATCACATGTCTGGTCATATTTGGCTTCCCCATCACGGGAAGTAAATCTTTCAATGACAGTTGCTCGGAGGTTAAAACGTTGGGCGCCTCTATACTAGCGCACGTAAGTAACAAAGCCAACCGTGAGTTGTAATAAAGTTTGTTTTCTCTTTCAAGTACAGATAAAGTTTCAGATGATACAACTTCAGCTAGGAGTGTTTCATCTTTGAATCCTAATATCCACAGTGATAGCAAACTGTCGATTATTTCGTTAGGTTTCCTTATATATTCCCCACGTTGAAGTCTGTTTCTCAGTTCCGGAATTATGGTGGATTCTAAACACTCTTGTTCTGGAGTGTAGTTCAGGCAACTTAAGGACCAAAGGAATCGACTTAAATCTTTGGATCTATGGTGTGTACTTAAATGATCTCTTTTCTTTGTTTTCAAAAAATTATTAGATGTTGATTTTAAGTCTTTCTGGCTTGATTCTACAAGAAATGATAGTATATCAAGCCTTCCATACAGTGCACCAGCATACCAGGCTAATATATGTGATTTGGCAGTAAAGCCAAGAAGATGTGTTGCACTTTCATTTGATATCATCTTACTACAAATAAGATCTAGTAATTCATAATCATAATTCTGAGCGTGTCGAAGTGCCTTTACAAGAGTAACGAACAGTGCTGGGTCTCCCAACAAGGAATCTAAGTTTTTAATTATTGCATCCTTTATTGTTGTAAGCATCTGTAATGATATGATGCTAGTTCCAGTCTTATAATAAGCATTTGTAATTATACATAGTTCTTCAATGGAGAGTGACTTCAAGTTAATATTTTCTTCTACAAAGTTTGTGACCAGCTGCATGATTCGTTCTCCTTTAAGTGATTTTTTTAGAAGGCCAGTATAAAATATTAGTTTTATAAAATCTTCAGCTGGTACATTAGGGTCTGACAGCCACTTTTTCATTTGTTGAATAAAACCATAATAGAACTTCAAGCCAGTTATTCTATTGGGCCACACATTCATCCATGCATCAAGCATTGTTGACACTTCTCTTGGACTCATCCTTTCAACTCTGCAACAACATTCCTCATCAAGAAATAAAAGTAAGTCGACAAACTGTTTTTCATTCATAGACAGGTTAAAGCTCCGTTGATTAAGATCGTGTATAAATCCAGCTAGTTGACTGTTGTTTAAAGTAGGTATGTCCATTAGGCATTTCTTCATCGATTTGCGTACAATATCCACATGTAATACAGAACTTTTAGCAGCTAAAGTCATATTACTATATTTGTTGCTTGTTCGTAAATATTCTAAGATTCGGGTTTGAAGAGTATTATGTGCAGTGCTACTCAATTTGTTAAATTCCTCTCTGTATGAGAGTTGTCTAGCAATGATAGAGGCATTTTTACATCTAAATTCCCCTCTCAGAACTACTTGCTCCAAAGCAGATTTTTGATTGAGTATGGAAAACGGTAGTATCTTTGGTACAATTTTAAAACTGCGGTTAAAAACCTGCATGTTTTTTTATCAGAACTTTATAACTCACATTCTAGTACGTGCCTAGACGCCTGCAAGTAAGATTTTATTGAAGTAGCTGAAAGATTCATGTAGCAACCAGTAGCCATCTTCGAACATCTGTTCGATTCGTACCATCCCCTGCCAACTTACCAATCCACTTGCTTTCAGTTATGTGGACCTCAGTCTTCTGGTCTTTACTTTTCAAACATTTTATTTAAAGTGGTTTAACCACATGCTTATACCACAGTATAAGCACATTCCTTATTATTAGATTGTAACATTATCATACAGGTACATCTTGTACTGTGGTTCAACAGAAGATAAGCATTGGTGTCTAGAAAACTGAAGGCCAGTTGAGATGTGTGCGTTGGCGAACATGCACCGTGGTCGACACAAAAATACAAAACAGCTGAAAGCTGTCAAACATGTCATGTAGGCGGAGGCCTAGTAGCTGTCAAATTTTTAAGCTCTCGCAGAGAATGAAGATGGGAAATTCTAATATATATAAGTACTCGACGTACGCTCAAATAGTGTGACATATTGACTGCATTCCATATATTTTGTTATTGTTGCTTTTTATGTTATTTGTGAGAAAATTTATCTTTTTTATACATTCCATTAACTGTGATAATCGACGAGAGCTCTACACATTCCACATTTCACAGGTAAGCCTAACCTAGGCGTAGGCCTGAATGGCGTAGGCTAGGAGCCTAAGCCTAGGTCTACTCCGGTTACAGTTACTGGCCTTCTAGGTAGGGCGTAGGCTTATTGTCAGGTCTGCCTGAGTAAAATTTCATACTAGACCTGGGCTTAGGCCTACATACTGTAGGCTACTAAACGCTGTTTTCGTTTTACGACGTCTTCGACAGCTAGGTCGTATGACGTTGACCAAATCAGATACATCATACATCGCCGGGCTCGTCGTAAGGGGAACCAATCACGAAATAGGCTAGGCCTAGGTAGGCTAGTCTAAAATACCAATTCCAAGTTGTTTTTCACCATCTGGTCTTACAGGTGAACCATTATGTACAATAGTCTTGGCCTAGTCTCGAGTCATAGAATTTAGTGCTCCAAACAAGGCATAGGTTACCGGTACTCTTTATTGAGAGAGCTTCCCGTTAACGTTACCGGGCAATGTTAAATTATAGCAAACTTTCCCGTTACCGTTACCGGAGCTCCTTCCCGGACGATTGTGCACCGACCATAACTCTAACTAACCAACACTGTGGATTATGAGATCTTGAATTATTTTTTCTTGTTCTTGATTATATTTTATATAGTTCAGTAGTTTGTTTTGTTTTTGTTGTTATTGTTATTTTTGATTTCATTATTATTAATTGTTTGCATAGCTTAGTTTTATTTAAGGTCCTCCTTTGTAAATCAGTTTTTATAACTGAATAGGATAGCCATTAAATAAATAAATAAAAACCCTGGAAACTATAATGGTGTGATATCCAGCCAAGCACTATATTCCTCAGTCACAGTCATTGGGAGGTTCTTTCTTACTGTCTTCTTTTTTTCTACAGCTTAGTTAGTTAGTTAGTTAGTTAGTTAGTTAGCTGGGCCCTTCTTGCCCAGTGGCAGAGACTACACCCTTTCCCCAAGATTTTGCGAGATTTCCCTTCCCCCAAGAGGCCTAAGTGGGCATTTATCAAACCTGATATAACTAAATAAATTTAAAGTTATGTAAAATATAATTAAGTCTGCCATTCTGTCTCTTTTATTTGGATCGAATGTAGCGTAGGACTATAGAAAGGTAGGCCTACACCAAATGTAGTGAAGGAACACAGTGTCTCTTTTAGGTGGTTCAATGTACGTAAAGCTACTATAGAAAGTGTGTGTCAAATGTAGTGAAGGAATACAGTGTTTCTTTTATGTAGGTCAAATGTAGAGTAGGACTATAGAAAGTGTAGGCTGTAGGCGTACACCAAATGTAGTGAAGGATAATATAGTGTATCTTTTGTGGGTCAAATGTAGAGTAGGACTATAGAAAGGTACACCAAATGTAATGAAGGAATACAGTGTCTCTTTCATGTGGGTCAAATGTAGAGTAGGACTATAGAAAGTGTGTGTCAAATGTAGTGATGGAATACAGTGTCTCCTTTATGTGGGTCAAATGTAGAGTAAGTAGGACTAGGCTATAGAAAGTGTGTGTCAAATGTAGTGAAGGAATACAGTGTCTCTTTCATGTGGGTCAAATGTAGAGTAGGACTTATAGAAAGTGTGTGTCAAATGTAGTGAAGGAATACAATGTATCTTTTATATGGGTCAAATGTAGAGTAAGCTACTATAGAAAGTGTACACCAAGTGTAGAAGGAAATTAATACAGTGTCTCTTTTATGTGGGCCAAATGTAGAGTAGGACAATAGAAAGTGTAGGACTATAGAAAGTGTACACCAAATGTAGTGAAGGATAATATAGTGTCTCTTTTATGTGGGCCAAATGTAGAGTAGGACTATAGAAAGTGTACACCAAATGTAGTGAAGGAATACAGTGTCTCTTTTATGTCGGTCAAAACTCAAAGTCAGACTGTTATATCGTTGGAAGTGTTGAGGTTGGAAATCATTAGACAGTTAATCAAGTACGAGGTTAGTTTAATAGAGATGCAATTCGGTTAGTTCAGTACAAGTTACAACACTCGACAGCCATCTTTAGACGACAACCACACCGCCACCCATACAGCGTCACAGCTCACCCACTGCAGCGCGTTAGGCGGGATGATTTAAATGTTCATACATCACATCCCTCCCTTGTGGGATTTTTAATCATTAAATTAGAATTATTTAAGGATAGTGGATTCTAGTTATTAAGCAGTAACAAAATCTTTCAGATAGGCCGGTCTACAGCGCGGACGTGAGGATACCCTTTGATGGGGAGAAGGACATGGAGTGGAAGCGGTTTCATTAGCAATATCTACTAGAAATGGTTCTGATGTAGGATCAGGTTGGTTCACTGCCACTTCAAAGTCTTCTGTCGACTTCGAGTCTCGCCCCCTCATTTGGTCTAGGTGTCGTTTCCAGGTGCGTCCATCATCTAGCTGCGTTTCGAAGGTTCGTGGGCCGCCGATGTTAGTGACAGTCGCTGGCATCCACTTGTTTCCGTCAGCATAGTTCCGAACAAATACTGCAGCACCTTCTTCAAACGTTCGCTCGGGTAGCTTTCGATGTTCCCATTCTTCCTCCTGATGTTGGCGCATCTTCTTGCTCAAGTCTGGTTTCAAACGATCCAAGGCAGTCCGGATACGCCGACCCATTAGAAGTTCCGCAGGACTCTTGTTGGTCACTGTACTTGGAGTGTTATGTTGGTTTAGTAAGAATCTTGATACCATGACTTGAATGTTCCCCTTGTTCATCTTCTTGAGGGCTTCCTTCACCGTCTGAACAGTTCTTTCAGCTTGTCCATTCGATGCTGGATGAAATGGTGGTACTGCAACATGCTGAATTCCATTACTTTGTAGAAAATCCTTCATTTCAGCCGAAACAAAGGCAGTTCCATTATCGGAAACCAATTTGTCCGGTAACCCATGAGTTGCAAAGATTCTTCGTAGTTCCTTTATTACCGCTGATGATGTCAGATTGTTCATTATGACCACTTCCGTCCACTTGGAGTAGGCATCTACCAAGATGAGAAATGTGTTCCCCATGAATGGACCCATGAAGTCGATGTGTAATCTCGACCAAGGACTTGTCGGCCACTTCCAAGGACACGGAGGTGCTTTCGCTGGTTCATGTCGTTGTATCTGACAATTGTTACATTGCTTGACGTAGGATTCAATATCGTTGTCTAATCCCGGCCACCACATATATGCGCGAGAAAGTTTCTTCATCACCACAATGCCTGGATGAGCCCCATGCAACAATTTCAAGACACGTTCACGAAGTTCTTCCGGTATAACGACTCTAGTTCCCCACAGCAAACAACCAAGATGAATAGACAATTCTTGTCGTCGTCGGAAGTATGGTGTAAATTTCCCATTGTTGAGGTCATGCGGCCATTTTGACAGTACGCATTCCATGACCTTGACAATCACAGGGTCTTGTTTGGAAACCTTTTCTATCTCAACTGCTGTGATCGGTGGTTTGTCCAGTGCTTCCAGGAGCAATACTTCATATGGAGCTGGAGTTTCTGTATCTTGATGTTGGACTGGTAACCTGCTGAGTCCATCTGCATTACAAATTTGTTTACCAGGGCGATAAACTAATTCGTACTCGTACGACGAAAGCAGTATGCTCCAACGTAGCATTCTCGGTGAAATGATCTGTGGAATCGACTTTATCGGGTTAAACAATCCTAACAGGGGTTGATGGTCGGTTACAATCTTGAATTTGCGACCGTATAAGTATTGATGAAAGTGTTTAACTCCATAGATTATGCTTAGAGCCTCTCGGTCCGTCTGTGAGTAGTTACGCTCTGTGCTTGTTAGTGTTCTTGATGCAAAAGCAATCGGTTGCCCTTGACCCAGATCGTTGATATGAGACAAAACCGCCCCGACTCCCACAGGCGATGCATCACATGTTAGCTCGATTGGCTTATCTTCATCGTAATGAGTCAATACATCAGCCGATTGTAATCTTCTTTTGGCTTCTAGGAAAGCTTTTTCTTCTTGTTCTTCCCACTTCCAGGAACTGGCATCGTCTAGCAGTCTGTGAAGTGGTTCCAGAAGCGATGCTCGGTTCTTCACGAACTTGTTGTAAAAGTTGTACAACCCGAGGAATGCTCGCAGTTCTGACTTGTTCGTTGGATTCGGTGCTTGTACGATAGCATTCACCTTGTCTTGTGTTGGCCAAACCCCAGAGCTGTCAATTTTAAACCCAAGAAATTCTACTTGTTCAAGGTTAAATTGGCATTTCGATTTTTGCAAGCGCAGCCCCTTAGAGTCAATCCGCTTCAAGACTTCTCTCAACCGTTCGTCATGTTCTTCTTGCGTTTTTCCCGATATAAGAATATCGTCGAGAAATACCGCCACTCCTGGTATGCCTGCTAACAATTTCTCCATTTCACGTTGGAAAATTGCCGGTGCGCTCGATACTCCGTAAGGAAGTCTCTTCATTTTGAATAGCCCTTTCAACGTGTTGATTGTCAGAACCAAGCTTGCTTCCTCATTTACAGACATTTGTTGGTACGCTTGGGCAAGATCAAGCTTAGTGAATCTCACCCCGCCCCCAACCGTAGCCAAGATACTACTCGTTGTAGGCAATGGGTAAATGTCTGTTAATAGTGCCGGATTTATGGTGCTTCGATAGTCACAACAAATCCTTAATGATTTGTCTTTCTTTAAGACTGCCACAATAGGCGATGCCCATTCCGAATGTTTCACCGGTTCTATAACACCGATCTCGGTCAACCTGTCCAGTTCCTTACTAATTTTGTTTTGTAACGGAAAAGGTACTGGTCGTGCTCGAACGAATTTAGGCGTCACGTTTTCCCTTAATGGTACAGAGATTTCAGGACCAGTATACGAGCCTAATTCACCGTTAAACACAGAGCTGAATTCTTCTTCCCATTTAGGCCTCTTTTCGACAACTGTGTTTATGCCACTAATGTGGATTCCCAGGGCATTGAACCAGTTGCGTCCTATCAGGCTGCTTCCCGCACCTCTTACAACTACTAATGGTAATGTATGTTGCTTTTCGTTATGGGCTACGTTGATTATGACCTCACCAACCACCGACAGCAATTCTTGTGACCACGTCTTTAGGCCTATACCTGTCTGTTTAATGCTTGGTTTGGGCATAACTGACTTTGACATTAACTGATTATATGTTATGTCATTGATTATAGAACATGCCGATCCAGAGTCTACTTCCATTCTATGCATGCACCCATTTAATTTTAGTGCTAGGCTAGGCTTATCTGTAGATGTTGCTACCTTTAAACATTGGCCTACCTGGTTAATTTCGTACAGCTGTTCTGACTGTTGTAGTTCAATTGCATGTGTACTATGAGTTCCCTTAGCTGCTGTTTGTTTGGAAGTCTTGCTGGCTTGGTTTTTGTTTGTATTTTCACGTCTTTCTTGATGCTGTTTTGTTAAACAGACTCGCTCAAGGTGTCCCACCCTTTTGCAATAATGACAAGTTTCGTTGGCGAACTTGCATGATTGTCCTTGGTGATCATAGCCACAACGGTAACAGTTTCCCTTTTGCTGTGATGTAGGCCTAGAGTTTACCTTGTTGTGATGACCACCCTTGCCACAGACAACCCCTTGCCTTGCTTGTGCGATAGATTGTTGACCTCTTTGATGACTCCATTGTTGGCAGGAGCTCTCATTGCAGTCATGTTGTTGTCTGCTGCCTCCGCTGCTACAGCCATTTGCAGGGCTTTGTCGAAAGTTAGATCGCTCATTTCCAAGAGCCTACGTTGTAAGGCTTCGTTGCAAATGCCTACAACTAGCTGGTCTCGCAGTCGAGTGTTTAAATCTGCAGTGAAGTTACAGTTTTCAGTTAACTTCCTTAGTTCTGATACATATTGGGCGATTGTTTCCCCTCTTCTCTGGGTTCTGCGATGGAAGTTGTATCTCATCACGATTTCGGAGGGTTTTGGGTGTAGATGGTCTTTTATAGCCGCTGTTAATTGCGCTAATGTCAATTCATTAGGCCTCCTTGGTGCTACGACCGACCTGATTAGCGTGTAGGCACGTTGTCCCACAACACTCAGAAGAACAGCTAGTTTTCTGGGTTCCTCTTCTATGCTGTTAGCAATGTAGTAAAACTCCACCCGTTCCATGTATTCCTCCCAGTTGTCGATTTCAGGGTTAAATTCGTCAATTTTCCCAACCGACGCCATGCTTGCGCGGGCCTAGGCCTAGGCCTAGATCCAACGATAAGGTAATCAACTTACTTTATGTTTCTCGTTCGTTCCCTTCGTCGCCAGTGTTATATCGTTGGAAGTGTTGAGGTTGGAAATCATTAGACAGTTAATCAAGTACGAGGTTAGTTTAATAGAGATGCAATTCGGTTAGTTCAGTACAAGTTACAACACTCGACAGCCATCTTTAGACGACAACCATACCGCCACCCATACAGCGTCACAGCTCACCCACTGCAGCGCGTTAGGCGGGATGATTTAAATGTTCATACATCACACAGACTATAGATGTGTGTGTTCAGTGGCGTAAATAGGGGGAGGGGGGGGGGGGTAAGGCAGTCGACCCCCCCCATAACTACATCGAGGCTGATTTTTACTACTTCTTTAGAACTAGAAAGTATAGGTATGCTATATGTTCTATATGGCATATGTTTATAGTGACCATGTGTACTTCGTTTCATACTTCACTTGTTTCAGAACAATGCGTTCGTCTTAGATGAGTGACTTGTGACCAACCAGCGATCGGCATTCTAAATTGGTGGTCGGTGGTTGGCCGCGAATCAGTTATCTATGTTGAAAGCGTGAGCAAGGTTGTTTAGGGTCAAGCATGCTGTTACGCCATTCATGGAGCATAGTAGATCATGTAAGTAATAGAATGTTTTGTAGGTATTTGTGCTTGACCTGTCGACTCGGCGCGCCCCTGCCCCCATCTAGTGCGCAGGAACGTAACTAACCGGCCGTGGGTGGATATTTAAATCGAAGTTTGGCATCCCGCCGTGGTGTGTGTGGTAGTCGTCTGACAGTACAGTGTGGTCTGACGTTTGTCCCGTCTAGTTTAGCGCGGGCCATGGCTGACGACAGCGTTATCGAGATACTCGTGGATCGCATCAAGCAGTGCGCCCTCAAACCCAACGACAACGTCGAGGCCATCAGGACGGTGGCGGCAAAGATTCGCAGTCGCACCGCTTCGCTAGGTGAGTCAGAGAGTGCACGCACGGCCGACTGGATCTAGCTTTTTAGACGCAAAATCTGAGAATTTTTGTTTTCTTTTTTGTTTTCATTCAACTCGCTGCTACCAATCTGGATGTGCAACATGGTTGGAATACGCGTCTGCGATTCTCATTTCCGGTTTTTGACATTCTCGGACATTTTAGCCCCTATCGCTAAGCAATTACACATTAACAGTCACAACAACAATGTGAGCAATGTCAAAATCCGAAACTTAAGGGCTAAAATGGCCGCCCACCGCCTTCTCCGAGGCTATTTAATTGGTACATTGATTTGTTAGCTGATTCAGGTCCACCTGCTATCAGCTAATCACCACAACAACCTTGTGGATGCTGACCTCATAGGTGAGTGAGTCGGAGCCAATCAGCGGGTGGCTTTTTCAAATACTGACAGTTGGTTGGCCAAACCTCACTCATCTATGACGCCAGCATCCACAAGGTTGCTGTGGAACGACCCCCCCTAATGGTCCCCACTTGTTCTGTTATAACGCCCGGGGTAGAATTGGTCCAGGGTAGCTCTGCTGGTCGTAAGAGGCGACGTCGTACGACCTAGCTGTCGAGTAGACGTCGTAGAACAAGAAATAATATAGTGCTGAAATAATAATTAACATTTTCAACAAAATTCTTACACATAGCAAGGCAACACCTTCCTTTAGCCCCTTCAAGTTCCGAGTCAAAAGAGCACTCGCCAATAAAAAATGTATTTCACTGAAGTACAATATTAAAAATTTGGACCATCCTTCCGTTTTAATGTAGCTTTTTATATGACTTCAATGTGAAAATACATTTCCCGAGATTAAGCTAAAACACGTAGTCAATAAATTGAAAGTAATATTTGAATCCCTGTCCTCCCCCCCCCCCCCCTCCCCCTCCCACAGTAGACTCGGAAACTTATGAGTGCGTTTAGTTTCTAGGCTACCGAACAAGAAGCCAATGCCAATTTACATTTTGTTTGTTTGTGAAGACTCGTCGTTCCAGAAGTCTCGTTATTGCTGTTGGCTAAGCAAAAATACACTGAAAATAAACGTTTGGCTGAATTATAACAGAAGCTCAATGCATATTATGTCGGTTACAAAATCGGTTTACAGAGTATGATAGTAATTACTCAATACAGTATATGGCAGCAGCGCACAATATATAATTAACGCTTGAATATGTGTGTCAATGTCAAATGATGGATGTACGGACCTCTGAGCATTTACATAAGTGTGTGTCAAGACATATTATATCCTGGGCACATCATATCAAGGCATTGAAGAGTAACCTATACTCTTCAATTTTTGTATTCAGTTTCCACATATTAGGCCTACAAATCAATATAAATTACAATACATTTGTTTTTTACGTTGATCAATACCTACTGACAGGAGAATACCTACTACTATGTATCGGTCCAATGAATACAAAATTACTTACTTTTTTACTTACTTACTTACTTACTTACTTACTAACTTACTTACTTACTTACTTACTTACTTACTTACTTACTTACTTACTTACTTACTTACTTACTTTAGGCGGACATATCAATAGGTTGTACTGCCTGGGCTCAATACACATTTCGTGCGTGCGTCGATACACATTCTATATAATGTATGGCCAATGGCCATGTCCTATCCTTGGCAATAGTTTAAAAAAAAAAAATTAAATACAAAGTATTAATTTCAGATTGAAGTAAAATTATAACTCGATTGTAAAAACGCGTCGTGTCAAGCCTACAGTGCATTTCTGTACAATAGTGCGTCTATGGTTGCAGTGTAACAAACGCCCACCCAGTCACCCACCTCATACTCAAACTCATGACAGCATAGACCTAATACGAATGTAAATCAGTCGATCTATATGAAGGTAGACTACCGTACCGTCTTTCATGCACGGGATACTGTGATTGTGCACGGAACATATCGCTCAAAGCATCGTGCAGTGTATAATGCCGTGCGAGCATGTAGTAAAAACCAATAGAGGTGGCTCAGCGGTAAGACGCGAGAGACTCTAATTCGGGAGGTCGTCGGTTCGATTCCGGCCACCTGCAAAACCTGACTGAAGGTTTTTCCGAGGTTTTCCTCAGTCGCAAAATGCGAATGCTGGGAATTTAATTTTACCTAAATATTCTCCTAAAGAAGTAAAAAATTCAAGTGAGTGGCTATATATTGCCACGTAATTCGGGGCAATCGTTACAGTAGCTTTAATCCATATCGTGCCCGTGGCAATCTTCTATGTTATTGTTTGACACTAGGACCTCCCAAAATAAAACACAAATTACCACCTTTTAAATTCTAAATCACACATTTTGACACAAATAAAACCACTTTGTCTAGTACAGCTTGCGAAGGGAACATATCTATTGAGCGAAAGTTTAAGTACGCGAATCGTCTATTGCGCGAAAGCTCTAGTGCGCGAAAACTCTAGTCCGCGAATAGTCTAATGCGCGAATGCTCTAATCCGCGAAAACTCTAGACCGCGAAAACTCTAGTCCGCGAAAACTCTAGTCCGCGAAAAATATATTGAGCGAATAATTAAATGCGCGAATCTTCTAGTCCGCGAATACTTTAGTGCGCGAATGATCTAATGCGCGAAAACTCTAGTCAGCGAAAACTCTAGTCCGCGAATAGTCTACTGCGCGAAAAATATACCGAGCGAAGAATTAAACTAGCGAATAGTCTATTGAGCGAATGTTCTAATACGCGAATAGCCTAATAAGCGAAAACTCTAGTCCGCGAAACCTCTAGTCCGCGAAAGCTCTAGTCCGCGAAACCGGTCCCAACCACTACGTTCCAAAAACATCGCCTGACTAGTGCAGGCCACCCTGGATGGTAGGCGATACGCTACACACCGGAGCATTGCTAGTTGTGTGGATGCAGGCGTCTTCTTCAGTTGGGGTGTATATGGGGATGACAATGTTCGCTTCAGCCTCATCGTGACGACCATGATTATGTTTTACTTACTCAATAAAATATATGAGATAGCAATGTGTAAATATTAAATTCATTATATATGCTCACGTTATGTGAAGACAATGGACTTATGAAATTTGTTGTTGCATTTTATTTTGTTCAAGTGATATTTGGGCTTTACGCTCATATTTTAGCCACGAGGGTAATCGAGACGGTGCTTGGGTAATTACAAATATGAAAAAACGCCACATGGCATCCATACCCAAGCCAGAATTCGAACTTGGAAAGCAACAACCGCGGTTTAATAGAATCACGCGTCACGCCAAACGCTGGCTTGTTATTTAAACCATAACCCCTGATTGTAGGCTGAAATGTGAATAATAAACTTACAATAACGTGCTCGAAAGTGAATATAATCCATAATAGAACTCCAGTTCGTCCAACGTATAGACAACTAGATAAAATAACTTTAAATTATTGTGCCAAGAAGAAGTGGTTGTTATTTGCGTTCTGACATAAAACCTACCCATACCCATATGGATACGTACACTCCCGTTGCATGCACTGTCTTACCTTTACGTTCGTTACACACAACGAAATAGTGTGACATGCGTCGTTTTCGTTACAATATTCTCTTGAGAATTACTTGAGAATTGAGAATCACAACAAAATTGTAGTATTTTGATATTACTATTAACAAGCAGCGCTGTTACTATCCACGATTTACTTTACGTATGGTGTACATACAAATTATGACATGTTTGTTTATAGCCAACTTCAGTTTTACTTTTATGGATAATCTACGGATATAGCAATTCTAATATAAGTATGCCCTGACTTGACATCGAACACAGATCTGCGGCATTGCACGCCATTGCTCTTCCCACTTGAGCTACCGGGACGACATAAACTAACTTCTATTAAATTGATTAATTTGTTGTTGTATTGTTGACACATCGAACAGTGGACTGCATATACCGCAAAAATGTTTTACGTTTTGTAATTATATTTTAAAGTAAAAATTAATATATTCTCTTTGTATATACTCTCGATTCGTAATATCCTCGAATACAATAATCATATAAGCAAGTTGTGTTTGTTAAATTTTATCTTATTGGTAATCTACTTTGAAGAAATGTCATGTGTTTCATCACTTGTAAAAAAGAAGCAGAACACTTCAGATTAATTGGATGATTGATATAATTTAATTAAATAAAAATACAAAATTTGTATTTTTATTTAAGTAAATACATTTAATGTGTTCATATTTACGAAGTTGTCAACTAATTTAGTAGAAGATGAAAATTAAAAAAAGAGGAAAATTCCCTTTTAAATACGTATTAACATTTGTTTATTGATAATTCGCCAAGACTAATGCCGTGTATAGTGGGGAAGGGGCTTGGGGGCTTCAGCCGAGTCAATTCCCCCTTAGCCTCCCCTGAAATCCCGTCGTTTAATTAAATTATTACATTTTAATATAATTAAATAAACATATGATCACAACCATTTTTTATATACCAACCACTAACCATTTTTAATATATAATATTAATTTGTAAAGTACAAGACCAACCCTCATTTAAACCTTGGACAAATTTGGAAGGTGACGATATTTCGGGTCTTCTTACATTTTTTTTTTTTTTTACCACCAGTGAAAATCGCGACGATGAGTGAGTGCTTAATTTATGAAGAAGCATTCATGTCATGGTTAACATGCGCTACACAGGATTCAAATCTGAATGCCAGAACCGCGGTTTACTACTCTAACGACAAGCCGTCAATGACCGCCTATCGTTGGCTTTGGTTCATTTTACATGCATATGATTTACCATGAAAAAGCATAGTAATATTATCTGAATATTTTAACTCCAAGTAATGTGCGCGTGGTAAATTAAAGGTTGCTCTTCTTGTGTTATTAAGTACATAATCGAAATAATCAAATCACTTACCGATACCTTACATATTCATAACAAAAATATGCTGTCTGCGCTGTGTATTATACCGAAATGGACGTAAGCGCAAATTTGTTATAACTAGAGTTTTTGTATGTGTCGTTTATCTTGATTTATTACCATTAATAATTCGTGAAGCAATAAGAACCTGGAATACACGAATATTACTTTTAATATTACTGAATAGAAATATAAATAAATAAAATAAAATGTGTAAACCAATTGGGTGTGATAACGTGAACATGCTGCTTGTGTGGAGACATCATTGTAAATAAATCACTGTATTGTTAACCTACATCAGTATAAGAATACTTATTACTACCTAGTAAAGTTACGGTGAAAACTAAAATACTGGGAGATTGAGATATCTATTTTCTCCACATCTAAATAATACTTGTGTCAATTGTGATTGAGTGACAACGTCATTTGACGTTATCAGGAGTGGACCACCTGACAGCACAAAATGTATAATACGTGATATATATACGCAAACAGGTAACATTAACAAGCAACCGCTCGCAATCGGTGATGATGACGGGGCGATGGTGAGGGGGGGGAAGGGGGGGTGACCCTTGGCGGCACGGTAGGTTAAGCGCAAGAACGGCACATCAATATTCTTGGCAGGCGGTCTGAGTCGAACGTTTTCAGGTCCGACAATATACACAGTATACCTGACCGCAGATATCCTGCTGCGCCTTAATGCAAAGAAAACTCTAATGCGCGAAAGTTCTATTGCGCGAAAACTCTAGTCCGCGAAAACTCTAGTGCGCGAATAGCCTATTGCGCGAAATTTCTAGTAAGCGAAACCTTAGGTGCGCGAAGAGTCTAGTCCGCGAACACCTTAATGCGCGAAAAATCTGTTGCGCGAAAACTCTAGTCCGCGAAAACTCTAGTGCGCGAATAGCCTATTGCGCGAAATTTCCAGTAAGCGAAACCTTAAGTGCGCGAAAAGTCTAGTGCGCGAAATATCTAGTTAGCGAATCTTCTAATGCGCGAATACTCTAGTGAGCGAAAGTTCTATTGCGCGAATGATCGGGTGCGCGAATTTCGCTAACTAGAACTTTCGCGCACTTAAATTTTCGCTCAATAGCTATGCAGCCCTTGCGAACACTTGTCATTACTCCGTCACGTGATTGGTCCGTACAAACACTTGTCATTGCACTAGCTAGCGTGCACGTGATTGGTCCGGACAAACACTTGTCATTGCTGTAGCTAGCGTGCACGTGATTGGTCCGGACAAACACTTGTCATTGCTCTAGCTAGCGTGCACGTGATTGGTCCGGACAAACACTTGTCAATGCTCTAGCTAGCGTGCACGTGATTGGTCCGTACAAACACTTGTCATTACTCTAGCTAGCGTGCACGTGATTGGTCCGTACAAACACTTGTCATTGCTCTAGCTAGCGTGCACGTGATTGGTCCGTACAAACACTTGTCATTCTGTAGCTAGCGTGCACGTGATTGGTCCGGACAAACACTTGTCATTACTCTAGCTAGCGTGCACGTGATTGGTCCGGATAAACACTTGTCATTGCTCTCGCTAGCGTGCACGTGATTGGTCCGGACAAACACTTGTCATTGCTGTAGCTAGCGTGCACGTGATTGGTCCGGACAAACACTTGTCATTGCTCTAGCTAGCGTGCACGTGATTGGTCCAGACAAACACTTGTCATTACTCTAGCTAGCGTGCACGTGATTGGTCCGTACAAACACTTGTCATTGCTCTAGCTAGCGTGCACGTGATTGGTCCGGACAAACACTTGTCACTGCTCTAGCTAGCGTGCACGTGATTGGTCCGTACAAACACTTGTCATTGCTCTAGCTAGCGTGCACGTGATTGGTCCGTACAAACACTTGTCATTGCTCTAGCTAGCGTGCACGTGATTGGTCCGGACAAACACTTGTCATTGCTCTAGCTAGCGTGCACGTGATTGGTCCGTACAAACACTTGTCATTACTCTAGCTAGCGTGCACGTGATTGGTCCGTACAAACACTTGTCATTGCTCTAGCTAGCGTGCACGTGATTGGTCCGTACAAACACTTGTCATTACTCTAGCTAGCGTGCACGTGATTGGTCCGTACAAACACTTGTCATTGCTCTAGCTAGCGTGCACGTGATTGGTCCGTACAAACACTTGTCATTGCTCTAGCTAGCGTGCACGTGATTGGTCCGTACAAACACTTGTCAATGCTCTAGCTAGCGTGCACGTGATTGGTCCGTACATACACTTGTCATTGCTCTAGCTAGCGTGCACGTGATTGGTCCTTACAAACACTTGTCATTGCTCTAGCTAGCGTGCACGTGATTGGTCCGTACAAACACTTGTCATTGCTCTAGCTAGCGTGCACGTGATTGGTCCGTACAAACACTTGTCATTGCTCTAGCTAGCGATCACGTGATTGGTCCGTACAAACACTTGTCATTGCTGTAGCTAGCGTGCACGTGATTGGTCCGGACAAACACTTGTCAATGCTCTAGCTAGCGTGCACGTGATTGGTCCGTACAAACACTTGTCACTGCTCTAGCTAGCGTGCACGTGATTGGTCCTTACAAACACTTGTCACTGCTCTAGCTAGCGTGCACGTGATTGGTCCGGACAAACACTTGTCATTGCTCTAGCTAGCGTGCACGTGATTGGTCCGTACAAACACTTGTCATTGCTCTTGCTAGCGTGCACGTGATTGGTCCAGACAAACCCTTGTCATTACTCTAGCTAGCGTGCACGTGATTGGTCCGTACAAACACTTGTCATTACTCTAGCTAGCGTGCACGTGATTGGTCCGTACAAACACTTGTCATTGCTGTAGCTAGCGTGCACGTGATTGGTCCGTACAAACACTTGTCATTGCTCTAGCTAGCGTGCACGTGATTGGTCCGGACAGACACTTGTCATTGCTGTAGCTAGCGTGCACGTGATTGGTCCGTACAAACACTTGTCATTGCTCTAGCTAGCGTGCACGTGATTGGTCTGGACAACACTTGTCATTGCTCTAGCTAGCGTGCACGTGATTGGTCCGGACAACACTTGTCATTGCTCTAGCTAGCGTGCACGTGATTGGTCCGGACAAACACTTGTCATTGCTCTAGCTAGCGTGCACGTGATTGGTCCGGGCAAACACTTGTCATTACTCTAGCTAGCGTGCACGTGATTGGTCCGGACAAACACTTGTCATTGCTGTAGCTAGCGTGCACGTGATTGGTCCGTACGAACACTTGTCATTACTCTAGCTAGCGTGCACGTGATTGGTCCGGACAAACACTTGTCATTGCTCTAGCTAGCGTGCACGTGATTGGTCCGTACAAACACTTGTCATTGCTGTATCTAGCGTGCACGTGATTGGTCCGGACAAACACTTGTCATTGCTCTAGCTAGCGTGCACGTGATTGGTCCGGACAAACACTTGTCATTGCTCTAGCTAGCGTGCACGTGATTGGTCCGGACAAACACTTGTCATTGCTGTATCTAGCGTGCACGTGATTGGTCCGTACGAACACTTGTCATTACTCTAGCTAGCGTGCACGTGATTGGTCCGGACAAACACTTGTCATTGCTCTAGCTAGCGTGCACGTGATTGGTCCGTACAAACACTTGTCATTGCTCTAGCTAGCGTGCACGTGATTGGTCCGGACAAACACTTGTCATTGCTCTAGCTAGCGTGCACGTGATTGGTCCGGACAAACACTTGTCATTGCTCTAGCTAGCGTGCACGTGATTGGTCCGGACAAACACTTGTCATTGCTCTAGCTAGCGTGCACGTGATTGGTCCGGACAAACACTTGTCAATGCTCTAGCTAGCGTGCACGTGATTGGTCCGGACAAACACTTGTCATTGCTCTAGCTAGCGTGCACGTGATTGGTCCGGACAAACACTTGTCATTGCTCTAGCTAGCGTGCACGTGATTGGTCCGGACAAACACTTGTCATTGCTCTAGCTAGCGTGCACGTGATTGGTCCGGACAAACACTTGTCAATGCTCTAGCTAGCGTGCACGTGATTGGTCCGTACAAACACTTGTCATTGCTGTAGCTAGCGTGCACGTGATTGGTCCTTACAAACACTTGTCATTGCTCTAGCTAGCGTGCACGTGATTGGTCCGGACAAACACTTGTCACTGCTCTAGCTAGCGTGCACGTGATTGGTCCTTACAAACACTTGTCACTGCTCTAGCTAGCGTGCACGTGATTGGTCCGGACAAACACTTGTCATTGCTCTAGCTAGCGTGCACGTGATTGGTCCGTACAAACACTTGTCATTGCTCTAGCTAGCGTGCACGTGATTGGTCCGTACAAACACTTGTCACTGCTCTAGCTAGCGTGCACGTGATTGGTCTAGACGAGACGTACGTACGGGGGTGACACGGATTCCCGCACGCTGCAATGTCACTGTCAATGTCGCCGGCGATCCGTTCGATTGTTTACACCCAGCTAATTGCCAACCTGCTCGATACTCGCACGACGTAACCGTGTACTATTTTTACATCCGTTACGGCGTTCACCTGTTGCATCTGACGCTTTGCCAGACGAGAGTTCGGTAATGGGTGGCGTTTGGCCAGCGGGGAGATTATCAAAACATGTTTGTGTTTGTGTGTGTACCTACGGTGGTCTGTTGTCTAGAGATTCTCGTTTAATAACATCGTAAATAATATTTGCTCTCTTGGCTGGCCAAAACGGTTTGGGGAAAGTACGCTGCCCCCCCCCCCCTCTCCCCCGCCGCCGTCTCTCAGCACCCCTCGTCATGATAGGAAACATTACCGCTTGTGTAGGGTTGCCATACGTCCCGGATTTGCCGGGACAGTACCGGTTTTCGTGATACTGTCCCGGTGTCCCGAAAATAATTTTCGGGACACCCAAATGTCCTGGAAACACAAGTTATGTTAAAATTTAACAAATAGGTAACTTTCTGGTTGTTGCTTTCAAATACTTCGTGCGGCGCAGGTTTGTGTATTACCAAATGGCTGGGGGCATCTAGGTTTCTGCCAACAGAGAAGGTGCATGCGCATCTGTCCATCTACAGCTCTACTGTCAAGGCCAAGGCAGCTAGCTAACCAGCAACCAAATTGCAAGTGACAGCAATTCTCAACTTGTCAATAGTCTTGTCGGCGAGTCATTCAGGGCAGGGTTGTTTTAGTGGTGTCTTCATTCCATAGCGTTGCTACATACGTGAAAATGGCCAAACACAAGTGTCGATTTACAGACAAACTGAAGGAGGAATATCCGTTCCTGTCTCGAAATACACAAATTGAGGGTAAAGTTGATTGTTCTGTTTGACTAAGTGTGTTTGGAATAGAGCACGGGGGACGTTCAGATTTCTGGATCATTTAAAATCGAGGAAACACAAATTGGGTTTAGATGGAAGTGCACAAGTCGAAAAATTAGCGATTGTTTCACGAAAGTCGCTGCTGCAAATGATGAACTTTAGCGTTCGGCTAAAGAGGGAACGTTTTCGTATCACACAGTTATGCATAACCAGAGTTTTAATTCAATGAACTGTACCTCAAGCATTGTTAAAAAGTTGTTGAAAACAAATTTTGTTTTGCGCGAACGAAAACAGCCGATAACGTTTCGTGGCTGCTGCAGTATACTAAATCTAATGTACAAAAGTTAATATAACTAAATAGTAACTTATAGTTATAATAAAAATTATTAATATAAAATGTATAAAATATAGAGCTGATAGCAGCATAGTTTTTTTTTCTAGCATCTGAATTGTTATTAATTATTTGTCCCGGATTTTGTATTTGAAAATATGGTAACCCTACGCTTGTGCAGTTAGGATTTGTAGTTTTTTTTAAATGCGCACACCATACAAAATTAATGTTTTATTTTGGAATTGGAATCTCGTATTAATAACAGCATTATTTTTTCTTAATTTTTTCAGTGGCCGGTAGCGACAATATATTGCTAACTTTACCGATGTTACCCAATTCCCCCCGAATCCGCTTCGGGTTCGTCATCGCTTTGTTGGGGTTTCTTTTTTAGACCAATGTGTCTCTCCAGCTAACTTTTTGCACCGAAATTGTGTGTATGTTTTTTTTTTACAAGTTGACAAAGTTTATGAAGTTTCAACAAAGTTGGGAATTCGTGTCCAGACATGGGGCACGAATAAGTCAGGCTAGACACAACTCTAAACTTTTCGTTTTATCAAACACGAACGTATATTTTATAATTTTACGAAGTACGTATACGTAGCTAACAAAACTGTATCAATCTTGAACTTTAATGTGAACCCGAAAGCAAAAATGGGCTGCTATAGTGTACGGATGTAAATATTAATAAATACATATGCTTCCTGTCTGTATATACCCGCCAACAAAGTTAGAAAATACATTTTCTTTATCAACATAGTTTTGTTCGCAAGTTCCTAGTTGTGTGAACCTAGCACCCCTGCCTTGTCTGGAGTATATTTCAAACGATAAAGAACGCGCGCTATTTGTAAGTTCTAGACTTGTAATTAGCAAGCAAACGCTGTTATAGCGAGGCTTAAAATATACGGCAAGCTGATTTTAATATCCTCTGCACCTGGGACCATTTACTGTTTGAGAGTTTAATAGAACATCAGAACTAAACTATCACACAATCAGGAACTCACGAACGAACAAGAAGAGATGTTCATAAAGAAGATATCTTTACTTACCACCCTTGATTTATATAATATATCAGCGAGCGAGGGTAGATAGGTCTGGTATCCTGCAGAATCTCAGTATTCCAACCTCAATGCTACAAGGGTTGTCACGCGTCATCTCATAACATTTGAGTGACATGTTACTATGTTACGCACCCGTTGTGTTTCAGACAAGAACATAAAGCTTCGCACCTTGGACCGGATATGGAACAAACAGACGGGAATACTGCCCCTGTTATTGACTCTACTCGAGGTGAGTTTCATTACTTGTAACCATAGCTATTCAAGACACAACCTCGTTGACGCGGCCGCAAGACCATTGTGATGCCACAACAATGGTGGTGCGGTGCGGCACCCTGTATGTGTTCACTTATCGTTATTGGGTAAAACGTCTTTGCCCGGCCGAGGCCTAATCACAGGCCTAATGGTAATGTGTGTCTATTTTCACCGCTCAAAGATAGACTTGATAAATTGATTATTTGTTGCGACGTACTCGACAGCTAGGTCATTAGAATAGACTGGTATTTATTAGCTTATTTTCTCCTTCCGAATTCTTCTTCCGAATCCTGTATAGACCTCTACATCGCGGATGTTGCGTCTTCAGGGGAGTCCGGCAAGGGAGGCAAGGTCAAGTGGAAGGTGAGGGGGGTTAGGGGGGTTGACATCATCTTATGTCGCCTCATACGACTGGCAGAGTCACTCCCGGGGCCTATTTTACCCCGGGCGTAGACGGGAATCAAAGATATGCAGGAACACGGCAGGTTCAAAGGAAAACCCGTGCGCTACATATCTCTTGTTTGTGGATGACTCACGAATATAAGTCCACGGTGTTGGCTGTTTCTAAAGTAAAGAATCTGAGTCAAAACAAGACGCTATAATACGCCACTATAGAAGCCTGTCAGTCGAATCAGCATAGTTCAGGTCTTGCAATGTTGTATCGATCGGCGATGAAGATGGTAAACGTTCATGTTTGTTGAGAATAAATGCTTTTTGTTGGGTGTTTTACGTCGTCGCGAGGCATTTCCTTCCCAGTGAGCTGCACCGCAATCAATGGTATAGGCTGTAGGCTAGACATGGGTCTATTTTAGGACTGAGTCGCTTTACGACCTAAGTAACACAGATGACAAGGGCTTAGGCCTACCCCACTGCAGATGGAAGGAGCAAAAGAGGAGGAGGAGTGGATGAAGAAGTATAGTATATAGGCCTATAAAGCAAGAAGAAGAATCGTGACAAGTAATTATTGACAGGTCCAGGTTATGGCCATGGGCTGTAAGAAATGAGTATATTCGGCATCGGAAATCAATGCGTCACTAAAACTAACAAGATGGCTCACGTCATGCACATATGTTTAGTTCTACCGGACCATTTATAATAAGACTTAAATTTCCAGTCCAGGTTACAAACATGTTCTACAAATGCATGAAATTGACCTATTTAACTTTAAAAACGATGTTTATCCTGATCGTAGAAATCAAATCCACTTGTCTTTCTATCTCGAGGAAAGTAATGAAGATAATAATAATAATAATAATAATAATAATAATTATTGTTATTATTATTATTATTATTATTATTATTATTTAACAGGTTTGTATTTGTTTGGAGTATGAAATTGAACTAAAATATAACCTTATTTTCCACTGAAGACAGAAACAATTAGTTATAAGTTATGACGGTTGACACGTTTACAAAAAAATAACCTAGTCAGATAATTTCTGTCGCTATTCATAGGTTGCACGTGCGTCACATCTGTGCGCTTGGAGGCCATCTTTGCGACAAAATTTTGACGTTACCATGAGGCACGAAGAAACAACTGAAGATCACCCGCATACGTAGTTCTTTAAAATTCAGCATGTTTTGTTTGGTATTTGTGGTAATTGGTGGTTTTGTTACCATGTTTACCTTTTTAGATTCTATAAATGAATGCTTTTCGAACATTTGAATAATATCCGCCAGTGACCAAGGATATGCCTACGTCACTTATGTAGCAATCATGGCCGCTATGCAATGTGCGTGCTTTACGGTCCCGAATAACGATCTCCCCTGCTGTAATTGCTAAGAAGAAATTGAAAGACTGCTAATAATAAGGCAAGGGGTAAGAATGGAGAAACACCTTTCTGAGAAACGTGATAAATGATCTTTAAGGGTTGTCGACCTCCCAACCAACGTATAATAAACTCAATGGTAATACTGCACAATAGCCGATCCATATTTCTACGGTCATTATACTCAACCGACCAATCAGTTAGCAGAATGAGCACCGCCTTCTTTTGACGTCGTCGTTGTATTATGAAGTTGAAGTTATTGTCTCGGCCCAGTTATAATCGACCACCGTTATCAACTGAGTGGATGGAATATCTATTTATTTATTTATTTATTTATTTATTTATTTATTGGTTGATTGATTGATTGATTGATTGATTGATTGATTGATTGATTGATTGATTGATTCCTTCCTTCATTCATTCATTTATTCATTGTATATATATTCAGTTATAAAACTTATTTACAAAGGAGAACAACAAATAAATGATAACAGTCAAAGCATGTGTGGTTATTGGCGCGGCCCGCAAATAGCGACGCGCTAGGCACATCGTGCTACCCCCATGTCGTGCACCAACTGATAACACTCGATCAGAGAAGTGCATCATGCAAGCGGCCGCGATGCGCGGGAGGACGATCACACGCTAATCACGCCACTCATGTCAGCTAGCAGTTAGTTACACACACACACTTCACCGACGGTGCCGCAAATAGCGACGCCGATATTGACTACTGCATAATATGTCAAGGATGGGCTGGCGAGTTACACAAGCGAGGGTGGTTATATACGTCATAGGCGATTGGTTCTCGCTTGGCCAATCAGAGGTCGGTATTTGGAATTGGGACTCGCCGGTTGGCTACACGAAGCACTCGTCTGTTCGAAAGCATATGTGATTTCGGGGGCAGGTATAGGCAACCCAAGACAATCTTACACATGCTTTCGTCACAGGCGAGGCGAGGTATTCGTAGCCAACCAGCGAACCGCCCGAGAAAAGCGCGCGCAGATAACGATTGCTGATTGGCTGCGAATATCTCGCCTGAGATGAAAGCATCTGTAAGGTTGTCTTGGGTAGCCTATATACTATTGGTTATACATTATCATAATTCACAATAAGCTATAAATCGTAAGATGTATACCATATCGTAACAAGCTATTTTATCACAGTACAAAGATGAGCAAATATAGTATATAGTATAATATACTTATATAGTATAGTATATAGAGTATAGTGAACTTTGATTTTGTTTGCAGTAAATCATGCGCGCGTGAACCAATTTCCTAGCGGTTAGCGGTTTGAGATGCTTTTACTAAATAGTCACACGCGAATGTGGTCACGAACGTACAAGAGAAAATATGTCACGCTCGCAATTAGTTTAAACTAATTATTTATCTATTTAATTTAACAATTTGTGATACTTTTTCATAATGGCGAGAGATAGTCTGTGAGTATTACTATTCACATGATAGCTATATGAATTGAACTTGCCCGCAAATGTGTTGACTGTTGATAAAGTAGATAGCTCTACAATCCGTCGCATCACGAACTCACGTTCTCGGTTCCACGCTGCAAACAAAAGTATTTCTCGACGGTTAATGGCGATTATGTTCATGACATATGAATATGTCAACATCTAATTTGTCCGTGAGCTCCGTGCAGGCCCACCTTCTGGTTGAACCACGCTCGCATGTTTTCAGGAAGCGTTTTGGTCGACGTATACGGGCGTGTACACGTCCATGCACGTTCTGCGTGATTGACGAACCTATATAGCAATTTACCCGGCTATAAACGCATCTACCCCCCCCCGTGCCCCCTCACATTAATTGCTAAATTGCGTGCCCCTAAACGGGAAATAAAATGATCTTCTTTCCATTCCGAATTTCCCATGGCACCCCCGCTATGCAGATAAATAGCACATCATTTCACGTATAACCGTGCCCAAAACTTGTGGCCATACGAATACTTCAAGTGTGCATGCATGGTTGATGCAATGATCGATCAGCGATCGAGTCTAACCTCGATAATGTCGATACCTCGCATATGTGCGAGGTCGTCGCGTCAAGGGCGTCGAAAGGTGTCATAATCACGTCGGAATGGCGTCGCGACGCTTCGCATAGCATGCATTACTGACCTTGTTAGCGTGTCAAGGTTACGTCGGGTGTTTACGGTGTTCGTGTCTTGTGACGGGTGGATGCGTACATATATATATCTATATGAATATGTTTCAAGAACACTCTTGACGTGGTTGTTATATGAAATCCAGAAATTAAAAAACCAACCCCGACTGGGAATCGAACCCAGGTCTCCCACTTGCCGGGTGGGCAATATATATATATGTTCTTGTATATATATATGTTCTATATATATATACGTATATATATATATATACATATACGCGTGTCCCGGTCAGAGATGCAGATTTGTGAACTAAAAACAATTTCCGTGAAACTTCCCAATTAGCTGTGATGTGCATGAGCCGACGAGCCAGACCACAAAACGTCCATGCAAAGTTTGTACCTAATAGAGTCGGCTTCACGTGAAATTGCGATGGTAGTAGCACCGTCGCAATTGTGCACTGCTGTGCACGATAAGCACAAGACTCAATTCCAAAAATAGCCATGTGGCCGTGTTTTGTTTCGGACAAATATTGAATGTGCATCCATCAAAGAAAGATACAACAATGGAATTGTCTAGCAACACGTGTGATGTCACAGCAGCGTCAATTGAGTCTTATGCTATTAGAAAACACCAATACAGTTGGCGTTAATAATGATATTCTTGCACCGACTACCTTTACGAATATATAAAATAACTCCAGGAATCTGTCGATTTTCGTTGAATAAGCGTGTAGTAGATGAAGTTCGATAAGGATCTGAGGTCAAAGATTCACACTCTAAAAGTGAGTGGCTACTTTTTAGACGTTTCCTAGCGGCAAAGTGTGCAGAACACAAGTTCGTATATAGATGTTGTTTCATTCAAGAACTCTTCTGTCTTGTTACTACTGTAGAGAACCACGGGAACAACTTGACGAAATGGGAGACATCACCGTGAATATATCTTATACGACGAGGATCATAAATAATAAATATCATGTGCCTTTTATATTTCCCACGACATGTTATATTGATGTAAGCTACCTCAATGTAATTTCGGCTATATTTGGACGGTGTTATATTTACAAGGGAACTGTTTGAAATATGGACCGGTTGGCGATCAGACGTGACGCCCATTTATCAACCTCAAAGCACGCTATGCCATCCATGAGATAACGCGCTGTACGAAGGGGTAGTACCGAACATATATCTGCATTCTGCTGCTGTCGTTACAGTCAAGATGATTGGGTACATTAAATTAAAGGTGTTTATTTCGATCACGTGACATCATGTTTTCGTATTTCTCAGAACAGTTTATTGAAACGTCAGCTATTTCTATGGCGATCTATCTATAGCTCCACATTTTGTGATTTTATGAAGGGGGATATTATTTCATTTATTTAACGAAATACAAAAAAATTGTATTTGTTATTTATTTTACATTTTCTACTATCCTAGAAGAATTTTGACCCGCTAAATGTACCTGCAGTACGCAGCTCCAGAGGTTGACTGCGATGATTTTTTTCCACGTCAATGGTCACAACGACAACTTCATTTACAACAACGCAAAGGAAACTCAACTAACAATAGATAGCGCTGCTAAGCTACCCCCTTATCTGCGCCATTGATGGTTTCAACAAATCAACGATGGGGTCGATGAGTGATCTCCTCCTCATAGACGTTTATTTGCTTGAAACCAGATTGCATCTAGTCTATTTTGAGTGGCCTATAGTATATGTAGGCTATACTGCAAGCTTATCTTACGGCCTATGACGGGGACGTTGTGTCTAGGCTAGCTCTGCCTGTCGTACGACGCTACTAAAAGAGGCGACGCTATATAATATAAGCGTTCGACTTAAGTAGCTAGAAAAGCAGCGGCAGCATTCAAGACTTTTTGTATTCGTATCAGTAAAATTACATTGAATATATCTACATTTTGGAATTATACGGCCGAAGATATTATCATTCAAGAGCTACCAGTGATTCTCAAACCAAGTATGCAGTAATAGAGACAATTTCAATAATATCTCAAAATGACGAATTTGATCTAAACGCAATACTTAAAAAAAAAAATCAAGTCAAACTGTAGATCATGATAATATATCTAGCCCCGCGTAATTCCAAATTTGTTTTAAAGATTCGAACAAAAGTGATACACTCAGTTCATAGGGCGGTTGCATCGTTTGGACCTTGGCCACCTTCCCGTCCGACTATGTAGGTTATCGGGTATTGCCACTTTGTCAACATTTTGTTGGCTTTTATCCTAACTAAACCGTAACACACGTTAAAAAGGTATAATGTGTGTAAGAACTACTACAGAAACGTATTTTCTAGGAATGTCAAACGATACGAAATTCCATATCGATAATCGCGAACACAATAAAACAATTATCGCGATATATCGCAATAATATCGGCGCAAATAATATCTTCTCGATATTGCATTTTCAATTTGTATCGCGATCTATCGTCGCGATATTATGAAATAAGCACTAATAGTACTACTTTTTAAGTAACTATACTGATTTAATTACTTCTACAAACTAACTAACCACTTAAAACTACTTTTTTGCGCCAAATTCAAATATGAAATCAAGTCGCCGCGATTATCGGGATATCGCACAGAATTTAATATCGTACGATTATCGCGATATGGCTAGCCATATCGCGATAATATCGATATACGATGTTATCGATATTTATCTATATGCGATTATCGTTGACATTCCTAGTATTTTCTGTAATAGCCGTTAGCTTTATGTCACTCTGATCTGCCTGGTTAGTATTTTCTATTGATTTTGCCTCGTCTGGGAATCGAACCCCTATTCATTTCTTACTTAGATAATAATAATCCACGCGAGCTGCCAAGCATGTCGTGTGTGAGGGGGGGGGGGGGGGGGGGTAGGTTGATGACGTCACGCACACTCGCTTACAACCGACCGACGACCGTGAATATATACTCGCGCGAAAAGTGTGAAAACTATTTCGGAGGTTGACGTCCCCGTCCTTCGTCCGTCGCGGTGATGGATCCAGTCGAGCGGGATCTTAACTGACGAGGTTCTAAATGTTTCACGTTTGTTTACAAAGCTGTGCATGTAATTAGATGCGACAAACCTTGCGTCATATCAGGCTCAACGCTACGTCTGTCTGTGTCTGTCTGTCTGTCTGTCTGTCTGTCTGTCTGTCTGTCTGTCTGTCTGTCTGTCTGTCTGTCTGTCTGTCTGTCTGTCTGTCTGTCTGTCTGTCTGTCTGTCTGTCTGTCTGTCTGTCTGTCTGTCTGTCTGTCTGTCTGTCTGTCTGTCTGTCTGTCTGTCTGTCTGTCTGTCTGTCTGTCTGTCTGTCTGTCTGTCTGTCTGTCTGTCTGTCTGTCTGTCTGTCTGTCTGTCTGTCTGTCTGTCTGTCTGTCTGTCTGTCTGTCTGTCTGTCTGTCTGTCTGTCTGTCTGTCTGTCTGTCTGTCTGTCTGTCTGTCTGTAACTGTATGTCTGTCGCATGCAACACCCACGGTGTATTGTGAATGAAATTAACATTTGACTACACAGGATGTAACCATAAGTAAAGTTCGGAGAATGTGATATAATTAATATTTGACAATAATTTGGATGGTAATTACGAACATTTTCTGTGTCTTGATACGGGTTGTGTCCGAAAATTAACAACTCGTTACCAAATAAGTCTGGCAATAGAAATGTCGGTATTATATTGTATAATATAAACATCATCCTCGCACAAATAAAACTAAATTAACGACCCGCAAAAAATCTGGCAACGTAGCCGATCCGCCAAATCTATTTTCCTTTTTCCGTTTATTAGTCGTATAACGCGTTTTGATGCAGAGGTTTTTAAACGTTGTCCGACTCTTGAGGTCACCTTTGAAAGAGTTCATGCATGTGGTTCAGCCAAGTAGCCCATCATCACTTGGACGGGGGTTGGCTACGTGCCACCGTAGTCGGTCACGGACCAGTGCACGTCTCCTGCACGGTGACAGGAGTTGCTTTATTTGCGTTTGCCCAGCAATTCGCTGATGTAATCACATTTAATGGCCACCGCAATACGTATCAACAAAGCGCGGTTTTCTTAGCCATTCCACGATTTAAATTATGTTCGTTTTAATGAGGTTCAGGATCTTATGTAATAGAGCCCGTTGCAGCCAAGCTTATGAAAACTACTCGCTTCAAGAGTCGTGCCGTGATGAGACAATATACAAGTTCGGATTTTGGAATTATGGGAATTCTAAACTTCTGGCTTCGGCTTACAGAAGTCCGGTCTTGTGGCATTTCGGACTTAAGAGATGCTTCCAACTTAGTATTGTGAAATTTAAATGTAGTGTGTACACTGTACATTGTACATCGCAGCAGTTATCTTGTTTTAGTTTTAACGAGTGCATTGCACTTCCAAATGGCTTCGCGGATATTTACGTTGTTTGGAAGTTACTTGTTTTGAATGTCCTATTTATTCGTTACTGTGGTTTGTACGAAATCTCGTAAAAATCAGAGTAAATCTGTGCTACAGTAATAATGGATAAACATTAAAAAAAAATTATTTTCATGATGGTGGATGATCAAAGGGTTCCAGATTTACATTGACATTAACTAGTTATTTACACAGTATATTTCGTACACATCCGTTGAGCCGTTTCGTTCTAAATAGCGCGAACGTAAGATTATAAAAGTTAAATTTTATTTCTATTCTTCTACAATAATAGCTTTTGGCATTCACAAACAATTTCGTCGAAATCCGATTATCTGCTTAAGCTGTAAGTTTGTGACACGCCCAAAACAAAAAAGCAAGACACGAACGAATAAAGAGATAGAGCGAGAGGCAAAGGGGAAGTTCTATTTGACACTCGTTTCGCTCGCTCGCGCCCTCTCCAAGTCTTCCCCCTGACCCGGGGATAAATGGCTCCAGCCAGGGTGGCTCTGCCTGTCGTAAGAAGCGTCACAGAGGCAGACGTCATAAATACCTTGTGGCTGAGAACGTCGTTAAACAATAAATAACAATACATAATAATAATAATAATAATATTAATAAATACATGAAGAAGAAGTAGTAAGAAATTGTCGAAGCATGACCAAAAGAACTTCTTACGCCTTACCAGTGATGATTTCAGGCATATCCCGGGGGGGGGCGGAGCCCCCCCCCCCCCCCGGCAGTTGTAAATGCCCCCCTAGCAGATTGAAAAAATCACATGAAGTAATGTAAATTTGCAAAAAAAAAATGCAAAACACAAGAAAATGAGGTATATTTTCCACCTCATATAGGACTAGGAAATAAATCGATTTCCACGAAAAACTCATCTACATAAATGTTGCAACATTTTATTTTCTATTTAAACGATGTTAGGTAAAGGTAAGAATGTCAAATAGGAATCACCTCATATTCGAAAACTGAAAGAAAGGATGGCATCAACAGAGACCATAAGTAACCCCCTCCACCCCTGCCTTTTGTCACGGCGTAAAAAAAAGCCATAAAATGAGTTACTAATTTAGCAGCACCCCAGATTTGTATCAGCCCCCCCTAGGAAAAATGTCTGAAATCATCACTGCGCCTTACTCCTTACGCTTACGCATTGAAACATGCTCATTCTAATGTTAAAATATTATACGCCTTACTACAACTGATTGTGAATGGCGCTTCAGTAGAAATTGAAAGTAATATGACCATTTCAGGTTGAAGTTTTCCGTATTTTTCCACCGCTGTACAACATTTTGTATCGTTTCTTTGAGAATTGTCTTTATAGACCTTGATATTATCTCGGACCACATCATTCCGGTGTATTTGTTTTAAATT
Source organism: Isoperla grammatica (assembly GCA_945910005.1). Classification (NCBI taxonomy): domain Eukaryota; kingdom Metazoa; phylum Arthropoda; class Insecta; order Plecoptera; family Perlodidae; genus Isoperla; species Isoperla grammatica. Next base: position 45,690,294 of record OX246738.1, on the reverse strand, counting down.
GCGTTTTAAAGTTACGCTCGTAGTTATTAATCTGTCTGTGATAGCGAAGTCTAGGCGGCCGTCCAAACCTACCCACACAGTTTTTAAACGAAGCGTGTTTCCTTTATCTTTCGCCACGGGCGACATTTGAGTACGATTTAAAAACTCAACTCTCATTTCTATTTAATTAAGACACTTGTGTTCTATTTGCGTGAAGGAAGGGAGATGTTCGAATGTTCTGTGTGTTTTGGGCCAAGGGGTGGGGAGAGGGGGATTTCCCTCTTTGTATTCTCGCTATAAATCTCGCGTCGCGACTCTCTGGGTTTTTGGTTCAAGGCTTTTAGAGTTATGAAACCATCTCCCGGGGAATAAGTTCTTTGGAAAGCCACATTCGACGCGGAATGATATAATTCAAACAGATGTTGTTATTATCATCATCACACGAGATCATAGCCAAGTCGCAGAAATAATCGCAACGTCAATTTATTTTTAAGATATTTTTTTAATAAACGAGAGACGGTTGGCTTGCGAACGAGTATCTCGACCGTATCAACAAACGCAAACAAAGAGGCCGTTGCTTCGCGGCCACGGCCCACGGCAAAGATGTTGACAAGGTATAGTCGCCGTACAACATCTTCGATAATGCTTCCGTCACAGGTGGGCCGGGCCCTCTGGCAGTCCGGGCCCCCGGGCTGCCACCAGAAAGTTCCTATGATGTATCTGTATATTGCTAAAAAAATCTTAACCCACTCTATAAGTATTATCATTGATTAAACAGGTGTTTTACCACCTGTTTAAGCAATGGTATTATTTTGAAATTATAATTGAATTTATTGTAACATTTATTGTAAATATTCAATGCAATTTATTGAATATAATTGAAATTATTTTGCTACTGGTAGGGTGGCCTCTGTTACTCGCGCCCTAAAATCGCGTTTTAGCTGCCATAAAATTCAATGCAACCCCAAAAATCCTCCGACGGCTGGGGCTTTGCCCCAGACCCCAGCTGCGCCACGCCACCTCGTGTGGGCCCCCCCCCCGAAACCCAGCATCCCGGGCCTTTTTATCCCAGTCCGCCCATGGCAGCCAACCAGCGGCCGTGACTAATCCAAATACCTGTTCGGGTTGGCCGAGACCGTAAACACGCCATTGATTGATGACGAAAGCATTACCGAAGTTGTTGTAAGACAACTATAGTTGACACTGAGTTGTTTTGTGTGTTTCAGAGCCTCCGGGACCACATAGCTGCGTGCAGCGTAGCGGGCATCCTGAGGGACTGTGTGTCCCCACGACAAGGTAATTAGGGCACGTGGTGCAACATGTCTGGTGCTGACTGTAGCCTGCCCATCTCAAAACAATGGTGCCATTTTTTGTATAAGCAAACAAAAAGTAGAAGTAGTAGTATCGTGTATCTTTATTAGCAATGAATTTGCTATAAGCAATATGCGTCCAGCTTACATGATGGTGTGCTTACATGAGTAGGCATAAGTCAATATTATTCAACTATTATGTAACATTTTAATACCTATAAGTATACACATTATTTACCGTGCAAGTGTAACCAGTACACCAGTACACCAGTAGAATACATAGATTTCATTGCAAATCTCTAGTAAGCCATTCAAAACATTGTTTTAAATCTATGTAGGCCCTAGATTTTTACTCTAACGGTTTTTAAATAGGACATTTACCTAATTGTATTCTAAAAATAAAAGCCATAATGTACAATACAATTTTGTTCCTACATTCCATTAATCGGTACGTATTTGCTATTTTTAAGATAACTCTCAGTTGCAAATTTTCAGTATCACTAAGAAACGCTTGAAGAAACGCACCGACGAACAAAAATCAAATGTCAATTAAGTGACAAATAGAAGTATGTAAAAGCTTGAGAAATCTGAATCTTACGTTCGATTCGCACCCGCGTTTAGTCGGAATGGAATGGAATGGACGAATCTTATCCCGTCAAGAAGTGTTTATATGCAATGTGATAAGTACTTGTAGCCTGGAGGTAGCTCGAGAGCTGTTAAAATAATGAGACATACAATAAATGGAATAGGTAATAATCACTAATCACCCTTCCCCCAGAATAGACAATAATGTGTTTCCAGGCAAGTTGAGGAGTCCTGCTATCCGCCTGCTGATCGCCATGAACGCGACCAACTCGCTTGTGAAGCTAGTCAAGCAACAGATGCTGCAAGAGGGCGGCCATGTTGACGAGCCGTTACTGCAGGAGCTCGTCTGGATCCTGGCACAGCTTGCGCAGAAGGGTGAGTACCCCCGTCTTGATGCACCTCAACCCTATTCTTAACTGTTGTGAGCAAAACCTAAATTTTTTTTCTAAAATTTTGTCTCAATATTAAAGAATTTTTGGGGATTTTTGAATTCCTAAAATTAACCAAATGTTGAACATTTACAAATTTGTTTAAATCATACACTTTGTTAAAATGAAGTTCATTGGAGCCAAACCGACCTGGTAGGATGCTCTTCAACGCCCGTTGAAGATCTCTGATAAGGGTTCAAAATATTGCGGTTTTAATTGTTTTTATCTTGACAAGGAACAGGGTATAGTCCAATTACTAGGTCTTAAATAACGTTTTTACCTGTTCTACTATGTTTCCGTTTTAATTAATCATGATGAGTAAATACTATAAAAATTGTATACGTTTACATTTGATAACATCTAAAACTTGCATGTCCGTGTATAACATATGTTGAGTGTATTACAGAAGGCATTTTAGGTAAATGAATAAATGTAAAATGTTCCAGATGCTAAATTCGCAGTGAAGACTCGACTCCTCGGGGCTGTGAAAACATTCCACATGTTGTTACGCAACCATTGCAATAACACACGGTTGGTGTTCCCGATTCTCCTCGTGATAAAGTCCCTGTCGAGGAACTCCTCCACGTCGGCAGTATTAGTGAAGGACGGCATCACCGCGACTATGGAGAAGACTCTGGTGGTGATCGGCTTCTCGCCCAATCCCAAGCTGAGACTCGCGATAAACATTCTCAATCATCTCACCAAAAGTAGTGAGTGACACATTTATTACACAGTTGTCCTGGCAATGGAAATAAAAACTCTCTAGTCACTTAAAAAAAATTAAAAATGAATATGGAAATTTAAATTTACGACCGTGACTATTTTAGATTTTACAAAGAAAAAAGAATCATAAAATGCAATTTTTGTTTTATTTTTTTTTTATTGAAAAGTAATATTGTCTCAATATAATCTCATTTGTTTTGAGTTTGTGTACAGTATACTAGTGTATTAATAATTTAAAATAAGGGATACTGCACTAAATGTCTGTTTGAATCATATTCTTATAGGATAGTATCTCAAATTCTCAAAAATACTAAGCCACTTGTAAAAAGCGAAAACTGGGCTCAATTTACATTTCTAAGAACTAATTATACTATGTGAAAGATATCTGTATTGTAATTAGGAACCCATTGTATGGTACTGTACTGTACTGTCCTGTACTGTATGTAGTTCTAGCTATATTATGTCGTTAACAAACAGTATTCAGTTCTTTCTAACCCAATTAATTGAGCCCAGTTTTTGTTTTAGCCTTATTGAGATATGATTAAAATACAGTCTTTCCTAATATGATTACACAACATTTCAATTTTAATACTAATGTTGCTTTATTTTTGTTCAGAATTATGTTGCGCTCGAATTGTAAAATCCAGTATTATCCACCTGATTCTTCGTATATTCGAACGCTGGGACCGTTTCGATGGGAAAATGAGGCTGCGTATTTGCAGCTACACGCTTGTCACCCTACAGCATCTCTGCTCAAACAGTAAGTTGACGCTGGATGAACAGTAACAATTTACATACCGCAACCTCTTCTCCAACTCAATCTCCTCTTGATCTTTTTACTTTTAGTCAAGGTTGCACGGTGAACCTCAAAGTAAGACTGTCGCATTGGTACAAAACAAAGTGGCCATTTATTCTGAGGAGCAATATAATGTAGGCCTATTAAAAATGTATTTTTTTTACATTGTTAATACATTTGAAATTTGACACAGTGCATTGGTCTTGCACTGATTATCATATGAAACAATATGTAGAGTATATTCCCTTAAAGTCTACAATTTTGGCCATCCAAAGTTTTACTTTTATCACATCAATTAATTTCTTTTACTCATTAATTCTCCTGTTTGAATAACAAGGGATGTTCAACATTGTGGAACCCTTACTAACGTCTATAAGCCCTTCACTTCTTTTTTAATTTTTTTTTTGGCATCTGATGCTGCAAGCATTGCCTTCATTCTACATCTTTACAGTGGAAATTCATTTGTAAATTTTTTCTCATTTGTAAAATAGTGTATTGTCCCCGTGTAAAACATTTGTCTTACGAGTGACCGTACCTTACAGAGGCATGCCGCAAGAGTTTGCGATCTCTCGGAGGCCTACAGCTACTGTACAAGTTCAGTTGCACGTGTCCCGATCACAAGTCTTTCGACGCCCTTCTGTCGCGTGTGTGCGGCGTCATAAACATCTGTCTCGAGCGGAAGAAGCTTCCGATCGAGGTACCGATGACCCCCGCGCTATTCACGCTGCCCGTTGTCAGCGACTACCTCACCAACGACCTGGGTAAGAACCTCATTAGTCATTGTATTATTTACGAACACCGACAGACGGTTGGTTCGGGGAGAAGACAATGGGATGATCTATTAAACATCCGTCAGCATTGTTATTATTCATCTACGACATGCATACCGGTACACCAGCTCATTAGCAAAACATGAGCATTTTAAACACGTCCAAGCATGTCAAATAGACTACAGTAGTTAAATAGATGAGCTTTTTGCATTGCCAACTATTTTTATTTAAACTGAGAAAAATACTCTGTGAAACATTAGAAATGCATTCTATGATTTTGTATCTTAAAATGGGAAGTGTTTGTAAGACTTTAACGTGTATTGTATTGTCTACTCAGTTACAAGAACTCATTTCCAAATAGTTGTACATTTTGTATTCCTGATCGTTGATCAACTTTTAAAAAAAAAATGGCGAGCGATTTTTACACTGTTGGTAAGCTTTGTCGTACGTAGTACAAGTTTATTATGAAAAGGAACAAAGTTCTGCAATGCTAGCTTTCACATTCACATTGTTACCATGCCTGTTATAATAAGTGACTTGTAATATGCCCCAAGCACATCGTGTGAGAAGTCGACATTATGCAAATAGTGCTGTAAATACAATACAATACTCGTGTTGGAATCTCGATGGTAACCTTGAACTCTGTCGCTACTAAAGTGCGATGCGGCTCTTCTTCCCGGGAGACGACTCCGGGATCGGACGACGACGACGAAGATTATCCGGACGAGGAGGACGATGAGGGAGTCCCTCAGGATATGGAGGAACTGGAAGACAAGGGTCCCTACTATGCGGCCACGATCCCCATCCAGCGAGACATAGACGACTTGCATCAGTGAGTCCAGTCGGCACACTTACTTACTATCATAAGACGCTCTCATCAGTAAAAAATGAAAATGTGAATACAAAAATGAAAATTATATTGTAATGTTTATGAAATCATAAAAATGTATTCAGAACATTGTCAATAATTAAGCAAACAAAAAATCAGGATTATTTCCTACTACAATATTATTACTACTTGAATAGAGTTATTAGTTTTTACAAAACTAAATCATGAACCATGATTATTTTGTATTATTAATCACATTTTCAATGAATTATGAATGTTCTAAGGATAGTAAAATATAAACTTAGGTAAATTGCATGCGGTTTTACTATTGAGAGTATCCCTCCAAAGGCCTTAAAGGATAAAGTGCTTTCAATTAATATTTAATATAATAATTGATGGTCTGTTTGTTTGTTTGAGAGTGCATTTGAATTAGTTTTGTGTTTTACAGATACCATCCGTACTTCCAAGAATTCAACAAAGGCGACGCCTTCTCGAACAGTTCCAACTACGTGGTGAACGGCACGTATCCGTACATCGGCAAGATGTTTGTGAAGAGCGACCTGTGTCCGCCTCAGAACCCCAGCCTGATCAACAAGTTCGGTCTGTACAACAAGATGGCCAACTCGTCCAACTCTACGGCTCAGATGGTGGCGTCACTCAGCGAGAACTCTCTGCAGCAGAAGGAGGTGGAGCGGAAGCTGGGGGACGAACGCCATTCGGTCGTCAACTCCATATCGGAGCCGCAGATGAAGAGGTACATCGAGTTGAGAGCCGATAATTTGCGGTGTCAGAAAATGGTTTACGTTTTTCTAAATTTTAATTTAATTTGTTGTTCGTCGCGTACAGGATGGATTTTCCTGAAATTTCGTCAACACGTGTGACCTATAAAGAACTTATCCAAATCCGTCAACATGCCGACAAACACAATACGTATTAGCATAACAAATAAAATAAATTAATTTGTTCTTCCGACAAAGTTGCAAGAACTGATTTTCGCCTTTCAGTTGGGATATTTATATCATTTATTACCGCTATGTGTTTCGTTGCTATGATGGCTCTAAAGTCACTGTTTAATGTTTATATTTACACCAGTATCGTATTGATAGATTAAAGTCGATTTCCAAAGTTGGAAACAACAAACCATGGACTTTCTGCATTGGAAGCAGCAATAAACCCACTAACACAGAATGTTGTTCTCTGCGTGCAGGTACACAGCAAACAGCGAGCACATGATCACCGGCCTGACCTGTCTGGCCAACATACCAAGCCTCTGTGACTACCGGGAGGCGTACTGCATAGTGGCCTCCCGAGTCAACACAGTCCTGCCGTTCGTCAAGGCCGCCTACCCGGATGTGATGGGGGGAGATGGGGCCGGTAAACTAGAGCCTCTCAACACCAAGGACCGGAAGGTCTGCAGGTCAGTTGACTGGCTTTTACGGTATTACTGGTGTCTTGCGGATCGAGGTGACTTTAATAAACTGCCAACCCACATCAAAGAGATTAAGAGCTTTATAAATTTCAAATATAAACTGAAAACATTTTTGCCTCAAAAAACTCGCAAAGTTTCTCCACAGGGAGGAAATACAAATTTGTAGGCTTGGTGGATTTGTAAAAATAATATTTTGTATTTTTTGTTTTATTATTTCGTAATTTTGTAAATTGAAATTGATTTGATTATTTAGTTTATTTCAACATTAGTTTTTATAATTTAGAATTATACTAGTTTAGTTAAGTTTAGTTTAATATTAAGTAACTATAAGCTGTGGTCTATATGGACATGTATAACTCCTGTAATATATGTAAACCATCAAATGACGACGAACAAATAAAATAAATAAACTAGGGGGTGGCAGAGTTATCGAGAGAGATATACTGTTTTAGTTAAAACTATCATTTAAAGTGTGATAAATTTGGGTTTAATTTGTCGAAATGTTGATAGGTTGAGTGTATAGCTAAAGATTTGCTTATTAATGCTGAAAAGGAGCCACATTATCTATGTCTGTATATTTGTTACTTGTATTTTATTGACTGTTTTATTGACTGTTTTGTAGTACTAGATTTATATTTGCTACTAAATAATTGACAACTTCTGATACTTGTTCACCACAACAGTGTGTGGACGCATAAGTGAATTGTATGAAGGCTAAGTAATAAATAATAATAAATAATAATAATAATGCCCCCAGGTCTAAGCTGCTGACGTGTGTGGAGCGCGGGTTGCACCCCAACCACCTCATGAACAGAGTCGTGTTCGACCTGGACCAGCTCAACGTGACGCAGCAGCAACAGCCTGCGCAGAACATCGGCGAGGGTCCCGTCAGGCAGCTGTTCAACTCGGACGAACAGAGCCTGGGGAAGAAAGAAGTCACCAAGCCACATCTCGCATTCGAGTCGCGGTTCGAGAGCGGTAATCTCCGGAAAGCCATTCAGGTGAGTTTAGAAATGGATTTTGCGTTTAATGTTCTGTAGATGATAGATTTACTTGTCTTTTTTTTCGAATCATCGCACAAAGTAGTATATTATCCAGTTTGGTTTCAAAATAATAAAATGTTTGGCAGTGGAAAAGGGGCAAGTGACAGTTATCAAAAGCAGGCAGGCTATATATGCTTTAGCCAACATTCATCAGCTCACACCAGATTCATTCACACCCACAATACTGGGTCTGAAGATGATCTTCTTGTCCTTGTAAATAAACTGTTTCATATTTATCTGTAGATCGTTGATAATTTCTAACCCTCCATTATTCCAAAATTTGGATATTGAAAGTCATTTTAAACATCCCCTACGAAGGAAATAACATAAATTCTCGTGCTTTTGTAGCCATTTGTGTCAAATGCTCTTAATCATAACAAAATACTTACTAGACCATAAAGATAAATTAATCTTTTTTGAAAGAACTTGTTTTGTACCAACAGAATAAACATATTTGTGCTTTAATGTAAGGAAAGCTGAGATCCACTAGTTGTAAGGTAGAGAGTGGGAGTGCTGAGATCGGAGTATCTTCGTTGCAGATCGCTGCCCGCGAGTACGATCTGATCCTAATGCCGGACGTCAACTCCGCGAGACACCACCAGTGGTTCTACTTTGAAGTGAGCAACATGGAGGCTAACATACCGTACGTCTTCAATATCGTCAACTGTGAGAAACAAAACAGCCAGTTTAACTACGGTACGTTGAAAACTTGTCAAGTGACTCTTGATTGATTAATGTGTTCTACTATATTTGCACCAGGACTGAGGTTCTTCTAGTAGTGCAAATGTAATATATATATATATAATGTATGTAATTTTACCCGGAAAATTGCCAATGAATCGCTTTCACGAGTCGATATTGATCATAAGTATATTATGTAATATTATTTTTTGTAAACCAACCAATCAGTAAAAAAAAATAATAAAAAAAGGATTATTTTCAGTTTGATACCAATTTATCACCACTGAGTATCAATTGTGAATTATTAACAGTTTCCTCTGTATTATTAACAAATACTGTAATAGATGCTATCGCTTAATACAGGAAACTTCTGTCGATTTCTGGAGACAGCTGGCCTAGCGGCTTGGAGTTAAACTTGGTGAATGATCGACGCAAAGAAGTTCACTCACTGCATCTAAAGCTGCCAAATTTTGTTACTGGCTTGCGATCTAGCGGCATGGTGTTCAACTTTATACGTGAACTTGTGTCACCATTCGCATTGCATTGCCATGCATGTTAAACGGGCCCAATTTCCTGTATTAAACGATAGCGTCTATTACAGTATTTGCTATTAACCTGTTTCCTCCTGTAACCAAGTGTGTGTGTTGTTCCAGGCATGAAACCCATCATGTATTCCGTGCAAGAGGCCGTGCTGGGTCGCCCTGGCTGGGTTAGAACCGGCACCGACATCTGTTACTACCGCAACAGCTACCAAAACACGACGAGCTCCGGCAAGACTCGGTCGTACCTGACAACCACCTTCACCATCGTCTTTCCGCATGCTTACGATGTGTGCTACCTTGCCTACCACTACCCCTACACGTACTCACAGCTGCTGGTGAGATAATCACTGCTTGTATAGTTGAGAAACTGTAAAAATGATGGCCCCCTCCATATCCCCTCCACAGCTACCCGACCCCCCTCAACTCCGTGACAACCTGACAAAATGAAATACGTAACTGAAAATCAGTTTGTTTCAGTTGTTCAGTTTGTTGTTTCATAGAGTTGAGGGGGGTCGGGTAGCAGTGGAGGGGATAAGGAGGGGTCCATCATTCTTACAGTTTCTCAACTATATACATGTTATATATACCTACCTGTGTACGGCATGGTGTGTCCCCCTGCCTGATAGTGGGGCCCACTCTATGCCAGATGCTGCCTCGCTTCTAGCCCACGTGTAATCCGTAGTTAAGCCAACCGTAGGTAGACCCACTGTGGGGCCCATATGGGCTGTGTTATTAAATTAGGGTAACATACAGGCTAATAGTAATATCTATTATCACAAGAATATATCCCCCCTGGGCCCCGTTTGGTGCCCTAGGTCTACACCGTTCGAAGCCAAGCCCAGACTGCTGTGTTTGCTGGGTAATGCAACGAAGCACTCAATAAATTCAAAGTTGTTCTGAATCGGCCTTGTTGATTCTGGCATTTGTCCGCAGGTGTTCGCACTGTCCAATCCCTGATTCATATGCATTGTATTTGAAATATCGATCTTTGATTGGTTATCGCTCACTCGTCGATGGTGTTCGAAGCCTACAGGGTTGCTTTAGTCACTTTAAATTGAAGTCCCCCACTGCAAATCAGTTTAGTTAGTTACTGAGTGGGTAGACTCTAAATGTGAATTTATTTATTTATTTATTTATTTATTTATTTATCAGAAAAATCCATAGCTCTGCATATTTCTTTGTTTGTTATCCACTTGCCTTCAACCACTTGACAGTCAAGTTGCTGCGCATCAAGCTCCCCGCCCATGTCCAGTTATTTCACCATGCGTAGTTGTTCTATGTGAGTAAAATGTTCCCGAACCCGATAATCTCGTTGTCTACAGACCCAGATCTGGAAGTGGGGCACCGTCGTTAACCCAGAGTCTATGTACTTCCGAGCAGAATCTCTCTGCCTGTCTTTAAACAACAACGAAACACCTCTGCTAACCATCACCGCTCCGGAGACGGAAACCAGTACGATGCAGGTACGTGACAGAACAGTACTCGTGTGTCCACTGTGTATAATGAATGTTGAAATAAATTTAAATATCTTAATTTTAATAATAATTAATAAATAATAATTAATAAGACAAATATATCTTAATTCTACTTAATCTTAACCAGTTCAGTGGCGACTTTCCCTCGCGCTTGCCGTGCGCGTAATGGCGACTTATTTCCCCACGCTACTTGCGGTCGGTCGGTCGTAAGACCTCCTTCTCTACAAACACGTGTTACTGACAGCATTTCAATACATGTCGTTCTATCTAGCGGAAAAAGATTGAACTAACTTATTTGCAGAGAGTGCGGGAAAATTTTAAAGCGAGACTCGTCACGGCCACTGTGGGAGCGATTTTAAAATACTTATGACGAGATATTACGTCCAAGGCGCTACTGGGATATAACCGGCGTGACGGAATACCTATCTCGTCATGACCACGGAACTGGTTAAAGATGCAGTAGATGCCCTACCTGGCATGAGCTATGAGGAAAAAGGAAGCCTGTCTCTACTGAAAAACCAGAAAATGCATGATGGCCCAGTAAGCCAAAAATGCGGCCATAGGAAAAGAAGAAGAAAAGACTTTCTTTTCCTTGTCAGTGGCTCATTTTCTTTGAATACATATAACTCTTGACTCTATATAATTGTAAATTCTAAGTTGAAAGGTTCCCCCGCTCGTGATTCCAGTCCCGCGAGACGGTGTTCCTGACGTCTCGCGTTCACCCCGGCGAGAGCAATGCATCGTGGGTAATGCTCGGCACTCTCAGCTTCCTGCTGGGAGAGTCTCCCGTTGCGGCCAGGCTTCGCAGTTCGTTCGTGTTCAAGGTCGTGCCCATGCTCAACATGGAGGGTGTCATCAACGGGTGGTGAGTAATGCACTACTATGTGTCTCTATATATATATATATTTTAAAGTTTAACAACCGAATAGTACTGTACTGTAGCAAAGTTCGGAGTATTAACAGTATATTTTGAACCATGTACTTCGAAATGATTCGTCGCCTCTGTGGGTGACATTTCAGAGAGAACTTGGTTCCTTTGAAAGTCAACATTTACTCAGGAACAGCTAAACATTCCAAAATATAACTTGGATTCAATAATATTGAAATCAGTATGTCTGGTAAAAGTTGATGAATTATGATAAAAGCAAAAATAGAAGTTCAAACCGACTATAGTTTATATACAGGAAATGGGATGTAAAATGGAATAATAACACTGTCAAGTTTATTTATCAATTTATTTATCATTAAAAAAAACATTCTAAAATAAGTTTAAGCTAGCAATCAAAAGCATTTGATACTTTTTTAGGCAAAAAAGTAAAAACATTTATAGTCATAGTGAATCAGTTATGTATGATGTAAACTCAGTTACGATGCACGTAGAGTGTATATCTAGGTTGGCTCATTGGCTTCGCTACGGCAATAAACTCGCATCATATGGAGGGTTCTAAAACATGGCTCAGTTATAAACAGGTTTTTTCCAGAATCAAATTGGTCTAGTAGTAGAAACTGGTTATTAATTATTATATTTTTAAATATACTTTGAATGAGTTTCTAATACTGGTGGGTTGTAGAGGCCTAGACATTCACTTTGCGAAACATTGTCCAATCATCGAACACGGAATCTGCGTTCAATTAACGTTCTGTCGTTGAACACCATCACTAATGATTCACTGTTAATTCTCTCGTTAATCTACCGTGTGCGGAAGCTCGGCCCCATCTCGTAGACGCTCGATCCGTTGTCTAGTTCTCCGTAGGCGGGTCGGGACTATTTCTCGTCAGCATCACCGTCTGCTTGGTGGGCTCCGGTCGCGTTGCGTTGTTCTTGTCCACGTAGGCCAGGGACCAGCCCGTCTCTCCGTCCTTGACGCCCACCGCCTTCACGTAGACCACGTTGGTGTTGGCGTTGTTCTTGCCGTCGAAGTTCCTCGGGACGTGTCTGGCCTCGCCTGGCTGTGTGCGCTCCCTCAGGTGGGGGGCGGGGGCAAAGTGGGGGCGCGTCGACGACCTACGCTGGACGGTGAAGTTGAGCAGGGGCGGAAGAGTCGTCTCCAAGGCAATGGGGGCCGGAGTGGGGGCCGGGGTCGGTGTTGTCGAAACGGGGGCTTCCGTCGTCGTCGTTGGCAATTTAACGGGCGTAGTAGGTTTTTCTTTTGGTCCGCTGAAAGTTAACGTTTCAGATTTCAGATTTGAAACTAAACTATCGTTATTGTAATAAATAACCATGTAACAGTTGCTATTAAAATCTGAGAATATGTTATTACTTGTTACCTCAACTTGTGAAAAAACTTCACAAGCAATTAGTTTTGGAAGAGTCGAGCCAGGCTCTTAAATACCTTTAACACAGTTCAGTCTTTGAGTATTCATTCACTACTCAAGATTCAGTTCAGCTGCGTTCATCTCACAGGCCCAATATTGACACAACAAATTACGTTAAAAGTTTAAGTCTAGATGTCCTAATAATATTCCCTCACTGATGAAAAGCAATTTAAGACTACCTTTATGAAACATGCTCATTCTGCACTTATTTCACAATGCATCGAGTCCACTACCTGTTTAAAAAAGAGTTTCAGTCAAGGACAAACTGTGGGTAGAAATACATACAATTTAATTTCTAACAGTTTTTCAACACTTGGAAATATTATTTGAGTTCTGTTAGCATGCTCACAATATTGATAATGCCACGCGAAAACAGATACATGCAATCAACATGCCAGATGCTCATGCAGCCATGCTACCCAACTGTGAAGAAAACATTTTGTTGGAATTGATGTATTTGTCTCGGTGCAATACGTACAGCCACAAGAAAGAAGTAATAGCCACAACATTCCCCAAGAATAAACCGTACCCTGCTGTTTGGACGAAGGTTGCCCTTTTATCCAGGCTTTGGCGCCTCTCTCTCCCAGGACTCACCTCAAAATTCGTTGTAGTAACCCTATTGCAGCATACGTCAAAACCTAAGCTGCCCCAGCATTGATATATATTTTTTATCTTATGCTTGCATCAATATAAACTATTTGATTGTGGACTAGTAAGAATCCTCTCGGGTTAAAGGCCCGAGAGAACTATTGTCGCCACTAGCCCAGTGCCAAAAAAAGTTAATTTCTACCTCTGGAAGTGAGGATTGGGTACAAGAGTTTGAGTACTACGTATCAGCTACAAGAGAGAAGGAAAGCGGGTGTGTCTGTTAGTGTCTGCGTAAAGGCGGCCACGTGCTTATCGGCCGAGTGCGGTCTCACCTCTTACCCCTGGAAGTGAGGGTTGAGTAGCTACAAGAGAGAAGGAAAGCGGGTGTGTCTGTTAGTGTCTGCGTAAAGGCGGCCACGTGCTTATCGGCCGAGTGCGGTCTCACCTCTTACCCCTGGAAGTGAGGGTTGAGTAGCTACAAGAGAGAAGGAAAGCGGGTGTGTCTGTTAGTGTCTGCGTAAAGGCGGCCACGTGCTTATCGGCCGAGTGCGGTCTCACCTCTTACCCCTGGGCGGTGGACACCGGGATGGAACCGTAGTTGTAGTAGTAGCAGCGCGTCTGCTCGCAGATGAAGTCCTTGACCTTGGTGCAGTCGTCAGTCTCCCACGCGTGGTTGGGGGCCTTGAGCACAACGCAGCCGTTGCCCGCACCGTCGTTGCTGCAAGCACAGGTTGCGTTTCGTTTCATTTTAGGTCATTTGAATTGGTTTTGTTTCATTTTTTTCTTTTTTTTTCTTTTCTTTTATGTTATTTTCTTTTATTTCACTTTTCTAATGGATTTTATTCCATTTGATTTTTATTTGATTGCATTATAGTAGAGGAGCAAAAGGTAACATTTAAGTTCTCGTGCGCCTTTCGTGAAAGAGTATTGCGGTAAACGGTATTCTGTTACGACATACCATACGAGTATTTTGCACCTACCTGGCAGATCCTGGCAAGCTGCAGAGGGCGCCAGGAGCGTCGTGACGTCATAGACACGTTTTAATTAATTACTTTTGAACGGTTTATGTCACAGAAAATATCAAGAGAACAATTTTATGATGTCATACTAGATGAGAATTTATAACCTGTCTGCCACATTCTGGCGGGCTGCAGAGGGCGCCAGGAGCGTCGTGACGTCATATACACGTTTGAACTAATAACGTTTGAACGGTTCATGTCACAGAAAATATGTAGGGTACAATTCTTCTATAAAATACTATACGAGTATTTTGCACCTACCTGGCACATCCTGGCACGCTGAAGAGGGCGCCAGGAGCGTCATGACGTCATAAACACGTTTTAATTAATAACGTTTGAACGGTTCATGTCACAGAAAATGTCAAGGAAACAATTCTATTACGAAATACTATTTGAGTATTTTGCATCTACTTGGCACATCGTGGCACGCTGCAGAGGGCGCCAGGAGCGTCGTGACGTCATACACTTTTTCATTAATAACTTTTGAACGGTTCATATCACAGAAAATATCAAGAAGACAATATTATAGAGAAGTTAAATACAAATCGATTGATTTGTACCAATAGGGTAATCATGTAATATTTAAGGGAGAAATTGCTAACAAATAATAATAATTAGATGTGTATATGAAATGCAGGGCATCCCTCATCGTAATATCTATTTATTACTATTTCGGTTTACACGTGCATTTTGAGCTATTCTGTGTTTTCTCACATAGCCCTTACCTGACAATGTTGGAACAAGGTGTACAGATAAAAAAAAAAAAAAAAAAAAAAAAAAAAAAAAAAAAATTGTATACTAAAGTCCATTCCTACAAAAGAACGATCCCAGGTAGCAAGAAATTTCCCCTCCACGTTACCACCACCACTCGGCACGGGTGACACTGCTCGCGAGGCGTTGGAATGCGGTAGACAGCATGACCCATTGTCCAGGTGTCATTGTTATGAACGCAATTTTTTGATGTAGTTGAAATGATACAATTTCTAATTTATTTTCAGATATATGGAATAATGACGTAATATTAATATAAACTGAATTTTGTATTTTTAAAATAGCTTGAAAACTGCCGTATTTAGAGCAAGTAGTAACTATGGTTACGATCATGTTAGAAAATATAATAATACAAGAGACTAAGAATGACTGCAGAATAAACACGTAAAATTAATATAAAATAAGGTGTATTTTTAAAATAACTTGATTACTGCCCATTTTAAAGCAGTGTGCTTATCATCATTATGATTTTCAGACTTAAATCGTTTATATTAAAAGTATATTTTCAAATTCAAAATTAAATTTAGATTGTTTTCTCGGGATTGTATAATATAGCTAAAAAAAAATTATAATAATTACTAACTGATAATACTACTGATAATTACTAACTTTTGACTTTATCCGAACTTTGTTATTTTTAGAACCACACTAGTTTTCAGGCGTCTTGCCTCGGCGAGAGTGATTGACAGATGAATGAAATACACCTTTGACTCATGTTTTAAAATTGGCATGATTACTACCGTATTTAGAGCAAGTATAGTAACTTTATGGTCACGATCTTGTAAATAAAGAATATAATAAACATAATACAACGCCATTAATAATAACAATAATCCTAACAATAACAATAACAATAATAGGATATTATCAATAAAATTATCATATATTTTATTTTAATTTAATTTTGTCCCTCAGGCCGGCACTGTCGAAGATATCTGCGATGGTCTATTGTTGTATAATTGGTACAATAAACGATTTGGGAAGCGTGTTGTTTATAAACATCAACCCAAATAATCAATTGTGGCCCTGAAAAGGGCCGATTGTTGCTGCATTTCTAACTCCATCAACGTTGCAAGGTCATCGACGTCTTCATCTGATGATGAATCGTTGTCCACACGTATAATCATTTGTTCGACGACCGTGTGTATTATACAACAATAGACCATCGCAGATATCTTTGACAGTGCCGGCCTGAGGGACAAAATTAAATTAAAATAAAATATATGATAATTTTATTGATAATATCCTATTATTGTTATTGTTATTGTTAGGATTATTGTTATTATTAATGGCGTTGTATTATGTTTATTATATTCTTTATTTACAAGATCGTGACCATAAAGTTACTATACTTGCTCTAAATACGGTAGTAATCATGCCAATTTTAAAACATGAGTCAAAGGTGTATTTCATTCATCTGTCAATCACTCTCGCCGAGGCAAGACGCCTGAAAACTAGTGTGGTTCTAAAAATAACAAAGTTCGGATAAAGTCAAAAGTTAGTAATTATCAGTAGTATTATCAGTTAGTAATTATTATAATTTTTTTTTAGCTATATTATACAATCCCGAGAAAACAATCTAAATTTAATTTTGAATTTGAAAATATACTTTTAATATAAACGATTTAAGTCTGAAAATCATAATGATGATGAGCACACTGCTTTAAAATGGGCAGTAATCAAGTTATTTTAAAAATACACCTTATTTTATATTAATTTTACGTGTTTATTCTGCAGTCATTCTTAGTCTCTTGTATTATTATATTTTCTAACATGATCGTAACCATAGTTACTACTTGCTCTAAATACGGCAGTTTTCAAGCTATTTTAAAAATACAAAATTCAGTTTATATTAATATTACGTCATTATTCCATATATCTGAAAATAAATTAGAAATTGTATCATTTCAACTACATCAAAAAATTGCGTTCATAACAATGACACCTGGACAATGGGTCATGCTGTCTACCGCATTCCAACGCCTCGCGAGCAGTGTCACCCGTGCCGAGTGGTGGTGGTAACGTGGAGGGGAAATTTCTTGCTACCTGGGATCGTTCTTTTGTAGGAATGGACTTTAGTGTTGTATTCCCGTCTCTACGGCAGTGTGCCGGGGATGGAGAAGGCGGTGGAAGAGGCAACCAGAACAAATGACATGGCCGCCCGACGAGTACGCCCGACTCACGCCATCCTTTGTACCTCGTTATATTTTGTGCAAATAACTGTCTACCTGAAGTTCAATCATTAAACGTTACTATATTTACTTATTACTTCGTTTATTCATAACAACAAGATCCGAATCCCGACAAGTCTTAACAATTCAGAAGTGGGATGATACTCGCGTGTTCAAAGTTCCAGAGATTCAGCTTCAAGTAAAGTTCTATCATTGTGTTTCGTTACGCCTGTAATGTGACTATGAAACTATTTGTGTGTTTATTTTGGCCTCAAGAACTGTGCTCGTGGTATTGAGGGATTTTTGCGTTTGATCTGCAGCAAGACGTTATCATTGAAGTGAAATTTGCAGTTTACACGTGCATTTTGAGCTATTCTGTGTTTTCTCACGGCAGCGGGGCAGCCATATTTGATTTTGTTATCTACGAACAGTGAAGTGAACTTGGCAACTACTAGCAAACCTGGCGCGCGAAAGTCGCAGTTCATCCAGCATCTGGGTAGCGGTGGGAAGCTAGCGCCAACAACAAATTACCTGCCAACACAGTGAATGCCAACTTTCGAAAACGTCGTCGCCGTCATTCACTGTTTCTGCTGTCATTATTGAGTTGTATTGTTTTATTTTATGTGTGAAACTGTAATAACTGTAACCAAGTCTGTCAAGAACATACGAAATGAGTTCGGTAAATAACGGAAGTCTGAACCCTTTGAATATGTTGGCTAATGTTTGTATAGACCAAGTTGGTCAAAATCCAGAACAAGTGGACCTTACTAACGATAGGCCTTCCTTCGAAAATTTGCCGGGTGGTTCAGTTACAAGCCAGCAATTGCCAACAGTAGACCCTATGCCGCAAGGAGCATCATCGACGGATGCTATCATTCGAATCATGATGGAAGAAAATAGAAGACGTGATCAAATGTTTATGGACCTGATCAGTCGCTTAGGCGTTGGTGCTAACCCTCAGCCGCCAACCGCCACAGAATCTTATCAGATAATGCCTGATCTCACCAAATCTGTTGAGGACTTCACAGGGGATGGAAATTGTGGATTGGCCCAAGAGTGGTTGCGGTCAATCGAAGCTTTGGCCCAACTACATAAATGGCCCGAAGCATTTATGTTGGAGTCCGCCCGTATGCATCTGAAGGGAGCCGCAAGACATTGGTTTGCTACACGCAGTGCTGAGATTGCATCATGGGCAGAGTTTAAATCTGTTTTCACGAGAAACTTTATTGGTACGTTTACCCTACCTGATCTGTGGAAGAAAATGCAAGGCCGTGTGCAATCCAAAGGCGAAAGCACTCATGTTTACTTTCATGAGAAGGCGAGGTATTGTAAGGACTTAAACCTGACATTTCACGACACTAAGCAACAGATACTGTTAGGTTTATGGTCACAACAACTGTGTTCACAACTAATGTCAACACGCCACCGTGATATCGACGAGTTATTAATGGATTTACGCGAGTTTGAACAAATTGATGCAAGCAGAGCTGAACGTATAAATGCACAACGCAGTTCCAGTGATGACTCACGAAAAAATAATCAGCGACGTCAACAACAAGCATCTACAAGTACCCCGTGTTTGCCTGGGCAGACGGCAGTAAAAGAGGAGCCGAAAACTAGTCAGCCCAGTAAACCTTTTCATGCTTATCAATCAAGAGCTCCTGTACATAATTCTGCTGGTGAAATGTTGTGCTATAATTGCAATACTTATGGCCACATTGCGCGAGATTGCCCGAAACCGAAAAGGACCTTACACTGCTTGAAGTGCAATCGAGACGGACACACCCAACGTCACTGCACCACTGAAAAGCGTCAAGAGTCCACACCGTCGAGTGGACAAGTCTTACATGTAACCAGTGTCGAGGGTGTTAATCCAGGCAAGTACTTAAGACCGGTGATAGTAAATAAGTCTCATTCATTACAAGGAATGATCGATTGTGGCAGTTCAAGTTGTACTATGCAGGCATCTGCTACCATCAAATGTGGAATCACAGTAGAACCAACAAACAGCACCTTGTATGGTTTTGGTGATGCACTAGGAGGTATCCAACCACTTGGGAAAGTGACAACCAGCCTGGAAATTGATGGTGTGATCGCAGAAGAGGTAACTGTTCTCGTGGTGCCGGATAAGGCACAGGATATGGAAATCCTAGTTGGACGAACTTGGACAGAATTGCCCCACATCGCTTTCATGAAAGTGGATGACCAATTTGTCATTGGTAACAGATTCGACGAGCCCTTCCGAAACTTGCAGATCGATTCCGTGCGGAATACTACTAAACTTGTTAACGATAACGACGTAATTTTGAAAAAGAACTCTATCAACTTCGTGAAAGTATCACAGATTGGAGGACATGACAGTCATGCAATTATTAAAGAAGTACAAGGAAAGTCTCCAATCCTAACCTGTCTGGATGGGGGCAAAACTATTGTTCCAGTGAGAAATCTAACCAATCACGACCTGAAGATTAAAAAGGGACAGTGTGTTGTTCGCGGTGAGCAAGCAGATGTCCTGACTCAGCTCATCTGCCGTGAAGGGAAAGCTGCGAGACTACCCATTCAAGAAGAAGATATCAATGTTGATACACAATTGTGTGATGAGAATAGAATAGAGCTACATGCACTTCTCACCGAGTTTCGCGACATTTTCGCTCAGTCAGTAGATGAGATTGGCTGCACCGACTTAGTGGAAATGGAAATCAAGGAAGTTCCTGGAAGTCAGCCTGTCTGTTGTCGGCCATATCATGCCACTGCAGCAAATCGTGACGAGATAAAGAAGATCGTCCACGAGTGGAAGGAGTTAGGTATAGTAAGTGAAACCCGATCTCCTTACGCAAGCCCGGTTCTTCTTGTGCAAAAGAAAACTGGAGAAAAACGCCTGGTAGTGGATTATCGCAAATTAAATTCGCAGACCGTAAAGCAGCATTTTCCGATCCCGAATATAGACGAGCAGCTTGAAAAGCTGTCGGGCTGCAAGTATTTCACAGTCTTGGACTTGGCCCACGGCTATCTTCAAATCCCGTTGAACGAGGAAGCCAAAGAGAAGACTGCATTTGTGACCCCTGACGATACGGGGCAGTTCAACAGAATGATTTTCGGATTGAGGAATGCACCTGCCGAATTTCAACGTGTCATGAATCGCGCACTTGGTTCCTTGCGTAACACAGTCACAATGTGTTATCTTGATGACCTGCTAATCGCGGCCAAGGACTGGCCGGAGATGCTCTCCAAGTTACGGTTAGTATTTGAAGCCGTGCGAAAAGCAAAGCTAACCCTACGTTTAAGTAAGTGCGAATTTGGACGCACTGAGCTCGAATATCTAGGATTCGCAATAACTGCAGGATTCTTGAAACCCGGACGTAGGAAGACATTGGCAATATCAGACTTCCCAGTACCCAAGAACGTCCATGAAGTTCGTCGCTTCATAGGGCTCACGAGTTTCTTCAGAAGATTCATCAAGCATCACGCCGCAAAAGCAGAACCATTGACCCGTCTGCTGAAGAAGGATACGTTATTTGCCTGGGGATCCGAACAGCGAGCTTCATTTGAAGAACTCAAGAAGGCTTTGACTGAAGAGCCGACTCTCAGCCTGTACAACCCGAACGCTAGAACTGAAGTCCATACCGATGCCAGTTCAGAGGGACTAGCTGGAATGCTTCTGCAAGAGGGAGAAGACAAGAACCTCCATCTAGTATACTGCGTAAGCAAGAGGACGACCGAAGCAGAACGAGTTTATCACTCGAGTAAACTTGAGTTGACTGCAATAGTCTGGACCCTTGCCAGGCTAAGACAGTTCCTGATCGGTATCCCATTTACCATAGTGACGGACTGTCAGGCGTTGGTGTATTTGAATACCAAGCGCACCGATAACCCGCAGATAGCGCGGTGGTTCAACCTCATCCAGGAGTATGACATCATCGAAGTCAAGCATCGACCTGGCGTAAAGATGGCGCACGTGGATGCCCTCAGTAGAGCCCCTACGGAGAATGGTGGCGACACTGAAGAGGTTGTTGGAGAACGACTTGGCGTCTTCGTAACCTTGACCATGTCAGACCAAGTTATGATGTTGCAACGATCAGATGAGGAGATCCGAGTAAAAATAGACATCTTACGCAAGCCAGTAGAAGAACGCAATGCTCATGAAAACGCGCTTGTCCCAGATATGATTTTGCGAGATGGAATTCTGTACAAGCAGATAATGATTAATGGTAGGAACCAAACCTTATTTGTAATCCCGAAACCTATGAGAAAGAGTTTACTGGTCAGAGCACATGACTTGTCTGGGCATTTTGGTCTAGACAGGACAATTGCCAAATTGAGAGAACATTACTGGTTTCCTGCAATGAAACGTTACGCGAAGCACCATTTGGCGCATTGTTTTGAATGTTTCCTAACCAAGACCCCGGGAGGAAAGCAGCCTGGTCTACTTCATCCGATACCTCCAGGGAGACGTCCATTCGAAGTAATCAACGCAGACCATTTGGGCCCCTTTATAACAAGTACGAAAGGCAACCAGTATGTACTAGTAATCATTGATAATTTGACCAAGTACTCACATCTGTACGCTCTCCGCGACGTGTCTACGAAACAACTCATAAAATGCTTGGATAGTTTCGTTAATGAACGAGGATTGCCGATGCGCATGATCACTGACCGTGGGACGTGCTACACTTCCAAGGCCCTAGATGAGTACTGCAAGAAACATGGGATTGCTCATACCCTGAACGCAACTAGACACCCCAGGGCCAATGGTCAGGTCGAGCGGGTCAACCGAACCTTAACCCCAATCATCACGATGTCGATCGAAAAACCGAACCAGAGGGATTGGGACGCTAAACTGAAAACCTGTGAGAGAAATTTGAATACATCGGTGAACAAGACCACAGGGAGGACCCCATTCGAAATACTTCATGGTTACCGGCCCAGGTTCCATGATGGTCAACTTCAAACGGTAACAGATATAGAGGAGGATGAGCTGTGGACAAATCCGTCAACACTACAAGCGGAGGCACGAAACGTCATTACGGAGAAGCAGCTCAAGATCAAGGAGTCCTTCGATCGAAAACGCTACGTGGCAACCCGATATAATGTTGGTGACATTGTGGCCATGCGGCGAGTACCCGCACACACTGGTGAACCCAGCAAAACTCAAGAGAAGTATCGTGGGCCATTGGTGGTTACAGCATGTCTACCAGGGGACACCTGTCGAGTGTCCCAGCTTCATTCGCCGGAACGAGGGAGGTTCTATTCCACGGTGTCACATGTGTCTTTGCTGAAACTGTGGGGTTTCACCGACCGTGTTGATGATGGAGATCCTGTTTCCGAGCCTTCCAATGATGAGGACGAGGAAGAAGCCCCAGACCCAAGCTGCACACCGAGCCGCGGGTCTAGAGTTCGAACCGCGCACTAACGTATAATTAGGGACAATCATATGGCAGGACAGCCGATTGTTGTATTCCCGTCTCTACGGCAGTGTGCCGGGGATGGAGAAGGCGGTGCAAGAGGCAACCAGAACAAATGACATGGCCGCCCGACGAGTACGCCCGACTCACGCCATCCTTTGTACCTCGTTATATTTTGTGTAAATAACTGTCTACCTGAAGTTCAATCATTAAACGTTACTATATTTACTTATTACTTCGTTTATTCATAACAACAAGATCCGAATCCCGACAAGTCTTAACACTAGTTACTATTCATAGACTGATTAGTAAAACTCACGTTTGCTAGAAGTTCTCTTCATCTTCATCATCATCGTCTTCATCCTCATCTCCCGTGTTGTCGGTATTCAAGCACTCTTGTTCCTCGTCTTCAGTAGAACAGCCACAAAGCTCGGTGCACCTCATGTTATTTGCTTGGCAGCTGCATCTTGACGCACACCTTGATTTTAAGCAGTTGCATTTAACTAGTTGAATGACGGCAGCGGGCAGCCGGTGCAGGTTCGAGGGTTGTCATGACTGCCACATACTCGTTGCTCTCAAGTAGCCATCCGTAGTCTTCGGGTAATAAGTTGATAGGGTTGGCAACCTGGTCATTATGCCACACCCAGCATTGATGGTGAGCACCTAGTATGGCTTGGAGATATGCGGCTTTGCTGGGTGGACACTTTTGGTGGGTGCTTGGCAAGACTTTTTGTGAAACATGCGCCATCGAAGGTCAGACACTGATCTCAGTTTAGTGAATGGACAGTACAGTTTGCAAACAAAATTCTCTAGACCACTTATCACGGAGTCTTTTAGAGCAACAGTTAAACCTAGTTCTTTAAATGCTGAAAATATTTCATAGTCGGATTCTCTGAAAGCTTTCCAGCACGAAAGCTTCCCCTTTCCTGAAAATCCCCCAGTGTTGTCGGAACCACTGAAAGCGTGAAATCCAGTTAGTCCTGAAACTTGATTTTGCCCAAGTGTGTTGTATAGTGACCCAAGTGCTATCCTTCTATTATTTCCCCCTTTACCTGTTATGAACACAGTATTTTTACAGGGATCGGTGTAACGTCGCAGTACCAGGATAAGGACATCTGTATCTGGGGAAAAAATAGATATTTGAGTAGCTCCTCGTTTTGTCGCATCTAATGCATGAAGCAACATCTTAGTATCGGTTTCTTCCTGTTCACTATTTAAGTGTGATAGAAGTGTTTTTGTACTAATAGTCTTGTTACTCCATGCGACAACTGGTTGTCGCTCCATGGCCTGTGAGGCTCGAATTATCTTCTGTGAAAAATATTCTGTCAGCTCATACTTGGTTTTGGTGTGACCAAGTAGTTGTGACATGCTCAAGTGCCCGATTGGCGTGTTGTCTGTAATGCGATAAGCTACCACAGTTTTTCCTCCTTGCAAGTCTTTCGAGTAGCCGATTTTAATGAAACAGGAATGTCATATCTATCAAATACCACGTGGACCTCTGAAAACTCACTATCTGTTGTCAATGCGCATGACAAGAAGTTTGGCTAGATCCTCACAAGTGCTGGTGTGTGGAAGAATCCGACTATGAAATATTTTCAGCATTTAAAGAACTAGGTTAAACTGTTGCTCTAAAAGACTCCGTGATAAGTGGTCTAGAGAAGTTTGTTTGCAAACTGTACTGTCCATTCACTAAACTGAGATCAGTGTCTGACCTTCGATGGCGCATGTTTCACAAAAAGTCTTGCCAAGCACCCACCAAAAGCTTCCACCCAGCAAAGCCGCATATCTCCAAGCCATACTAGGTGCTCACCATCAATGCTGGGTGTGGCATAATGACCAGGTTGCCAACCCTTTCAACTTATTACCCGAAGACTACGGATGGCTACTTGAGAGCAACGAGTATGTGGCAGTCATGACAACCCTCAAACCTGCACCGGCTGCCGTCATTCAACTAGTTAAATGCAACTGCTTAAAATCAAGGTGTGCGTCAAGATGCAGCTGCAAAGCAAATAACATGAGGTGCACCAAGCTTTGTGGCTGTTCTACTAAAGACGAGGAACAAGAGTGCTTGAATACCGACAACACGGGAGATGAGGATGAAGACGATGATGATGAAGATGAAGAGAACTTCTAGCAAACGTGAGTTTTACTAATCAGTCTATGAATAGTAACTAGTATACAATAATAATAATTACTATTATTGTTAAACAACAGATACCCATGGGTATGTTGGGATGACTACGATTATTAAGTCCTTCACAGTGACACAATTATAACTCCGAAATAGTAATAAATAGATATTACGATGAGGGATGCCCTGCATTTCATATACACATCTAATTATTATTATTTGTTAGCAATTTCTCCCTTAAATATTACATGATTACCCTATTGGTACATATCAATCGATTTGTATTTAAATTCTCTTTCTTGATATTTTCTGTGATATGAACCGTTCAAAAGTAATAAATGAAAAAGTGTATGACGTCACGACGCTCCTGGCGCCCTCTGCAGCGTGCCACGATGTGCCAAGTAGATGCAAAATACTCAAACAGTATTTCGTAATTCGCGATCTCAAGGACGTTTGAAAGTGACGTCACTGGCCAATGTGGCGGCCGTGCCGGGTTAACTTCTCTGTGTGACATTGGCGGTATCGCTGGAACGTTGGTCACTTATCTCCTTCTAGCTGTTATACTATTCATTTTGAAGGAAAAACTTATAGGAAAGCGTAATTAGTTTACATGCCAATAGTCGTCGTAAAGGCTATTTCATAATTATAGACCCAGTAGTTTACTTGTTATAACAATTCACGCAAAAAATCGGAAAATGAGCAACATTTCTTATTGTTTTCTCAACTTAAATTGTTGAAAAACTAATGATCGGATTTTGACGAGAGTTTCTTTGGAACATGAACCAACAATGTGAGAAAATAAACAAATAAACTTTCTAGATAGAAAGTGCCCTGAACGAAAATTCATAGCATGCACTAACATGCAGGGTGCGTAGTTTCACGGCCAAAACCGCTGCTTTTGAGGTCCAACCGCTGCACCCTGCATGTTAGTGCATGCTATGAATTTTCGTTCGGTGCACTTTCTATCTAGAAAGTTTATTTGTTTATTTTCTTACATTATTGGTACATGTTCCAAAGGAACTCTCGTCAAGATCCGATGATTAGTTTTTCAACAATTTAAGTTGAGAGAACAATAAGAAATTTTGCTAATTTTCCGATTTTTTGCGTGAATTGTTATAACAAGTAAACTACTGGGTCTATAATTTTGAAATAACCTTTGTGATGACTATTGGCATGTAAACTTAATCCGCATTCCTTTAAGTTTTTCCTTCAAAATGAATAGTATAAGAGCTAGAAATAGATTAGTACCGCGTGGTTTGTGCGAGAATCCGCAGACAGTTAGAGCGCTAGACCCGTTAGCTTAGGGATAATTTTGTCCGCTAGGAGCGTATCGAAGTTTTGCGATCGCGAATAGAATTGTTCCCTTGACATTTTCTGTGACATGAACCGTTCAAACGTTATTAATTAAAATGTGTTTATGACGTCATGACGCTCCTGGCGCCCTCTTCAGCATGCCAGGATGTGCCAGGTAGGTGCAAAATACTCGTATAGTATTTTATAGAAGAATTGTACCCTACATATTTTCTGTGACATGAACCGTTCAAACGTTACGTATTAGTTCAAACGTGTATATGACGTCACGACGCTCCTGGCGCCCTCTGCAGCCCGCCAGAATGTGGCAGATAGGTTATAAATTCTCATCTAGTATGACATCATAAAATTATCCTCTTGATATTTTCTGTGACATAAACCGTTCAAAAGTAACTAATTAAAACGTGTCTATGACGTCACGACGCTGCTGGCGCCCTCTGCAGCGTGCCAGGATCTGCCAGGTAGGTGCAAAATACTCGTATGGTATGCCGTAACAGAATACCGTTTACCGCAATACTCTTCCACGAAAGGCGCACGAGATACCTTTTGCTCCTCTACTATTAAATTAAATTAATTCCATATTTTATCAGGACCGAGATCCCACAAGTAAAAGTTTAATATATTATAGTGATTGATCCCTATGATGAGAAAATGTAAGGAGGGGAAACCTGGTAGTGTACTGCTATTGAAAAGTATCAGAGGAACGTCAGCTTCACCAGCTTTATCAAGTACTGTAGTTAGGTCTCACCTCCTTGCCTCCTCTGCCTCCTCGCCTGCGTCTTCCTCCTCTGGCTTCTCGGGCTTGGCCATGTAGTCGAAGGTGGCATTGAATGGCAACCCTGTGCTCATCCACAGGAACATGTGAGTGCCCAGCCGGTTGCCTGACGTCCAGAAGTCATACTTGCTCATGCCTGAAACAAGGGATGAAGCCCATTGAAACCTCCCTCCTACCTACAATTTTGTTTTTGTTTTTTTACATATTTGTTCTCAACATGACAATGAGTAGACACTCTTGCTCATCCTATCGATGTACATCAACACAATAAACTATTTCTCATATTCCCATTTCAATTCTGTATTCAAGTTTATTAAAAGCATTAATTTTAAATTCGATATTTATTATTTAATAAAAATTAAAAATGCATCTTAAGGTGCAATTTTGCGTAGCTTTGTGCATTGAATATGGTATGAGTGACTCTGCAGTCAATATTGTTTGGCTTTAGGTATTTCTAGTTCCTACCAAACCATTTCTTGTTTATTGTGCGTATATATTTTCAGTGTTGCGTAGCCGTACCTCAAACGGGTCTTAACATGGTCGTCGCTGTGTGGTATATAGATAGACTCACCAGCGTTCTTGAGGTATTGCACGACTCCGTCAGCCTTCTCTTTGCTCTCAAACGACGTCAGCTGGAGTCCCAGCGAGCGACAGTACTGGTACGCTAGGAAGTAGTTGAGGGCGGGAGAGTACGGGTTCATCTTGCTGATGAAGTATTGTACGCCCTCCAGTTGAATGGTGCTGATTCTCTGAGCTGCAAGACAACAAACACGCTTGGTTAGAAATGGATGCAAAATGAAATGATTTATCCGTCATTCATTTTATTTTATTCATTAAAATGTATGGTGTCCAAAGGAGGACATTAGCTACGGGATTTAATATCGATCAGTGAGATAACAAATGATAGATAAACATTATTGATTTATCCTTCAGTTATCGTCTAGCCCGTTTCTGTTTAAATTGTGTTGCAAAGTGTTGATATACCTGTAGAATGTAGATAGATCAACAACTAGCAATAATAGCAGTTTGCTCGGTGGCGGCGGCTGGGGAAGTAAATATCTCATCATGAGTGAGAAAGCATTATGTGGAGTGTTCCACGAGTAACGTGATTAATTTTTCACGTAAAATGTCCATATATCGATGTAGACTCAAATTTTTATGCACTCAATAGATTGTCTGGAATTGTTAATGGATTGACCCCCCTATTATTTTATATTTAACTAATGCATTACAGAACATATAGTTAAAAAAACAAATGGATGGCCCGAGTCGCCCGACTCAATATCTACTAAAGATTAATAAGACAACCCATTGTGACATTATCATACATATCAAACATAAAATTTCATTTTCAATTTCTGTCTTCATTCTATTTCTAACAATTTAATACATGGAGGATGATAATTTGAAATGATATGCGGGTGTGGGTGTGGCAACAGATGATGATGATGATGATGATGATGGTGATGATGATGATGCGGGTGTGTATGTACCGGTACTAGAAATGTTCCAATATGTGAGCTCTACTGCCAATGTAACAACAGCAAACACTCACACGAGCCTTTCAAATTAGCCAACATGACGAACACAAATGACGATAACAAGTTTAGCAATTCATGTTTTAATATTAGTTGTTTTTCATTTGCACTCTACCTACAAATGTTGGCAACTTCTTTGGTTCATTGGACTAGAGTAGACACAAATTTATAGTTTTTTTTTTCGGTCATGGTCCAGGTAATTTCAGATAATGGCATTTTTGATTCAGGATGCATTTCATTTTTTTAACTTTTCATTTTCAGTTTGATGTCAAATACCGAGCTATTGTTATCATTGTTGTGTAAATTAAGACAATCCAAGTTATTCTCAAAATCGTATGAATTGATTTAATAAATTTAAAAAATATTAGTAATCTGTTTTTAACAAGTGTTTTTTCATGTAATAGGCTACTCATGTATTAAAAAAAATGTAATCTGCCCAAATTTTAATTTTAAACTACGTTTCTTTTAAAATACCGGGGCTAACTTGTTTTTTCCATGAAAACTTTATTTCAACTAAAAAATCTGAACGTCAATAATTTGTACAAATATCATTGGTGTTCGCGCAATGGCGAAATGTGGGCGTGCGCATTGATTAAGACTGCCGGGCAGTTAGCAACCTTCTTGACCGGCCGTGTGTGCGCGCGGGTTGTTAACCTTGAGCCGCTGCATTTGCATGACCCTCTAATTGCCCATGTGCAGCCATTAGCGATGAGTGGTGTGTGTGTACATTGAACCCTATGTCATACACTACACACCATGACGTCACATCGCTATCATGTGACAACACACAGGGAACAACACAACCGGATTCGTTTAATTATATCACGTTTGTATGTATACGACAAAGAAGAAGAAGAAGAAGAAGAAGAACTGGTATAAACCTGTTCATGCGGATGCCGTCTCGTATTTTTAGATAGTGCTACATACATACATGCACACCGGTAATTGAATGTATTATTTGCATGGGGAGTTTAGAGAGGGATCAACGACTCCACTCGGAGAAATGATTAATCGTGTGCGGTTGGCCTAGAATGAACCAGAAGTCGGTTTCGGTGTGCGTGCGACCTTCTGTCGCCTTGCGCGCATTGGTTTCTGGGGGTCCGTGCGCAATAATACCAGTACGTACTCCCCCGTTAATACGAACTCGGTTAATTCAAAGTGAACCCTGTTCCACGATTTGTTCACAGTTTTATATGGGAATTCGGGCTTGACATTTCTTGCACGTTCATCACAATCGAACAGACAATCAAACCACGCGTGAATATTATCCACGAAATATTCTCAGAGACGATTAGATCGTTATAATGTATTGTTTCCGAGATACGCAACTCTTCCGAGACGTCAACAATGGATTATTCTTTCACGAAACGTCGGGCTTATTTTGAGACGTAAGAAAATATTATTTGTAATAAACAGAAATGTAGGCCTACTGTTTTATGGGCGATTGGAACACGCACACGTTAGAATGTAAAGAAAACCAGCAATGGTGGCTGTACAACATCGAGTTATGTATCTCGCCAACAATTCTATGTATAAGTTAAGTTAAATCTCATGTTTGTAGCCACCACGGTCACTGAACGCGCTATACGATTGCACAGTAATGTCCAAGACATGAAAATCTGGTCCGTCATAGCTCTGGGGTTATACACCCATCACAATCAATTGGAATCCTTGCTCTCTGTGATTGTTGGGCTTGATCATTATTACACCGGGCATAATTGTACCCAGCACCCACCAATCACAATGCATAATCGGTGCATTCCTCCCAATCTAATGCATATGCAGCGAATGGCATCTCGATTATACTTCACAGATCATTTTCCTTCCATCGAGCGAGAATACTTATAAAAATGTAACTCACCTCCGGCGATCGCACACGATCGACGTTACAACAACATCCATTTGCTTTTACTGAGTTGTACTTCATTGTTGTTGCTAGGCAATACCCGTGTCGGTGAGTCAACTCGATGACAATTTATTCATTGGAAATGAAATAGGGGTCGACATATTATGACCTATTTAGCTCAAGCTGTCGATAGTACGTCGTGAAACAACAATAATAATAATTCATAAACTGTATGGATTATCTATTGCAATGTATTCCAATGTTCATATACGCCTCCATGCAGAATTTTTCCCCGCCACTTGCCAGTTGATAATATTATTTGATTATCACTACATGAATTCATAATAAAGTAAACATTTTAAATTATTTTTTTATAATAATACCTAACTAATTTTGTTGCTGGAATTGAGAATTTTAGAATTTGTCGATTTAAAGAAAATTTGATATCGGTAAAGATCTACTTTGGATTGGACACCGCATATCGCAGCGCGAGTGATGTAAACAACGACTCCGCGGTCCCCGCATACCTGATGTCGCAACGCAACGCAAGAAGCCGGCCGGCTGTTCTATCCCATTCTACCTGGCCGAGCGTCGTGATGATAAATTGCCGCGACCATGAAAACGAGAGTTGTTCCCCCTCCCCTCCCCTCCCCTTCCCTACCTTGGCCTTGGCCGAAGAATGTGGCGCATCCTCCGCCGCTCCACCGCGCACGAGGTGGTCACGGACCCCGACAGCCTCTCCGCGGGTCGCGGGTTCGAGCATCGGTGCACACCGGCTCGTGGTTCGTGCCCGCATGCCTGAGAGCCAAGTCGTGCACTTGCTCGTTGCTATCGTGACATGTTTCAAAAGACCGAAGTAGTGCTATAATAATGATACATTTTAATATTGAAAATATCTAGCTATATCAAGAGATCATATTAATAAAACTTCGATATTGAAAGTTTCTATATCATGGCGAAGGATATTTTTTAGATACGATTGTGCCTAGTTTGATATCGAAAAAGGATCGACATAGAAAGAAATGTCATATCGAAACTTCTGTAACGAAAATTTGTATATCCTGTCAAAAGATTTGTTTTCGACATAATTGTGTAAAGTTCGATATCGAAAGATTGTATCAAAACTGCGATATTGACAATGACTGTCTTGACAGTCGTTGAAAAACCATAATATGGAATCGAAACTTGGTTAGATAGAATGATCAATAAAATTCAGACATAGTCTACTAGCAACGCCATTCGACTCTCCAACAGTGTTTATGACAGTGATAACAATTCCTCATCGGTCGCACTTTGTATAAAATGGGTATTCGCTTATAAACATGGCATTGTACTGTTGATGTGGGTATGGACAAAACTAACCGTCATTGTTGTTTGTCGTTGTCGACTATGAGTGCAGAGCTGTAAATCCATGTGTTATGCGGGACTCGAACCAGCGTCCGCTGATTCCACACATCTCGGACCTACGCCCCGAAGTTCTTAGGGCCAGTTTCGCCAAACTTTAATCCGGCGATTTTCTGTTAATCGGAGATAAAAAAATGACACCCGGTAGAAGCCACCATGCATTTTGTATGTAATGTTTGTTGAAACCATGCTGACAAATCCGAGATTTATAAATCGGCCGATTAAAAAGTTTGGGGAATTCGGACCTTGGCAGACACGCGAGATACCCAAAGCATCCCATCGAAAGAAGTATTGTTTTATTTTTCCGCAAGCTAATTCCCTTTTGTCTATTGAAATTAATTCTTATAAACGGTATAGATGACTAACCTTCGTCGCGAGCCAAGCAAGACCCATTGTCCTGAAGTGTTAGACCACAAAGTGATGCCCTTAGTAGGGTCCTTTGCATACAAATGCAGCGGCATTGAACACACGCATACATCCGTTCCGTGTAACGACAATGACGCACTGTGCGTAATACGACAACACGACGCACTGTGCGTAATACGACAACACGACGCACTGTGCGTAATACGACAACACGACGCACTGTGCGTGTAATACGATAACGACGCACAGAGCGTGAAATACAAAACTCACATGTAGTTTTTATTGCACTTCTGACTATATTATATTCCATACTTATTGCATTTTGTTGTTTTATTTGTTATTAGTGGCTGTTCGAATTTGTGGAATTGAATACTAAATTTCTTACTATAATTTTGTTTTATCTGTTCCTTTCTTTGGTCACAGTCTTATGTTTCATGTTTGGCAGTAGAGTTGTGAAACAACACATGTGTAGTAGATTGTGGTGTGTACGAATTGAATAAGGTCACATTTGGCAGTAATGTACTATTCGAGAAGTCAAGTCAGGTTTCGAAACCATTGTTTGTCAGACAAACGCCAAATCGACCATATGTATAGCCACTGCACCGGCTGTACATGTGATAAATGCTTATATTCACGGCCTTCGTTGGATTTAAAAGAGAATAGAAGAAGAATGTAAATTGTGTGAGCAGAGCAATTTCATCCCGTCGCCTCTAGTGTAACTAAAAGCTAATTAAATGAAGATTACGTGTGTGCGGCCCACGGCCTACCCACACTTCGTACCTGGAACCTAAAATGTGCGTGTGCAGCAGTCACGTAGCCAATATGGGCCTCGTGATTTTAGGAAAGCAAGAAAACTAATGGCTCCGTGTATTTTTTGCGTTTTTTTTTTATTTCGCTGCTCTTCAAAACGTGGGATTGGATCCTGATTGCAGTTTCTGATTTTTTGCATTCCTCTTATTCGTTTGTGTTAGTATATAAATCACTTTTTTCTTTTCTATTCCCTCGTTATTTTTCATTTTCCATTAATTTTTTCCTCTAAATTTGTTTTTATTTTGTTTCTCCCCGTTTTATTTTTCAGCATAAAGTCACGCCGGGTAAAACTGTGTGCACCCTACATCATAGATTCCTACAAAAACTGTATATTATGAAGTTCTACAGCATCCCACATTTGTATTTGTAACTTACGTGGAACGCTAAGCATTCTCATAATTTTAAGTTGCCCAAGATGAGTCACCAGTTACAAAAAACTATTTTCAGCAGCAGGGGGCATTGTACCATCATTACGAGCCTCTTGTTGCTATGGCGGCTCTGTAGCGTCTTGTAAAACACCTCTAAATTATAACCTAACGTCGAAAGAGAAAGTTTGGTGGGTACTTTGGAATAATTTTATGTAAAGTGTTCGAACGTCCTTACAACCAAACGATGCTGCAGGTATTAAGTTGAACTTGAAAACACATTTTAAAGAAAAAAAGGACGGACACAAACCAGAATCTGATATACAATCCAATTCCTTTCATGTATAAGCGAGTGTGTCTCTATATCATTATCTACTCGTCTCGATTAGCGTCGTTGCCAAAATGTGTGACGTAAAGGCCCAAATACCGCTACCCTCATCTACAACTATACAATGTTTTTAAACAACGTAAGTTTTTGAGATCGAACGTAATTGTTGTAATTCAACAGAGTAAACGTTATCAGCAAAATTACAGCTTTTAAAACCGATATAATTGGGGGTTTGTTGTTTTTAAATGTGGAATATATTTTGTTTCTTCTCTAGAATAGAATTATTGTACGTCAATACAGCAATACTGGTATTGACCGAAATGGTGGAAGGTATCACAAGAAGTTCAAGATTATTTTTTCATCTCAAAACAGGGAGTGAAAACATACGTGACATACGAACGAACATACGTAGACGTCCGAAAACGATCTTGATAAAAAGTTCAAATTAGTTGATCGAAACAGGAAAAGTTAAGCTAATAATATGGTGAAATGTCTGATTGAATGAAAAGTAAAGATGTTTCATCAGTTTTCTGTACAGCTGCTCAAATGAGTTCCTAAGTGTTCATTTTTGATTCGCGTTTTTGTGTGAGACAAACGAAAAAAAACACGTGATTCTCTCGCAGCAAAAGTAGTGGAGTATCTATGCAGTCGACAAAAGAAGTCTTGTAACGTGCATTCTTGCTCGATAGCGCTGTGTGCTCTAGTACCATTGAGTTTGTTAGTGTCTAACAAACTCAATGCTAGTACTGGTGATAAGCTCGTTCACACAAGCCGCGGATATTTACACGAGCGATGAGACGAAATAAAACAGGCCGCGCTCGTTACCACAACTATTACTGTTTTAATGTAACATGTCGACGATTGATTATCGTGATTGATTGATGATATTGCGCCACCCGATTTACGACACGTTACCTCGTAATGATTATATTGGACAGACAAATAATAAAATATGTCGATTGATTGATTGATTGTCACACATTTGTTTTATTACTTAGATTTAATTAGACAGTTCTGTGAGTTCAGTATTATCAATCTAGCTATACGTGTTTTTATGAGTGTCGATGAGTTTTATTGGAATCTGTAAATCAACTTGAATAATTACTGATCGAATGTCTAGAATAGCATTGAATTACTGAACATAGCCCTTGGTCCGTGGTTGGAGCGTAACGTGGATTCAAGTCTTGCATAATGGGTTCTTTTCTGTCAACCGAATGAACAAAACTCAAGATCCAAAATTGAATCCTGTGGTAATAATATTCTATTGTATATTATTTTTTTCAATTAGTCAATATATAATGTAATGTAATATTTATAATATATGGGCCCATGAAATCAATATGGACCTCATGTCCTGAGGACCAATTTGTTAAATGCCGTATACAGTAATTGTTGCCAACTCCTCAAAGCCCTAATGACATTATGGAAGTGCTGGACCCGCCCGCGTACGGAGTCAAGGGGGGGGGGCTAACTTACTCGTAGCTCTACGCAAAGAGGGGGGGGGGGGGGGGACAAACACGTCTCAGGTGATGAACTGCACAAACTATCTTGTTGGAAAACTTGATTCTGAATGAGCAGATCGCGTTCAAATAGGTATTGCTGTTATTTAAACAAAATCTTCTAATATTATCGCTTATTAATAATGTATAACCTCTATAGACGGAACTTGTTAATGCAAAAATAATTTTATTGATACAAATAAATAATTATGTATATTAACAAAAGTGTATTGTTTTACTATGAATTCAAACTGGGGCCCGATAACTAAAATTGGATTTAACGTTAAAAAACGTTCATTTGCGGAAGTTTGACATATTCATACCACAGATATCTGTGTTCATACTATATAACCCGCGTGACCAGTACAGGCGTCGTTAACAGATTGCAGGTTATAATGTGGGGGGGGGGGGAGGGCATAGTCACACCCTTTTGACTAAACCAGCAAAGGCGCATTCACCTGCATTTATCCAGAGTGATAAATCTTCTGTTTATAATTTAATTTTATAATTTAAATTCTAACTCATTTGTGAACCAACCAGTTTTTACTCAGAATGTCGGATAGTGCAAAAAAAAACCTAATGTTTTAGTTTTCCTTGTCGCCATCGTGTATAAAAAGAGAATCGCAACGCGAAACCATTACAAAGTGGTTTTCTGCTCGCGGGCCCCAACCTGAAGTCATTTTACGTACAGGAAACCTTCATTCAGTTACACTTATACCACTTAGTTCGTGAAATGGTTCTATGGAACTGGGTACCCGAGGCGTGTATGGCCATGGGATATATACCCTCCAAGATTATCTTCGTTGTACTGTGTATCATATTTCTCCTCGTATATTGAACGAGGAAATACTACAAAAATTACTGTTTTTAAACCATTTATCTCAATATAATGCCACACCACATTGATGAAGTGAAAACATGGCTCAATTTGGATTCGAAAGAACCTACTACAATTTAAAAATGTGTCTGAGTTATAATAAGTTCGGTTGTTATTTCAAATTAACTTAATTACAAAATAGTTTTTAAATACCAACACTGATAATTTATGTTACTAACAAATATTAGTCACACACACACACAGTTCATACGAACCCATATTGAGCGCGGTTTTCATTTTTCAATGTGGTGTCACATTATTGAGATATGAATTTAAACGTTCATTTGAGCGCTGCACTGCACACCACTATAGAAAAGGTGAAAAGTTGTTGTGGCTTTGTATAAAGACCGAAACGTTTCTATAATATTATTATAATCGGTATAATATGTGCTTTGCTCCCACATTCTTCAGTTCTTACGAAACCACACCTTTATCTCAGTTTAGCTTATTCAGTGTTTTTTGTTGTTGTGTAAATTTTTTCCTTTATAAATACCTTTATACATATATTATATTAACTTTATATAAATATTATATTAACTTTATATAAATTACATTTCCATTCAAAAGAATAGGCACACTATTCTTTATTATTCCTTATTGTAGTTGTTAAAAACATTCGAATTTTGAATGGAAATGGCATAACAACAGCGTTTTTTCAGTAGCGTTCATGAGACATTTTATTTATTATTTGCGTTAGTGTTCGCCGCTATGAGGGCTCTTCATGCTACACGTTTTACATGTGTGTAACGCTGTCACGCTAGGACGCTGATGCAGTAAACGGAACATTGTTGTTCAAAAAGATGGAATCTTAATGGTATCCCTCCTCCACCCTCACGATGCTCATAATTATTATGTACCATTCCATGTTCATTTGCAGCCATTCAAAGTGCTTCATAAACTAGCAATAATGCATCAAAACATTTTTATTTATGTTCATCTTTATTTAATGTATACCACTCATCATGCCATGTCAGTGGTTTCCCAAAAGGGGTGGGTGAGGGCTTCCGGGATAAAACTCCCTCTAAAGACGTGCCATTTCCATTCCAAATTCGAATGTTTTTACCAACTACAATAAGGAATAAAAAGAATAGTGTGCCTATTCTTTTGAATGGAAATGTGATTTATATAAAATTGTTATCATTCTATTTATAAAGGTATTTATAAAGGACAAAATGTACACAACAATTAATTTAACAGAAAAATTTTTTGAGTGGGAAAATTTAAACAAAATCCAACATATTGTAACCGAACATTGTAAATAATGACTGTAAGGATGTAAGCAAAACATCTCCAAGTAATATTCAAAAATAGAACATGTTCTGCAAAAAAAATCCTCAAAATACATGTATATTTACCCACAAAAAAAGTAATTGTAAAAATTAATTTGATTTCAAATTTGAAAATGATATAAATAATGTGGTCGAGCTCACCGTAGACGCCGCTGAGACAGGCTAGGAAGAGGATGGCCGAAGCCGACATCACGGTTGCTGTCCTCATGGTCTGCCGGTGCGTTGAGATCTCCACTTAGAACTGCGCTCTTCTTCGGCTGGCCCACGCCTTTTGAGCCCTCGCTCCCCCCCCCCCCCCACTCCCCGCGGCCCGTGACGAGGACAACTATGATCTTTTTCACGATCCAAGATTTACATGACTACCATTGTTGTGGTTCAGATCGAGGGAATATTTCCTTCTTTTTTTTGGGTAAATGTCTCTATAAATTGATAATGTTTTGTGCTCTGTTGTAATATCGTGAGTCATCCTGCGACTCGGGTATAGGGACACTGCTAAACTCTTCTCTTGGTGTCTCCTGTTGATTTCCACAACTATATAAACTATAGTCAGTCCTGGATCCAGGCGGAGTCAAATGTCTTCTGGTTATTTGTGTATTTATTTATGATTTATTATTATTTTAATCGTGGTGGCGACATAAGTGGCACGACCCTCCTATTAATTGGTGTATCTCACACGCCAATAGAAAAGTATACAAATTATCATCCCTTGTAATACAAACAAAACAAATCAATACAAAATTTAAACAATACAGTCAACAAAATCAAAACCAAAACAGAACCCTCTGAAAATATGGCATTGGCTAACATATCTCTGAGACAAATTTATAAGATATATACTAACAGTTGGTTAATAAAATTAAATTTTTGTTGTGTCTCATAACAAACAAAAGAAATCATTTTGTGTCTGCAATAAAAACTTAAAAGATTGAGGCAAAACATATTTCTATTGCCACACAAACGCACGATTCTGATTATTTTGGCATCGCAAACGCATGATTTCATCTGTGTGGAGAGCAATCTATTCTTATCCGTGTACTAACCGTAATTGACCTCTTTGTCATAATTTATTATAATTTGCATTTACTTATGCCACCACATTTAATAAAATGAGATAAAATAAAAGACGTGGATTTCTTGTCAGTCGGTGGTTGTGTAGCAGACAATTCACAGGCGATCTTGTTGGCTCCGCGTGCTTGTAGGTTGGGAGTTCAATCTCGCATAGTTCGCAGGGGAACATTCCTTATAGCCAATAAAAATTGCCCCATTCCATCAAGAAAAATATATTTTACCGTAAATGTAAATTAATGATATAGCCCAGGAAACTGCATATTCTAAAAATACTTCGAATTGCGTTAAAAGAATAACAAATGAGATGATAGTAGTTATTGTAGCCAGCCAGCGGGCAATGTTTGGCACTGTCGTGCGTGTAAACTCATCGCGTGTCCGACACGACACGTAAACCAGTAACTCGAAATACTGCATCTCAAGTGATCATACGTCCTGTACTAACGGGACAAGGCGCTAAACCCAACAACAACTGGGTATGACTTCACGGTTATATTTAGTTATCACCTTTCATTGCCGAATCCGAGCTGGGTCAGTAAGTTCTCACCCCGCCTCACACCTCGATCGATTGATTGATTGATTTATACATGCGACGCGCCGCAGTGCACTCGTCAAGTAGCTCTGCCTGTCGTATGACCTTGTTGTTGGGTGCGTGTTGAAGAATTAAGGTCCAGTGTTCGATTCCCTGTTCGCGGGCTGGGGTTTTTTATGTTTGAAGTGGATATAACGATCGATAATTCGATTATGATATAAATCGACTCTATATAATCGATTGTCGAATTATCTACCGGTATTTCGAGTATTGACGCCAATGCTAATTGAGTGTCTCTCGTCACTGACCTAACTTGGCCGTCTGCCTCGCGCGGCGCGTCGGGGGTTTTAGCATTCGTGTGGCGACCACGACGCATGCGCGCGTACCTACTTCCGGTTTCCAGCAGACTACCCATCGCTTCCTTCCTCCGGCACGTACGCACGCACCGGAAGTGGATGACTAACTCTGGTTCCAGAACGTGGCTCGGCTCCGTGAACACGTCACTTCACGCTGTATTGAGACGATGAAGATGTGAGGATCCACGCCTTATGCGGGACTCGAGCCCACGTCCCTAGTAGGACCTGCGCCCCGATACCACTAAGCCAATTCCCGATGCACCATCTTTTATCAACTGGAAACCACTATATTTCGATCGCGTCAACAGGATATGGGATTTTGCGCGTTGAGGAAACCTATATTCCCATTCTGCCAACAGGATGTGGGATTTTGCGCGTTGGGGAAACCTATATTCCCATTCTGCCAACAGTATGTGGGATTTTGCGCGTTGGGGAAACCTGTATTCTCGTTCTGCCAACAGGATGTGGAATTTTGCGCGTTGGGGAAACCTGCATTCCCATTCTGCCAATTGGATATATACCTGCAGGGGTCGAAAGTGTCGCAACAGCTTTCAAAATCTTGTCGGCGCAACGATGAAGATTATTCCGTTTGAGCCTAATCTCTGACGTGGAGTAACGGTTGAGAGATGTGAGGAAATAAAAGAAAAATTATTGAGAAGAGACACTTAGCATGTTTTAGTAGTGTACATTAGTTGAATCAACACGTGACAGCTGGATGATGGGATCGAGTGAATGACCGGCTAGTTAGTACGTACACACACTTGGTCTATGTTGCATGGTACTGCCAACTGACGTCACAGCTACCTTTACCCTTCCCCTCACAAGCCCATAAGCCGTGCGATGATGGGCGCACAACACTTCGACACTTAACCCTATCTAATTGCCATTTTATTCATTTTTATGACGAAAATTGTATGAGATAATAAGTAAACTTTAACTTATGAGAATTCATCGACAATCCTACTAAACCGTGTTTATTCTATCAATTTCAAGAGGCGAAAAACGAATGATCGTATTTGCACAAGATTTTTTTTTAAATAAAATAGAATTGCGCCTTTCTGACCTCCAACGCTCCACTGTACCCGCCGCTTTAGCATTACTAAAAAGAAGATATGCATATACTTGACTTTTTCAATAATGTTCGCTCATAAAATATGCGACGATCCCATGGCCCATATCCTTGATATTACACAACAATTATGCACACTCGCATACGTCGGTAGAGAAGGGGTGGATGGAGGCAATTAAAGACACATTCTGAGAAATAGCATGAAAGTATTAGCGGCGGTCAGCCTGAGAGAGCCAACACGTGCTCTTTGCAGCCTCGTCACTATTAGTGCTGCCGTACATAGCGTGGGACTGGGTCGCATGGCCGGCCGGCATAACATTTCTGTTTCTCTGTCTGGTGTTTTCAACACATTTGCATTGTGCCTGTGCATGGCGCACCTTTCCTTCAAAATTAGCAATAATTTTAGTGTTCGTAGCGTTAATTTCTAAAATATTATCATTGCAAGACATATGAACTTTATAGTCACTGCGACTATATGTTTTAATGGACAATAGGCGCAACTTGCATCAAATTATAATGTTCGTGGACAGTTTTAAAACTGTTTTCTGTACACAAGTAGGTCCATACTAAAAATGCTAATGATTAAGAAGTATTGGGAAGAAATTGTCTTATTTCATGAACATTAGTAAAATAATCAATCTTAGCAATAATGCAATCTTAAGATAATAACTTGTATGGGCGTACTATTTCGATTCACGTTAGTTTGGGTATTTGAGCACCGGTACGTAGAATCGGGTGATCTGGGTTCGAGTGCCGGTCGGGTAAACTTCTATCGTGATTGCTATATTTACTCGTGGTTGTTGGAGCTGTGTATATTGTTGTTATTATTGAAACGGGCGTCTGTTCTGACTGAGCGGGGCGGGGTGGGTTAGTTAATAAATAACGTGATATATAGACCGCCGAGTTCCTGGCATTCGAACCCCGCTTCTTGTTCGTGGAAGATGTCTGGGATAGATGATGCATGGGCGGGATAGATTACAGGTTGGGTGCGCGGCGTTGCGTCGATGACAGGTTAATGCTGGGGTGGGGTGGGGTAGACACATGAAGGCCATGGCCGGCCTTGGAACAGAGGGTTTACATGCATATGACTTAGTGGGCGCTCATAATATAAAACATTTGAGATTTAAAAGTGATCGACACAAAGAAGTGGAAAAGCGTGAGAATTTACGGTTTTGTGTTATATATACCTTGAAAATGGCATTCATAATCAAAATTTTGGAATGATGTCAAGAACTATAGATATTCTAAAAAAAGTTTTTAAAATGAATTACGTTAGATCAAATTAAACAACAAAAACATTCAACACAAAATATTTTCAATTCATACAATTTTAAAACATAATATATTTGTATAGGCTTACATCTGGGAGGTCAATTCTACAATATCTTAAGTAATAAAATAAATTTAAAATAATTAGGAATTAGGATAACTAGGCCTATACGAAACATGAGTATATGGGTGCATCTAATCTTCATGTCTCGGGCACAGAACCGATGTAGGGGGCGATATTCTATGTCAAGGTCAAGGTCACGGTCACGGCACGTTCCAAACCGAGTTGTTTATTTAGGTCGCCATCTTTACGTAATCCCCATCTTGTAACATGTTTTGTCATCTCCCATTTTATAACATACTGGATGGTCGGCATTCTATATCCCACATTCACCAAGGTAGTCTGTGGTTTGAGTGAGAGATTAGGGTCCTGAGAACCAATATACTTGTGTTAGTCTAATACTTTTTACTTCTTCAATAGAACAACATTATAAGATATCATACAGTGAAATGGTTGGTTTCCAAATTCGTGAACGAGTCAAGTTCGATGTGAAACATGGTATATCTAATAATATAAAGAAAGGTAAAGAACGCGTCAGATGTGGTGTTACCAGAGAATGTTGAGGATCTTCTTCTGGATACATAGAATTGTATTTGAGAAAGAACTAGAAAGAGCGATTGAAATGAATAAGTTTATGGAAACGTTGACAATTAAGTGGAAGGAAAAAATAGTAGAGGAAGACCGAGATTTGTAGTGTAATTCAGAATAATATGCTTTCTAAATAATAAAATACTGGCGGAAGAGGGGAAGGACGGAGAGCTGTTCCATTACCAAACCACGGATTGATTTCTTGAAAAAAAAAGTCGATTTCGGTCGATTCGATTTTTTCGCGTTGCCACCTTTCAGTGTCGGCTCATTCATTAGTTTGCCCTGCTCGCCCCGTGAGTTGTGTTGTAGGTTTTAGCTACTGGGCCACTGGCACCATTGTGTCCAATACACGGGTCACCCTGTTAGCAGTTCGCACATTAAACTTAATTGGAACCTGTATTTGCGTGAGTACTCGTTGACATACAGTGTGGCGAGGAAATAAAAAGTCATGAGTTCCACATTAGAAATGTATTTGCCTTCTCCCCCCCCCCCCCCCCCCCCCGCTCTCTTTGTGTTGATTGATGGTATCGTTATTTTTATAAATTGCTTCTGACACCGAAATTAGTAGAATTTAATTTAATTGATTACATTTCGAACGCTTTAGAATCTTACAATTGAAGACTATCCCAAGGAAGAACGAAACGATGTTATTTTGTCTCTGTTTTTTTTATTTTTTTTTTTTATAGTGAATGTGATGTTGATGTACAAACTTTGAAAAGGTTGATTTAGCCTTTAGAAAATCCAAATGACATAGCTGTAGAATAGAGAGACCTGCGCGGTTCAGAAATATGTTATCTGGCATCCGCCAGATCAAAACTCGACCGGAACCCGCTACCCGTCATGCTTTCTTGATTCTCTGTAATTTTCTGACGAAGTGGAGATGTAAACAATAGAAGCAAATCATGCTGTAATTTTCTAATGAATTTGTATTCATGTGATCACCCAATAATATGTTCATATTTCATGCTCATACTTTTTTTCAGAAAACCATCAGTGAATATGAAATAGTATATATTGACTAAAATTGTTACAAATTCCGATTTTCATCAACTCGCACCCCACAGCATTAATTCCCATATTTTATTATACGATCATTTGTCTTCTTTCTTTCGAAAATTTAAACAAATAAGAGAGAAATGTGAAACTTTGGAAGTCATACTTTGCGCAGGTTTTCTGTACAAGGAAAGAACAGTGAAGAAGTGTACCCCGACCGGTATTCGAACCCGGGTCGCCGTCCTTACGTACCGACGCTCTATATTGAGTTGATATTATTACTTATTTCCGTTAAGCACTTATATAATTCATGTTAAATGCTTCATCTCATGTTAGGCCTCGAGATATAGCGGGACTGTGCTCACCAGGTTTGACCACTGTGCATCCTATACGCACGCATGCGCTCACAAGAGGTTGCGTTGCTACCAAACCTGATCGCATCCAGTACAGGTGTTCATGTTATTAATTACCAACTAAATCACATTGTCACGGTGACATGAACGACTGTGTGTATGGGAACGAGATTATATGAGCACATGGGATGAATTTTAATGTGAAGTTTAAACAGCTATAAGGTCTGCCTGCGTATATCCATAGTCGACCTTTGTATACCGGAACACAAATAG
The DNA here is from genome assembly GCA_945910005.1 of Isoperla grammatica. Lineage (NCBI taxonomy): Eukaryota > Metazoa > Arthropoda > Insecta > Plecoptera > Perlodidae > Isoperla > Isoperla grammatica. The sequence goes on along the minus strand of OX246738.1, from coordinate 45,646,339 downwards.
TCATTGCATTGCTAGGGATTTTGTTATGTATGTAGAGAATAGCAACATGCATATCCCAATTGATTATAACAACTTTGGATGTCCAACTCCGTCCAGGTCCGGGGTAGAATTTGACCCAAGATGACTCTGTCAATCAGAGTGAAAAGCAATGAAATTATACTTCCTATCCTTCTTTAAATCATCCTGCTTGTCCCTTTCCTCCACACCTTCCCCATGACCTAACCACCTATGCTGTCGGGTAGGTACATCTCTAGACCTTCATCAACATTTGGATTTCGGTGAGAGGGGGGGGGGGGGGGCGGGGGGGGGGGGCTGAATCATCCTCTTGTATATATCCTACGAGTATAGTACTTACTTTGACTTTTATGTTGTTCTACTAAATATGAGGTAATCGAAATGGTTCTCGTGACTTATGGTCCGTTATGTAAGTTACAAAAGATGATTACATTAGAAACATAGTCAAAGAAACTGCATCAAAAATGTTTCCATATTGGTATAAATCCGTGGAGTATCTATTGCGCATGCGCATCAAGTGTGTGTTCCAACAATATCTCCCCTCACCGTGGAACTGCCTCCCACGCCGCCGCGCTGCGCTCCTTCGCACAATGCCCGGTGGTCGCAGGTCGGCATTGTTCGCTCACTTCTCGGAATTGGAAATGAGTTAAAATGTTGATTTGTTTTTCTTTCCTTTCTTTCCGCGAGCATCTGGTGTTTGACCTCTGCGCGCAGCGTCGCATTGCACGCCGGTTGTTTATTTATTTGCATCGATAATTCTCTCGATCCGTACGTAAAGTCGCTCCACAGTAACTTTGGTGCTGGGGACGTCACAGATGGGCGTCTCGGAGCCAATCAGCGGGCGGCTTTCACCAATACTAACATTTGGTTGGCCAAGCCTCACTCATCTGTGACTTCCCCAGCCCCAAAGTTGCTGTGGAGCGACCTTAGAAGACGTATAACAGGCTACTACAGTCTTTCCTCAGCAGTATCTTATGGATGCGGCCTGACGTCATTGGTGAGTAATGGCGGGTTTACATAACTGACTAGTGACTTACGACTAGCGACTAAGAGCGCGTTCATGAAACTGACTAGCCGCAACAGGCTTCTCTCATTGGCCGACAGTGGGAATACTGCGTGCTGATTGGCCGTGACTAAGGACTTGACCAAGGAGTTGAGCTATGTTCAACTTCTTAGTCAAGTCAAGACAAACCTTAGTCACAGCCAATCGGAGAGCAGTATTCTCATTCGTAGCCAATGAAAGAAGCTCGTGGCTTAGTCACGGGCTCGCTTAGTCGCTAATTGTTAGTCACTAGTCAGTTATGTAAACCCGCCATAAGTCGAAGCCAATCAGCGGGTGGCTTTTTCAAATACAGACATTTGGTTGGCCAATGTCTCGCTCATCTTTGACGTCAGCATCCACAAGGTTGCCGTGGAACAACTTTAACCTTTAATAACCTTGCCCGTTGTGGGAACGAAATTGGTTTTACGTTCGCTCAGGAATCGTTTTGTTTGGACCTGGAAAATGCCCCCGTCAAACACAGAAATTAGCTGCTATAATGATAACGTTTAGCCTATAGGGGTGTTGACTGCTGGACATTCCTCATGGCCGGGGCTAGCCATGCATTACAAGACAGCTGCGCCACAGCTGACTGTTGGACATTCCTCATGGCCGGGGCTAGCCATGCATTACAAGACAGGCGCCACAGCTGACTGTTGGACATTCCTCATGGCCTGGGCTAGCCATGCATTACAAGACAGGCGCCACAGCTGACTGTTGGACATTCCTCATGGCCTGGGCTAGCCATGCATTACAAGACAGACGCCACAGCTGACTGTGGACATTCCTCATGGCCTGGGCTAGCCATGCATTACAAGACAGGCGCCACATCTGACTGTTGGACATTCCTCATAGCCTGGGCTAGCCATGCATTACAAGACAGGCGCCACAGCTGACTGTTGGACATTCCTCATGGCCGGGGCTAGCCATGCATTACAAGACAGGCGCCACAGCTAACTGTTGGACGTTCCTCATGGCCTGGGCTAGCCATGCATTACAAGACAGGCGCCACAGCTGACTGTTGGACATTCCTCATGGCCTGGGCTAGCCATGCATTACAAGACAGGCGCCACATCTGACTGTTGGACATTCCTCATAGCCTGGGCTAGCCATGCATTACAAGACAGGCGCCACAGCTGACTGTTGGACATTCCTCATAGCCTGGGCTAGCCATGCATTACAAGACAGGCGCCACAGCTGACTGTTGGACATTCCTCATGGCCTGGGCTAGCCATGCAATTACAAGACAGGTGCCACAGCTGACTGTTGGACATTCCTCATGGCCTGGGCAAGCCATGCATTACAAGACAGGCGCCACAGCTGACTGTTGGACATTCCTCATAGCCTGGGCTAGCCATGCATTACAAGACAGGCCCCACAGCTGACTGTTGGACATTCCTCATGGCCTGGGCTAGCCATGCATTACAAGACAGGTGCCACAGCTGACTGTTGGACATTCCTCATGGCCTGGGCAAGCCATGCATTACAAGACAGGCGCCACAGCTGACTGTTTTGTTTTGTTTCTGGGAGATGCAGGAATGTAGCTCTGCTCTCGCGGATCAAAGAACCCTGGAGTGGATTGTGTTGCTATTCACTGCAATGCAACTATAGGCCTACGGGCTATTCGCGACAAAAAAAAAACGTGCATATACAATTAAAGATGAATATATAATATGATTGTATGTTATAATGCGATTTAAATGAGGCTGGCGGCGCTGGGCCATTCTACCTTTCAGTTTTATTTATCTGCGTTCGATCCCTGACCGGTGTAAACTTTGGTTATAATATATTATGGTAAAGTGTCGCCCGCGTTAACTTGCAAGGTGTTGTCGTCATGGATTATGTATGTAATGGTGAAGTGACGCACGTGACAACTACCAACCTAAATCTAGTTGCATCCCGTTCTTATACCTCCGGCTGTACCATTCATGTCCCATGTGACACATCTACTTTTTAAAGCATCGTTTAATTATCTGCAATGTGATACATAATTTAATCATGTGTAGTTACATGTTGGTCTACTGTATTCGGCAGACCTATCGCAGCGCGTCTGTTGTCAGACTCAGGTGTGGTGAGGGCGCATGGCAATCACGGTTACAATTACAAGCAGGTATCGGGAAATCTCACGGTGAATTCCGATGAAATAAACCGTGTGGAGCGACCATCTCTTTTGAGAATTTTAGGGCACACCCTTGATTCTTACGGCCGCATGGCCTAGTGTATAATAGATATTATACTTAATCCATTTTTGATATTTTTAACAGCCATATATATAACCTGCATTTTAATTATTTTCCTGTGTGATCTACGAACGTTATTATTATTATTATTTATTTTTCTGTTCAACATTATTTACATAGATGTGGTACAGAAAGGGGACAAGAAACGAGCCACAGCAGCCCATACAGTAATGTCTTGTCCCCTGGCCTCTGAAGGATAGCGATGATGATTGAAGCGATAGTCTCAATTATACTTCTTTAGATAGCGCCAGCGGTCTGTACAGCATGCAGAGTCGATAAAGAAGCCGTGTGTTTTGTTCGCAGTCACCGTTGCGGTCTGACGGACGAGGATCTCAACCGGCGCTGGAGTCGCCCCAACGAGACGCTCCACCCCGTCATCTACCACACCAAGGGTCTCCTGGACTATCTCGTGCGCGTCCTGAAGAAGCCACCCGTCGTGTTCTGCGACTACCACGGACACTCGCGTCGCAAGAACGTCTTCCTGTACGGGTGTTCTAACGTGGACAGCTGGAGCCAGGCGGACAAGGCGCTGCCGGACGTACCCTCGGAGTATCTCGTGAGTTGAGGGGTGGTAAGAGGGGGGGGGGGGGGGGGCGACTACCACGGACACTCGCGTCGCAAGAACGTCTTCCTGTACGGGTGTTCTAACGTGGACAGCTGGAGCCAGGCGGACAAGGCGCTGCCGGACGTACCCTCGGAGTATCTCGTGAGTTGAGGGGCGGTAAGAGGGGGGGGGGGGGCGACTACCACGGACACTCGCGTCGCAAGAACGTCTTCCTGTACGGGTGTTCTAACGTGGACAGCTGGAGCCAGGCGGACAAGGCGCTGCCGGACGTACCCTCGGAGTATCTCGTGAGTTGAGGGGTGGTAAGAGGGGGGGGGGGGGGGGGCGACTACCACGGACACTCGCGTCGCAAGAACGTCTTCCTGTACGGGTGTTCTAACGTGGACAGCTGGAGCCAGGCGGACAAGGCGCTGCCGGACGTACCCTCGGAGTATCTCGTGAGTTGAGGGGTGGCAAGAGGGGGGGGGGGGGGGGCGACTACCACGGACACTCGCGTCGCAAGAACGTCTTCCTCTACGGGTGTTCTAACGTGGACAGCTGGAGCCAGGCGGACAAGGCGCTGCCGGACGTACCCTCGGAGTATCTCGTGAGTTGAGGGGTGGTAAGAGGGTGGGGGGGTGGGTGGCGACTACCACGGACACTCGCGTCGCAAGAACGTCTTCCTCTACGGGTGTTCTAACGTGGACAGCTGGAGCCAGGCAGACAAGGCGCTGCCGGACGTACCCTCGGAGTATCTCGTGAGTTGAGGGGCGGTAAGAGGGTGGGGGGGGGGGGGCGACTACCACGGACACTCGCGTCGCAAGAACGTCTTCCTGAACGGTTGTTCTAACGTGGACAGCTGGAGCCAGGCGGACAAGGCGCTGCCGGACGTAAGTTGAGGGGTGGTAAGAGGGTGGGGGGGGGGGGGGGGCGACTACCACGGACACTCGCGTCGCAAGAACGTCTTCCTGAACGGTTGTTCTAACGTGGACAGCTGGAGCCAGGCGGACAAGGCGCTGCCAGACGTACCCTCGGAGTATCTCGTGAGTTGAGGGGTGGTAAGAGGGGGTGGGGGGGAGCGACTTCCACGGACACTCGCGTCGCAAGAACGTCTTCCTATACGGGTGTTCTAACGTGGACAGCTGGAGCCAGGCGGACAAGGCGCTGCCGGACGTACCCTCGGAGTATCTCGTGAGTTGAGTTGTGGTAAGAGGGTGGGGGGGGGGGGGGGGGGAGCGACTACCACGGACACTCGCGTCGCAAGAACGTCTTCCTATACGGGTGTTCTAACGTGGACAGCTGGAGCCAGGCGGACAAGGCGCTGCCAGACGTACCCTCGGAGTATCTCGTGAGTTGAGGGGTGGTAAGAGAGGGGGGGGGGGGCGACTACCACGGACACTTGCGTCGCAAGAACGTCTTCCTGTACGGGTGTTCTAACGTGGACAGCTGGAGCCAGGCGGACAAGGCGCTGCCGGACGTACCCTCGGAGTATCTCGTGAGTTGAGGGGTGGCAAGAGGGGGGGGGGGGGGGGGGGGGCGACTACCACGGACACTCGCGTCGCAAGAACGTCTTCCTGTACGGGTGTTCTAACGTGGACAGCTGGAGCCAGGCGGACAAGGCGCTGCCGGACGTACCCTCGGAGTATCTCGTGAGTTGAGGGTTGGTAAGAGGGTGGGGGGGGGGGGGGGGGGGCGACTATCACGGACACTCGCGTCGCAAGAACGTCTTCCTGTACGGGTGTTCTAACGTGGACAGCTGGAGCCAGGCGGAAGGCGCTGCCGGACGTACCCTCGGAGTATCTCGTGAGTTGAGTTGTGGTAAGAGGGTGGGGGGGGGGGGGGGGGCGACTATCACGGACACTCGCGTCGCAAGAACGTCTTCCTGTACGGGTGTTCTAACGTGGACAGCTGGAGCCAGGCGGACAAGGCGCTGCCGGACGTACCCTCGGAGTATCTCGTGAGTTGAGTTGTGGTAAGAGGGTGGGGGGGGGGGGGGGGCGACTATCACGGACACTCGCGTCGCAAGAACGTCTTCCTGTACGGGTGTTCTAACGTGGACAGCTGGAGCCAGGCGGACAAGGCGCTGCCGGACGTACCCTCGGAGTATCTCGTGAGTTGAGTTGTGGTATGAGGGTGGGGGGGGGGGGGGGGGCGACTATCACGGACACTCGCGTCGCAAGAACGTCTTCCTGTACGGGTGTTCTAACGTGGACAGCTGGAGCCAGGCGGACAAGGCGCTGCCGGACGTACCCTCGGAGTATCTCGTGAGTTGAGTTGTGGTAAGAGGGTGGGGGGGGGGGGGGGGGGGGGGGCGACTATCACGGACACTCGCGTCGCAAGAACGTCTTCCTCTACGGGTGTTCTAACGTGGACAGCTGGAGCCAGGCGGACAAGGCGCTGCCGGACGTACCCTCGGAGTATCTCGTGAGTTGAGTTGTGGTAAGAGGGTGGGGGGGGGGGGGGGGGGAGCGACTACCACGGACACTCGCGTCGCAAGAACGTCTTCCTGTACGGGTGTTCTAACGTGGACAGCTGGAGCCAGGCGGACAAGGCGCTGCCGGACGTACCCTCGGAGTATCTCGTGAGTTGAGGTGCGGTAAGAGGGTGGGGGGGGGGGGGCAACTACCCCCCATGATTGTGCGGTCAAAGGGTCATAATCATTAAACCGTGTACGGTACTGATACATAGGGATAGAACCTGAACGCACCCCGTTCGACTTCATAATGTTTTTACTTTAGTGCCAACGTCAACCCACCAAAATCCTTCTGAATGAATATTGAATTAATCTCAACTGATTTTCGGGCTCTTGTGAAGAGTATCTCGAAGGATTAATAGACCTTTGTTGATTGATGTATTGTAATCGATTTTATATTTATTTATTTTAATTTTAATTGTATTAATATTTCAACTTTTGTAATTTTTAAATTTTGTTTTTAATGATATATATTACAAATATTTTTTGTTTTTAATGTACATAAGACATGTTTTGTGTTAACGTGTGTTGCGTGTAGCTGCTGCCCCAGCTGATGCAGCGGTTCTCCCCGGCGTTCGCCCTCCAGCTGTGCAACTTCAAGGTCGAGCGCGGCCGCGAGGCTACGGCGCGCGTCACCGTCTGGCGAGAGTTCGGCATCCGTCGCAGCTACACGATGGAGAGCAGCTACTGCGGCTGCGACCAGGGTCTCTACCAGGGCCACCACCTCGAGACGCTGCACCTTAAGGAGATGGGGGCGACGTTCTGCGAGGCGCTCTGCTTCCTCAGCCGCGCCGCACAGCCGCTCTCCAGGTGGGGCAAACGAGGACTCTCTACAGTTTGTTTTTTCAAGTTGTTGAACTAAATATTTTGAATGTTCTTTCAAAAAAAAACTTATCCAAGTATGCTCAACGTATAGGTTACATTCCGTAAGGTCGACCGCTGGAGCGTTGGGCAAAAGGTAATACTAGGTTCGAGCCCGGTCGACCTTACGGTATGCAACAATAGAGTAGGAATGACGACATCGATTCCGAATCAATTCCATTAATGATTGATTTCGAATTTGAAGAATTGATTCCGTACTTGTAGGTGGGGGACGAATAGATGGTCGAAAAGTGAATTTTTTTTAACTGAGAATGCTAAACATTCGATTTGGAACTGATATTTTTACGTGCCCCTAATCAGCGGTTTTCCCACTGTGGTAGTGCGGTAGGCAATAACAGAGAATACGATCGGAATCACTTCCGTCGAATTCAGCAACTGAAATTACTATTATTTTAATCATTCAAAGGTTTATTGCATAAAACTTATACCTCTATACCTACAAAATGAGCTTTTAGCTCGGGAATCGATTCCTAATTGGTTCATAAGCCCCCCTAATCCATTCTGAAATTTTGGAATCGATGTCATCGCTAATATAGAGGTAGATAATTGTCTGCCTGTTTCTACTTCATCTAAATAAAGCTACAGTGGCCTGTCTTGCATTCTATTTTCATGTGAGAGTAATTTGAAACTCGGAAATTAAAAATCCCCCGGACCTGGGATTTGAACCCAATCCCAATCGTGGTTGGATTTTGTAATTTTTGTTTTTCAATCAATTATTTCCACCTACAAGAGTGTTTTCCTTATAATAAGATTGCTTGCAATATTATTTCATGTTGTATTTTTGTTAATTTGAAGTTTATGTTCACTTCTCTGTCTTGTGAAATAATAAATTGCATTTTGGGTTTTGGCTTTTGGTTTTTTCGGCTAGGGCAGCATTGTTAAATTCCTAGGTACTTTTGTCTATGTTCTCAATGTAGTCACATTTTTGTGTACCTGCACGTATTCAATATTCATAGTTCCCACGTAACGTCACAGCGGCCATGATTGTGATACATTTGATATAGATCTAACCTAGATATTATCCAAATTGACTAAAATCATCGTTAAAAATTTAAAAAGTAAACGTAAGTAGTAAGAAATTACAAATTATCACATAAATTTTATTTAAAAAACAGTCTGAATTTTAAAGAAATAGGATTTCTGTGTTCTATCACAGAGCCTTCAATTGTTTCTCCATGGCAACGTCAAAGTTTGGTCCCAAAGATAGCCACCACACGCACAGACCTGAATTACGTGCAACCTATGAATAGAGTCCAGTGTAGATCTGTCTGTCGTAAGAGGCGACAAAGGGCAGGCATCAAACCTATCAGTTAGACACTTCGTATAAGAACAACTTATCTCAAATCTAATAATGCAGGGATGATATCTGGTTGAAATGACTAGGAAGAGGTTTGGATGATATGGTTGTAATCGCACATATATTCAATTGTTGGGTTGTGTATTTCCTCCTAGGTGTTAAAATAAACCCCCCCGATTGCGTACCACAGTAGTGTTGTTGTCTGCAACGTAGCCGTCACTGTAATCGATGTTTCTCGTTGTTGTTGTTAGCACCACACCTAGTACTATCAAGTCCCATTCAGTGTCGCCCGAACCGGAAGTGTAGCGAACGCTACCAGGCAAGTACGCGTGTACCGCATGGTGTGCGCTTCGACCTAATCCCGTGTGCGCTTAGTCACAGCTGGCCGTCGCATCTGCGTCCTTGTTTCAGTTCACGCACTGGTCCAGACACTCACCACCAGCCTTGTTTAGTGATTTTATTATATTATACACATGTCAATCAATCTCAATTCTATCTCTACAGGTACGAACACAAGTTTTGATTCTTCTTATTTAATGTATTTTTAGTTAACATGATATATTTACCTAAATATTACATTGATTTCTTTGCTTGAAATTTAAAATTTAAATTACATTTTTGGTTACTAACATTACAGAATAACATTACGACATAACATTACCGACATAATACAAGACATAACATGTGCCAGACAAGTAGAAGAAAACTCTTCCCTTGCTATCGCATCACGCTTAAACGTAGTCGTGTGTATTCCACTTCGCAGTGCTACGAGCACAGTTGTGTTGTTGTGCCTTGCACCTTTTTTGTTTGTTTGTTTGTTTGTTTGTGAGTGAAGTGTAATTAACACATTAACTTGCTGCACCGATTTGGTGTATCGCACAACATTAGGAGGAAAATGCTGTTGTTTCGTTGCGTTACTTTCCGCTTGTTTATTCTTAGTTGACAGATGTAAAATACTGAGCACTAATGAAATGTGTGTAAGCTGAAGCGGCCACTATGATGTTATGAAAGACACGCTGGGAATCGAACCCAGGTCTCCCACTTGCGCTGAGCTAGAGATAATGTCTTACTTGTTGTTTGTAGATGTACAGTATTCTCTATAACATATGAAGATGCCAGATTACATTGCCTATAAGACTTGTGAAATAAACTGAATTCAACAAACTCCCCTGTTACCCTAGGTTTGGTGTGGAATACATTTTTTTAGAGTAAGCCACTACGAGATTAGTATGATGTTATTTAAGACAATGTAAAAAGCCGACTCCACTGGGAATCGAACCCAGGTCTCCCACTAGCCGGGCGGGCACTCGGACCACTGAGCTACAGAGACGACAATTACAATCTGTCGTATTTGTTGTTTGTAACAAGATAGTTTATAAATAACATTCGAAGATGGCAGATTACACTCTGAAGCTCAGTGGTCGAGTATAGAAGAGCAGTCTTGGGTTGGGTTCGCTACTTTTAATTAGTAGCTACTTGGCGAAAAAAGGTAGCATCGTTACTTTTTTGTTATGTTTTTGTATAATGTCGCAAGCTACTTCCACGCTACATCTGTTTTTAATTAACATTTTATCCACCCTTTATCTCAAAACTGCACTGTTCTTGCCTACTATTTTTTCTTTAAAAGTCTCTGTTATAAGAGATAACTAAACATTTTTTCATGTACATAGAAACTAGCATCAGTAGACTATATAATATTGAAGTTGTGTGAAATATTGTACTTCCCAACACAGACACTTTCCTATCCATTTGAAAGTACATGTATGGTATTGTATTGTGTGGAACGGAGCAACGCACAAGAAGCCGTTAGTTATTTCCATATGGTGTTGTTTCAGTTTCGATCTACCGATGTTCCCGGCCAAACGTCAGCCCGAGATTGAGCGAGAGGACAGCTTGGATCTCTCAGACAGCAGCGATGACGATGACGAGTATCATTGTTTACTAGACTAGACCGTTCTGCACAAAGCCTTCCCTGTGACGAAGCTTATTGGTGCAGCTTGTGGACTACATTCTTCATCTGTCATTTAATGAGAAAGCTAAATGTTGATTGATCAATTTGGTGAATAGGAAATTTGGTGTATTTATAATTGAAACTATATGAATTAAATAAGATCTCTTTTTGTGAGTACATAATTAACTATAACAAATTATATGTTTTATGTAGGTTATTACTGGTACCTGTACTTTTAATCTCTACTATAGAAAATTGAAATGTATTTTTTTTTTTTAAACAAATAAATAATATTGATAATTTATCTTTGAGTTTTATTCTCATCGATTCTCCACATGTGACTTTTAGGTGTGATATGCCATTAAGTAAATGCCCAAGTGCTGAGCATGTGCATGTCTCAAGATTATGCCAGCATTCTTGCTGGTGCATCTTTGTCATGCAGTTTGCAGTTAGTTATGGTAGTTATGACGGTAAGCCTCTAGGGTATCATGTAAACGTGACATATGATTGACATCAATGATACGTTCACCCCGTTCTGTTATATAGGTAAATGTATTTTATATCTACAACAAACACAACAACAGGACTGTACTTGAGTTGAGTTGTACTTCCGGTCCCTGGTGCTGATCATGTACTTTGACAATGGCATGGCTGAATAAAACCACAGTGCATAACTATCTCGGATAATCAATGGATACCTATCCATCAAAACTCCATCCTAAGTTAAGAAGTAACAACAAAGTAATAACAGGTTCTATTCACCCAACCGACAACGCTGTCGTCACAGACTTGTGTTGCGTTACAGCCATGCTGGCGTTCTCTTAAATGATTTATCTCCTTATTATTCTTACAAACAATGAACTATTTACGAGCTAACGTTTGATAAAAATCACAGGAAAAAACACAATACTTCAAGTGAGTAATTACAACGATCTGACTAAAAACATTCGTCAACTGGTAAATTTATTACATCGATGATGAAACATTTGACAGATATAACAAATCACTTACACTCAGATTTCATAGTGATCAAATAAATACACTTTTCGCAGGAAAACCTCAGTATGTGTATATACAGCATCCACCTTAAACGTTACGGATACTGCAACATTATTCCGCAATAGTAACGATAAAGTCCTTTCGACGAAACTTGCCTCATAGTTTCATAGATCACGAGGCAAAGTACCGAGCTAACTCTATCTCTACTCAATTTCTAATTCAAATGGCAATGATGGATAATTAGCTCATACAAAATGTGGATAAATGTATTTGAAAACAAGGGGGCCTAATATTATTCTGGGCGACATTTAAGGTGTGTTAGCGTTTTCCGATCGCGCCCTGAGCGCTACCCGAGCGGAGCGGTGTTGACGTTTTCCGATCGCGCCCTGAGCGTGACCGAGCAGAGTGGGCAGAGCAGGAAGCGAGTTCGATACAGACAGCGATGACGAGAGGTGGTGTCGTTCGTTGTATCCGATCATATCCGCGAGTGTCTGTAACTATCCGTGTCTTGAACCATTAAATACTCATCAATAACCAAGCTTGCGTTTCCGTCAGTAATTACCCGTATCCGTCCCGTCCTGACATTAACCGATTACAAATCAGAAGTGCGATGAGAACACATCAGTGAAAGCCTACCGTATTTGCCGAAATCACGCGTCCCGCGAATAAGGTACGTCCTAACCTACAAATTACCACGAGCTAATGTTACGCTACAATTACGCGATGCCTGATAACCATCCACCACAGGATGATGGAGAAGCTCAACCACCATTAACAACTGAAGAACTTTTAAGAATGATGATGGAACGTGATCGTGTAAGAGACGAGTTTATGACTAACTTACTACAGCAGGGAAGAGGTGTAGGCCTAGGCCTAGCGCCACAACAGTATCACATAATGCCGGACCTAGATAAGGCAATCGGTAATTTTGATGGAGAACAATCGAGTGGTCAAGCACTACATTGGCTGCACGATTTGGAGAGTTCCGCAAATCTACATCAGTGGCCAGACTCGTTCAAAATTGAATCGGCCCGTTCGCATTTAGTTGGAGGAGCGGCAAACTGGTTTCAAGGCCGTCGCCATAGCCTAACCACATGGGAAGAGTTTACACGCCAGTTCCGAGCTACATTCGTCAGTGAATCGAGCCTTCCAGAACGCTGGAAGAAAATGCAGAACCGAGTCCAGGTGAAAGGAGAGAATACACAAAGTTACTTTCATGATAAAGTGCGACTTTGCAAAAGTATAAACCTGAACTTAGAAGATATGAAACGCCAGATTATAATCGGATTGTGGTCGAGAGAACTCGCGAGTATGTTGTTAGCCAAAAACCATACTACTGATGATGACATCCTACACGATATAAGAGCATTTGAAGAGATTGACCGTGAAAGATTGGAAATGATCAGGAAAGACAATAACAGTAAGCCAAAGTTTATTTCTAATCATACATCGTCTGAAACTACTAAGCGGAATACACCGTTAGAGCCAAGAAGTGAAACAAGTAATCGTAATCAAGAAACTCGCTACGGTAAAAATGAAACCATGAAACAGCCTGTAGGCCTAGGCCTACCACGTTTCGTAAGACCGCCAAGTTACAACGAGAAAGGAGAGCCGAGGTGCTACAATTGCAACAATCATGGACACATATCGCGAGATTGTCAAGAACCTAAACGTATTCTTCGCTGTCAACAATGCAAGCAGGAAGGACATACAAGAAGAAATTGTACGTCGCAGATGCAGCCGCAGCAGCCGAGTATGTATAATCAGTTTACACCTAAATCCGAAAATATGCAAGCAACATTCTCTAATGTCAGTGTAACTGGTGATATTTCGAAATATGTGAAACAAGCGCAAATTAACAATCATGTGATGAGTGCCTTACTAGACACAGGTAGCTCATGTTGCACTATCCAGGCCACAGCTGCAATTCAGTGTGGTTTGAAAATAGGACAGACTTCGAAAACATTGTACAGTTTTGGCAATGCATCGAGTGACCCAATACACCCAATAGGTATTGCAACTGCTGACATAGTAATAGACAGTGTCATTGGAAAGAACGTTGAAGTGCTAGTTGTGCCTGATAAATCACAACTTACTGAAATGCTGATCGGAAGGACGTGGACAGATCTTGCCCACGTTGCTATCTTAAAAATGGGAGAAGAACTTATTATCGGAGATAAGAAGGACGAACCATTCTCGCAAATGGAATTACCATGTACAGCTAACGTTAAAGTGAAACTACTTGCAAGCGCGGACACTATTCTTGCAGCAAACAGTGTTAACTTCATAAATGTGAAAAATAAGGCACCAGAAGATTCTCTGTTGATGTACAATGGTGGTTTATTTAAAAATACCGATGGACAAATCAACGTACCCATAATGAACACTGTGTGTAACGATATGTATGTAGCGAAAAACAAAGCGATTGGCCGAGGAGAAATAGTTACGATTGTTGAAAAAGATGAGGAGTTCGAACCGAAGAGTCCCAAGACATCAAGTAATGAAGAGTACGAGATCCATACCGTTGAAGAAAATAATTGCCGCCGTCCAATTATTGCAGAAGATTTGAAAATAGGCGAATTAATGACGCAAGATAATAAAGAAGAACTGCTGAAATTGTTGAACGAATACCGTGATTGCTTTGCCCTGAACATGACAGAACTAGGGTGTACCAATCTTACAGAAATGGAAATAATCGAGGAAGAGGGAAGTAAACCCGTTTCAAATAAACCGTATAAAACAACCGCATCTGAACGAGAGGAAATCAGCAAAATCGTGACTGAGTGGAAGGAAAATGGAGTGATAACTGAAACACAATCGCCTTACGCGAGCCCTGTGCTACTCGTGAAGAAAAAGACAGGAGAGCAGCGGTTAGTCGTCGACTACAGGCGACTAAATAAACAAACAGTGAAAACAAACTACGCGCTTCCGAATATTGACGATATGCTCGAGCAGCTATCAAACTGCAAAATGTTTGTTGTAATAGATTTAGCTCATGGCTATTTACAAATTCCGTTAAGTGAAAGTGCCAAATCAAAAACGGCCTTTATAACACCCGATACAACAGGTCAGTTCGAGCGGATGATGTTTGGACTCCGTAACGCACCAAGTGAGTTTCAACGTGTTATGAACTTAGCGTTGGGCAAATTGCGCAACACTATTGCTCTTTGCTATTTGGACGATATATTGATTCCTGCGAACTCGTGGAGTGAATTGATGACTAGACTTGAACTTGTACTTAAAGCACTGAGAAAGGCAAGGCTAACCTGTAAAATAAGCAAGTGTGAATTTGGTAAAAGTGAGGTAGAGTACCTGGGATTCGTGATTTCTCACAATCGGTTACAACCAGGTAAACGCAAAATACTGGCGATCGAAGAATTTCCACAACCGGTGAACGTGCATGAAGTGAGACGTTGGTTGGGTCTTACCGGATATTTCAGAAGATTCATCCCAATGTATGCTAAACGAGCTGAAGCCTTAACTCGACTGACTAAGAAAACGTGTCCATTCCGTTGGGAACAAGATCAAGAAGAAGCTTTCCTTGATTTAAAAAGTGCGCTTCTGACGAAACCGAACCTAATGCTTTACAACCCTAAGGCTGAAACAGAAGTACATACAGATGCGTCAGCAGATGGTCTTGGAGGAATGATTCTGCAAAAGGGAAATGATGGAAAGTTCCATTTGGTTTATTGTGTTTCCAAGAAAACCACCGAAACAGAGCGAGTGTATCATTCGTCACGACTCGAGCTCATGGCAATCGTGTGGACATTGGATAGATTGAGACAGTTCCTGTTGGGAATAACATTCACGATTGTAACAGACTGCCAGTCACTAGTTTATATGAACGCGAATAAGACGCGTAACCCTCAAATTGCTCGTTGGTACAATTTAATCCAGGAGTATGACATCGCTGAGATCAGACATCGACCAGGTACTAAAATGTGTCATGTAGACGCCCTGAGTAGAGCTCCGACTGAAGAAGAAAACGATACAATGGAGTCGATAATTGAATCTAGATTTGACGTCTATCTAACGATGAGTATCGAAGACCAAGTACTAATGATGCAGCGCGCCGACAAGGATTTACAGAGGTACATCAATATTCTATCTAAAACTACAGAAGAAAGAACGAGACAAGAAAGATCGCTAATTGAAAACATGGAACTGAAGGGAGGACTACTGTTCAAAAGGATAATCGTAAATGATGAACCACGATGGTTGTTCGTTATACCAAAAACGATGCGCAAAAGTATAGCTGTGAAATTACATGACATGAGTGGACATTTTGGACTAGACCGAACAATATCAAAAATATACGAACATTACTGGTTCCCTTCAATGAGACGTTACATTAAGCATCATATATCTCATTGTTTTGAGTGTTTACTAAACAAAGTGCCAGCCGGGAAACAGCAAGGTTTGCTAAATCCAATACCGCCAGGTGACCGACCGTTTCAAGTTATAAATGTCGACCATTTAGGACCGTTCGTAAGAAGCAAGAAAGGTAACCAAGATCTTCTTGTGATGATTGATAATCTGACGAAGTACGTTCATTTGTATCCTGTTCGAGATACCAGTGCTAAATATGTAATCAAGTGCCTAGAGAACTTTATTTGTCAACGCGGACTGCCCGATCGCGTTATATCGGATAGAGGTTCATGCTACACCTCCAAGGCTATGCAAGAGTTCTGTCAAACTAATGGAATGAAACATACATTGAATTCCACTAAACATCCACGTGCAAATGGCCAGGTGGAACGAGTGAATAGAACTGTATTACCTGTGATCAGTATGTCAATGATAGATCCACAACATAAAGATTGGGACGTTAAGATGGCTGAGATAGAACGAGATCTCAATAATTCGTTAAACAAAACTACGAAGTTCACAGCGTTCGAGTTGGTGCATGGCTACAAACCAAGGTTCCAGGATGGAATACTGCGACAGTTAACAAGTAAATCCGATAACACACCGTGGAAGGATCCCGAGGATCTAAGGAAACAAGCAAGATCGACTATAATCGATAAACAAGAACAGATGAAGGATCAATTTGATCGTAAACACTGCGCTGGAGATAAATACGAGGTGGGAGAGATGGTCGTGATGCGGCGAGTTCCTACACACACCGGACAACCTACCAAGACGCAAGCTAAGTTTCGAGGCCCGCTTGTAGTGACCGCAGTCCTACCAGCCGACACCTACCGAGTCAGCCAGGTCCGAGGTGCCGAGAACGGACGTTTTTACGTTACCACAGCGCACGTATCGCAACTCAAGTCGTGGGGATCAAGTCACCAAGTCGATGACGGTGACCCCGAGTGTCTCGAAGATCATCATGAGAATTATGTCAATAACGAACAATCTGAGACGAATATGAACCCTAGAGTTCAGCGGTCTGCTAAAAGACCAAGTTATTTAAATGATTATGTTTAGGAATAATATGTTAAATGAGTTATTTTTAATGTATCATATATGTTATGTAAGGCCTTATGCCAGTTGATACAGCTTGAAAAATTGAGGTCAATTACAATAATCAGGATGCCCGAGTGTTAGCGTTTTCCGATCGCGCCCTGAGCGCTACCCGAGCGGAGCGGTGTTGACGTTTTCCGATCGCGCCCTGAGCGTGACCGAGCAGAGTGGGCAGAGCAGGAAGCGAGTTCGATACAGACAGCGATGACGAGAGGTGGTGTCGTTCGTTGTATCCGATCATATCCGCGAGTGTCTGTAACTATCCGTGTCTTGAACCATTAAATACTCATCAATAACCAAGCTTGCGTTTCCGTCAGTAATTACCCGTATCCGTCCCGTCCTGACATTAACCGATTACAGGTGTGAAGATTGAAGTGGACCAACCTAAGAAACCCAAATTGTTTTTAACGTGGGGACTTAAATAAAACCGTAGATACTCATGAGAGTCTGTATCTAGTAAAACTTTGTCTAATACAAATAACAATTGTTATTTCCTAGCTTTTCTTAAAATCAATCCTAGAAATAGATCGTAACATTGAAAATTCGCATGGAAACGTCTGCTTTCCTTAGTTATGTCGTTACGCCCTGCACCCAAAGCTGCAGCTGACGAACACAACCATATCATGTGGCTCGAGATGTTGGCCTCGGAGTTGGTGACGTCACTACTTAACATCAGCTCGGTGGGAGCAGCTTAACTTCACTCAGCACTACACCACTTCTTCTGTGGCGTCACTAGGGGGTTTTGGGGGGGGGGGCCTGCGCCCCCCCAATCGCAATCTGCGCCCCCCCAATAATGTCCTCGTTTTTTTTCCACGAATTATCACAACTTAAAATAATTTATTTGGCTGAAATGGAGGAGGCCAAAGTCCAAGGTCACGTAAAATTTCTTTCGCCATGTGTACTTGAATGTACGAGACTGCCTCTGCCTACACGCATGTAGTACTGTGTCCTTACTCCATAGCTCTCTGCTATAGCAATTCTCATGGGGCCGGGGAAGGGAGTGCAGACTGCAGAGTGGCAGGGTCTTAGCTTAGCCTCTGATCTCAAGGCCGAGTTAATTTAATTAATTTTATTGTTGTTTTCCTGTCCCATGGAAGGACAGGATGGCCAGTGTAGGGTTATGGGTATGCCCATACCTAGCCTACAGGTACATACAATAACGCAAATTACATACATTATATACAGTTAAAAGTTACAGAGTTAAATAGATGGAGAGGAAGTTATAGTATGACATTGATCGGTAATGGATATTTGAATTTCGGTCTGAAGGATAAGGTTATAGGGCGAGTTATGTCTGTTGCTGTTGTGCATGCAATGACGTTTTAGCAGAAATATTGTGCTCCCTCCGTGCTCATTGATAAATCGCAATCACGCAGTCAGCCACAAGAGTCTTGTGTAGTCAGTAGGCCCCTACACACCATGTGCTACTGCTAGTTAAAAATGTCCAAACGCAAACAAACAACGTTGCTAGGTTTTTTTTTAGCAAGAGGAGGGCAAATACAGAGTACACAGATAGTGATATTGCAGGTGAGTGTATTAT
This sequence comes from Isoperla grammatica, assembly GCA_945910005.1. Lineage (NCBI taxonomy): Eukaryota > Metazoa > Arthropoda > Insecta > Plecoptera > Perlodidae > Isoperla > Isoperla grammatica. Next base: position 45,627,893 of record OX246738.1, on the reverse strand, counting down.
CCATACCTACAGTAGTAGGCTCTAAAGACGGCCGACAACAGACGAGAGGGGAGTAAATACCCGAGCTGTGTCTACGTCGTGAGGACGTCAAGTCCCGCGAAGTGGTCAAGAGCTAATTTTTTTTATGGTTTCCTTCCACTCTCGTATACCGGTACTTAGTTCTGAACTATAAGCAGAAGCAGCTAGTGAGTACAAATTTCGGTGTAGACAGAATTGTATTTGTCGACGTATTTAATGAAACCCAACAACAGCTGCATACGTTGAAATCATGCAACTTGTTTTGTCTCAAGCCCTGGAATATATTCACTGGCTCGCAGTAACATTTTGCTAATATTGATGTAAACGGCAATACAATCAGTGTAGCCCGAGTAAGTCCAATCAACTATAGTTACTTGCGCCCCCCCCCCCCCCCCCCCCCCACCACCCCAATCCCAGAATCCTAGTGACGCCCCTGCACTTCTTCAGTATTATTTAGGGGTTTGAGAAATGAAAAAAAAAACTATAATTTCACATATAAATATAATTTCGAGACTACTAGTCTATCCCACCGTCAGTTATTTGAATCGTAGCTTCGAATCCCGCACAGGCCACAGTCATTTCTAAGCTTCTCTAACTTTATCACTGACTCATCGTCTCAAATAGCAAAGTTGTGAGTTAATTGAATACCCCTCAACAAAGAAGACGTAACAACCCGACCTGCTGACGACATATTATGTTGTCAACTAATGGGCTAACTCGTCGACACTACAACGAAAGGGCGTCAGCTCGACTCTTGGCTATAGGACTTTCGACGTTCGTCACGCAATACATTCACAGTAAACAATACTATTCTGTGACGTACAAGTCATTTCCACAGTCAACATAAATCTCTCATAATCACTCTTTGTAAAAACTTTCGAACTGTGTTGTCGATTCATAGGTTTCGCGCAGGGGCGGACTGGGATAAAAAGGCCCGGGATGCTGGGTTTCGAGGGGGCTCGCACAAGGTGGCATGGCGAAGCTGGTGTCTGGGGCAAAGCCCCAGCCGCCAGAGGCAAATACGCCGAAGGCGAAAACATTTTTTTTGGGGTTGCATTAAATTGTGTGGCCTAAAATACTCATGTTGTTATATTACATTCTTATATTCAACGCCAATTGCGTAAACGCTGTTTCAACTAAAGTAAACAGATAGTCTACCTATACACTCATGCTGTCATATTACATTCTTATATTCAACGCCAATTGCGTAAACGCTGTTTTAACTAAAGTATTCAGACACTCATGTTAACGCTGTTTTAACTAAAGTATTCAGATACCGACACTCATGCTGTCATATTACATTCTTATATTCAACGCCAATTGCGTGCACGCTGTTTCAACTAAAGTATTCAGATACCAACACTCATGTTGTCATATTACATTCTTATATTCAACGCCAATTGCGTAAACGCTGTTTCAACTAAAGTAAACAGATACCTACAATCATGTTGTCATATTACATTCTTATACTCAACAACACCAATTGCGTAAACGCTGTTTCAACTAAAGTATTCAGATACCTACACTCCCAGCAAACACAGGAGCTCCTGAGGAGATACTAAAATTAGGAAGCCAGTGCTAAAACTAGGATATCCTATTAGGATGTTCTAGATCCCTCCTAACAACCTCATAGAAATAGTTTCATGTACTGAAACTAGGAAGCAAGAGCTAGAATTAGGATATCCTATTAGGATGTTCTAGATTCCTCCTAACAACCTCCTGTAAAGGAAGAATCCACAAATGCTGATGCAATGACGCTTGCGAGGCTTGAGGGCTCAGGCACGCTCACTTTGATTTCGCAGGTTGTACGCAGTGGCTTTAGCCTTTATAAAGTCTATTATAGGGGGTATTAATAATAAGTTTACTTAAAATTGTGTAGTTCTTAAAGGAAAATCCTTCGTCAAGAAAGCTTTGGTGAGTAATACCATCTTGTTATATTTAGTTCATATGTCCTCATGTTTATGGTTATGGTTGCCCTAGGGTAGGCCTAGGTAGACCTAAGCTGTGGCCTTCAGCGTACCACATGGCTTCATGCACACCACATCTGTGTACAGAAGTATGGACACTATTAGATAGATATAACCCTGGAGTTTTTGTTCATCAGATGCTGTGCCGAAGGTCTTGGCCTGCAGTGGGGCAGAGCACTTGGCCATCAAACATGAAATTGCCGAATGGCTACGCCACTGCAGTCAGCGAGTGAAATCAAAAACATTTATGTTGGGGGGCCTAAATTCTAGGATATAACTGCTAGAAAGTCTCTTGTGTAAATTGACTGCCGTGTTTTTCTTTTCTTGAAATTAATTGTTAGCAATTTTTGTTTAGTAACATTCATTATGTGTTTAAAATTAGCAAAGTTGACCAAAATATGTTAAATCATAAATGTTGGTATTTATTGGCCTCATACATTTTAAGTTTGGAAGTATTTGCTAGGTTTTTTTATGTTTTTCTTTTTTTTATGAGCCGTGCATCTGGCGACCGGGATATTTTTAAGTTGGTGGAATTTGTTTCATTAAGGTTGTTGAGATTTAATCATTACTGTCCTGCTTTTTAGTGATGTGCAAATACTGTAAAAAAATACAACACACACAACGGGTCAAATGCGTAGTCGTTCCTCATGTGCTCCTCAACTCAGCTTTTCCTCAGACCGCCCAACAACCAATCACAGAGCACATATTATGTTAACGTTAACCGGCATTGAAATGCGTATCTGGTAAATACTTTGTCATTATACCATTGATAGGTTCGATTGATTTACCTACACCTTTGGTATGTTTTGCACTGTTTTCTATGCTTTAGCATGGGGCCCAGTGCAAAAAGAAGAAACAGGGGTAGGTAAAGTAATTAAGATCGCAATCAAATAGGAGGCACCTCTTAATTGTAAGATGTCCTAAGAGGGACCTCCTAAGTCCTTCCTAGGACATCCTAAAATTAAGAGGTGCCTCCTAAGTCCTAAGTAGGAGAGACTAAGGAGCTCTTAAGAACAGACTGAAGCTATCTTCAGTACAGACTTCCTATAAGTAGGATCTCCTAACAACACCCTCAGTGCATACTAACAGGATAAACCTCCTATTTCCTGTGACATTATGCGCGTTGTGAGGATGGACTAAAGAAGTACTGGGACCTCCTAGGATACTTAAAGGATATCCTAAGATCTTCCTACTAGGACGGCGTAGTATGAACTGAGTACATCCTTAGTACCTCCTTGTGTTTGCTGGGCTCATGTTATCATTTTACATTCTTATATTCAACGCCAATTGCGTAAACGCTGTTCCAACTAAAGTATTCAGATACCTACACTCATGTTATCATTTTACATTCTTGTTTCAACTAAACAATATTATTGAAGTTATATTGGATTTTTGAAGAATACTGTTAAGATAAACACATGGTCGATACAAGTTTTTGATTGTCCTGTTACCCTTGTGTCCCCATTTATGCATGATAACCTTGTTCATGAAGCATATCTAGATATTCCTCGGCTTTTTCCCTACTGGATTTGATATTTAGATTTAATTGGCTTAGTTTCATTATTGCACGTATTGATATGTCTACCAAGAGAATTAACAAAGTTGGTCGGGTCGTTATATGAAGGGGATCTACCTATGATATTTTTTTGTATTATTATTTTTGGGGTTTTCAATTTCCAAACAAAGACTATTGCAATCATTAACGTCAGCGTCTTTTATATTGGTAATATATCGATCGCTGACGATTGAATCGTGTCGGTTCGGATTGGAAGAATGCAACAAACACGCCTTGGCTTTATTTATTTATATTTTGGAATTTGCATGACATGAGATGTGACAAATTAATTAATAATGTGAATTTTTTAAAATTAATATGAAAAAAAATGTTGCTGAATGATCGAGGAATGATCGAACATATCTCATTCCATCTCTATCACATTTTATTCGACCTTCGATATATATCGCTGTCAATACTCCATCCTGTCATCAGCTGTTTCGCTGTCCCGTCCCGGAAAATGGCTTCCTTGTTTGTTTGTTTGTTTGTTTGTAAATTCTGCGTAGCAGCTACACTCTGCTATTATTTCTCTAATAATATTAAATTTCTGTTTTTAATTACCACATTGGTAATCATTATCACGTATCAACCATTGTGAATTATAAAAAAAGTGAGTAGAACAATTTCTTATTAATTATAGGCTAGCCTAGGTAGGCCTAGGCCCTAGGCCTAGGGCCTAGGCTACACATTTCTTGTGGTGGCAGGTAGGCTAGGCTTAAACGTGGTTCATGTTCTTGTTCATTATTGCACCATTGCACTTTGACATATACAAGGTATTTTTGTATGACTCTTTTTTTGTGAGAAACACTGGAGAAACAAAGTGAATAGGCCTAGGCCTAGTGGTGTAGCCTACCAAGCATTAGGCTGTTGGATTTGTATAAACCCAATGATTAGGCCGTAGGTCTAGGCCTAGCCACCAGCAGGTGGTAGGCCTAGGCCCAGTGTCGTGTCTTATAATAAGTTAAAACGGTCTCTAGTGTAGGTAGCTGCCACAACAATGTAACTAGGCCTAGGCCTAGCCTAACATAGGCTAGGCCTACTTGGTAGGCTTAGGCTTCAAGCTGTAGGGCCTAGGCCTAGGCTAGTAGGCTACATCAAATGCTAGGCCTAGACCTGAGCTGTAGCCTAGGGCTAGGCTTAAGTCCAACGCAACTTTTTGTTGATCGTGGCTACCTACCTAGGCCCTAGACCCTAGGCATAGACCTAGCTACTCTTCCACATTTGGGAAATTAGAGACCTACGGTTGCTGATTAATGAAAATAAATAAGTTGATTATAAGTTGATAGAACTACGACAACTACGATTGATAGACGAACATTAGATGGACCCAGTCGAGGTGGGTTCCAGTGCCGTAGACAGTTTCGTGTGCACTGACTGCAAAGTGATAACACTTCATGGGTGAGATCCATATTGTGCGCTTACCTAATTCTAGGCAGTGGAGCACAGGTGTGCCCTGGTCAGGTTTGGTGGTCACAGGTGTCTGACAAGCCTCTTGACCATTGATATCATCTGTTGACAGGTGGAAGATGGAGTCGCCAGCGAAATGTCAGATCGTGACTTAATGCTGCGCTAGCCCTGGTCCTTGACGAACCCCACGAAGAGGACTGGACCAAGAACAGAGCCCTGCAGTACGGCCACCCCACGAGGACACATATGGACATGAACTTTCAAGCTGGTACGTTTAAGAAAATTGATTCTTGCAATTACTGATTTACCCTAAGCAGAATGTAGCTAGTCTAGACCTAAATGATAAAACCCGTTTGGTGTAGATGCTCTAGGCTAGGGCTAGCCCTACAGGGACTATGATATGCATGCTTAGTGTGTAGGCCTACTGCTAACCTAAAAGTCAAAATGCTTATTTGTTCAGCTTTCATTTTTTACAGGTAGCCTAGCCTAACTAAATTCAGCTATTTCTTTTGTTTCAGAAACATCAAGATTTTCTTAGACCCTGGTCACTCATTTCTGGTCTGTCATCAAGAAGCTAAGATCATAGGATAGGTTTTGATATCGGCATCAAGACTAACTTCAGTGTTCTAAAAGTAAATCCTGAGAAAATATTTATTTATATTTTAAACTTGTACATAATTCCTCAAGAACTGTGGCAGAAATGGACTGATAATATTCTTCTGATCCACATGAATTGAAATGGATATACTGTATGTTTAATCAAAAATTGTAAACCAAATCGTGTTTGAAACATAATATTTTTAATCGACATCAAGACTTAACATCAAGAACTCAAGAACTGTGGCAGAAATGGACTGATAATATTCTTCTGATCCACATGAACTCGAAGCTCGTGTTTTACGTGTTATATCTGTGCATGTTTGTATTTTCTCTCCTAGGTTCGTAGGCCACTCAAGGCCTGGCCTGGTGTCGTCGTGGGATTTCTGTATGAGCCAGCAGGTGCAAGTGGTAAGTTACTTTTGAGTTTCGAAACAAAATTAATTAGTAACAAGCCTGCCAACAAGTAGTACCTTGCTCATCAGGCATCTAAAAGCTAGATTATTTTCAGTGTGTTAGGCCTGATTCATTTCATTTTTCATGTCCAGTAAATTCCTGAATTATTATTTCACAATTTCTTATTAACTGGACATGCCAGTTATAGTAGCCTTAGGCCTTTATATTTTTTTTTTAAGTTATCTTTCATCAAAATCCTACCCAAAGAATTGGCTTAATGCATTGGTTGCATTTTGTCTAGGTGATTCCGATACTTATCCAGTCAATTTACGTTGACTTTTTAAGTTAGCCTATGTTTACTTAGGTCTAGGTAAATATTTATAATACTCTCTGCGTTGTATTTCACATTTCAAAACTGTGCGTCATATTTCAGTAACACTGCAAGACCGTCTGCAAGTTTCGTACACCGACATCAACTTCAGTCGACTCTGCGTGTACTCGAGACCGCGAGCATCGACATCGACTGCCGGCATTGGACATAGACTGAGGAAACATGTGTGAGCCGGCCGTGGGACCACATCATATTATGGGGTGTAGAAAAGACCTGAGCCCATTCCGTTATTGCATGCTTGGTAGGATAACGAAGTGGACAAGGCAACTTTTAACTCTGTGAAATTGTCAACAATGAAAACAAACAATTTCCAGTAGGTACTTAAGAATTTAATCCAAATTTAATTTTAATTTAATTTTAGTTTTAATTTAATTTATTTTTTAACTTAAATCCAAAAGTTGCTTTTCTGGAGGCCAGAAAATAAGTAGTAAATATACAATGTGCTAATTTAAAACCTCTGCTACATTTCTGTCATAGGCCGACACACAAACTTCTGTCGAAGTTTTTATTTAATCATATCATTTTTGAGTGGTGATCGTTCACATCGAGTCAAGCTCCACGTTTAGACTGCGCCTGTTTCAAGTCTGTGATGATTTCATTGAGTTCAGAGTTATGACAAAGTATGTCATAGTAGTTGATACTATGTGGTGTACACTAGTCCTACTCCACAGTTCACAAGAGAGTAATGACACTGGTATTTATAAGCCTAATCCACTTTCATAAATATTAAGTTATGGTAACGTTTTTCTTCGTGATTGTCATCATTCTAAAGATGGCTCATGGCTACATGCTATTTTAAGCACAGAATCACGAAAGTCGTTGGAACCTATTTTCATAAGTTGTGCTTATGGGCGTCTTGCCCCTACAATGGTCACCGTCTTGCTAGTTAGCTCAAGGGTAGTTGGGATATTTTCTATCAACACCTTTGTGTGGTGGTTAGTGAATACCTGCCGACGTAAACCAGCAATTACTTAAGTCCTATAGCCCGTCTACTTACCATGGCATCCCACAGGGACCCTCCATAGACTCCCTTACAATACTTTTTAGTGTCTGGGAGGCATATTTAGGCCTATTTGTATTAGTTGTAATATTTGTATTTGTAAACCCTGCATCGTAGAGGCAAACGGAGCTTATTCTGGCATCACTCGGAAACTTAAGAAGTACGACCTTGAGGGTTATAGATAGCCTACTAGAGATAGGTTTTTTAGCATCCATTTTAGTCTAAATTTAACATATCTATTTTTTTGTATAACATCAAAAGTTCAAAACCTTGGATATGAGGGGTTTCTTGCTCTTCTAATCAAAAATTATGTGGAGATAGCCTATTTAATAATAATAAATAATAATTTAATGCAGTTGTTTTAAAACTACATAATGCTCAATAGGAATGGGAACTCTTTATTTTTTGTAAAATTAGCAATTTGTAGCGATTTCAAAACTAGGCATATATATTTACACCGATTTTGCATCTAAAACCTCAAAACGCGAGAAAAAAGACGTATTATATGGAGATATGTCGTGATGAAACATTTACTTAAAAGTGTAAACATTTAGATGACTCGTCGACGTCCACCCATCTTATCCTAGCATAGTAATCCCCCGTTCATTCCAACTCAGTTCAAATTGGGTGTTCGTATTTTAGGATCCCTTGCATTGGATGATGAAATTGTAGCTTTGTTTAACCCATCCAGACATCACGAGTTCTGCACGTACATACAGGGTACAGGGCTATAAAAATATGAAAGGCCATATAGATATTATTATTTTGAGTGAAACAAATTATTTTTGAAGTTAAGAAAACAGTAAAATAGATTAGATTAGATTAGATTAGATTTAATTAGATTAAACACTTCAAGGCTGCAAATAGGCCATAACTGGCTGGTGGCAACCTGTCTAAACCTCCCCCCCACACCCTCCCTCATCACTTCGTATCCCTCATTCTATTTCTAAATTCCCCCCTACTAATTTGCACTCAACAACCTCCTTGGGTAACTCATTCCAGTCCCTGACTGTTCTCTCAACAAATCCAAACCTGCCCAGATCACTTCTTACCACCTGTTGCTGAAATTTCCGTTTATGATCCCCCTCCCTCTGTAGCCTATACTCCTTGCAATCTGCATAGGGTTTCCCCCCACCCTCTTTTCCCCCTAGCTGCTTAGTATAGATTACACATCCTATCACTCCTTCACCTCTCCTCTAAAGAGTCCCTACCCAGCTCCCCCATCATTACTGTAACGCTATCATAAACCCTCATCGCCTTCCCTGACATCTTCCTCATACCTCTATCGCCTAACTTGTCCCGTAACCTTCGTTGCCGCCCTTCACTGCACCTTCTCTAGCTCCAAGACCTCGCCTTTCCTATATGGATCCCACACTGCCCCCCCATATTCCAAAATAGGCCGAACCACTGTTTTATAAGCCCCATCCTTTATCTCCTTACTAGTTCCCTTCAGATTTCTCATAACAAACCCTAGGGTTCTATATCCCTTCCTTACACTCTCTTGCACTTGGTCCGCCCATCTCAAAGCTTCTGCCAATACAATTCCCAAATACTTATACAGTATACTTCTTTACCTTCTCTAGAACTAGCCCTTCAAGAAAATAGTCCCTCACACCCCCTTTTAATTTACGTGTGAACCCAACCACTTTACATTTTCCTGCATTCAATCCCTTCCTGTTATCGGTAAACCACTCCTCTATCCTTCTCAAATCAACCTGCAACAACTTGGTATAGGCCTACTTCCCCCCCTTAATCACCCTATACAGGACGCAATCATCAGCAAACAACCTTAATCTTGACTCTATTCCCCTACCGTACTTATACTAGCATTAATAAACAATTAAACATTATAAATAACAGCGGCACCCCCGACGTGACTTCAATACTTTTTTGATACAGTGAAAATGATGCACATCTAATGATTACTGATTAGTAGGTTATTAATATTGAGGATTCCAAATCCGGAAGTATAATAAGAACAGAATAAGATAAATCCAGGAAAGTTCTGGTTATTTCAAGATTTTGTGCTCTTAAAATTTTGAAGCTAAATAGAAAAAACAACAAACAACAAACAAACATGAAAAACAAACCACAACAAATCGAGATAAAAACATTCTTTCAAGATTGGATTCAAAAAATGAATATAATTCTAAAATCTGGGATTTATACCAAATCCAAAATTTGCCAGAACATTCTTTCAAGATTGGATTCAAAAAATGAATATAATTCTAAAATCTGGGATTTATACCAAATCCAAAATTTGCCAGAACAAAAATTAAAAAAATATTTTCTAAAAAAATGTATATCCTATTACTATTAGTATCATTGTGATTGCAGAATTTAATTTTCTAAAAGGAAACAAACGATGTCTGAATGGGTTAAAGAACATCGTGACACGAATCTTAGTCCGACACAGATCCGACATGGAGATCCGAGATAAAGACCTAGACCTAATGCTCTCTTGTGAACTGTGTTGTGTTGCCTAGTGTTAACTATGTAGTAGTTGGTGGTGGGTATGCCAGCGGTGCAATACGGATACACATTCTAGAGCTGCCGTGAGTGGAGTACATACACACAAGTAAAGCTAAACCAGTATGGAAACCAGTCTAGCATGTAAGGTACTTGCATATATTTGCCTACCACACATTATATTGTAGGTAGGCCTATTGATTTAATATAAAGTAAATTCAAAATTGTCCTCCTTTGTAAATCGGTTTCATTAATGAATAACATTAAAGTTAAATAAATACGCACATAAAATATCTGCGAAGGTATCAAGGAGAGGTGAAAGGGGGAATCGACGTATGAGAATCTTCTCTTGCGGTGAGGCGTAATTAGAAGCTGCCGGGAATAAGTAGAACTTGATGTAGGATTGAGATCAAGACGTTGTCATACGTTTATCTGGTTTGTGGTTAACGAGGGGGTTTCAGATGAGTTTCAATGCTAAATAGGATTGACAAAGAATTCAATGTAGTACATTGCTCGTATGTTTCCATACTGTTTTAGTAGGGGCCGGTCTACACTCAACTTTCTATTTCACAGTTCTGGATGGATTACAAAAGTTCACTACCGCTACTCTAGTTATGTTTTTCATCGGTTTCATGTTTATTATTTATTTATTTATTTATGTGTTGTGTTAAGCCGAACAAGATAAACTTGCAGCATCTACTATTACCTCTCAGGATTACAAGTCTACTGTTTTTGTACTAGACAGTTAACAATTATTAACAGTGATTTGTTTGAGAACAATATTTTGAGAAACCCAATGATTCAATGAATGAAGATAATTTTCTTATAAATATATTTACTTCAAACATGATCAGGCCTAATTCAGTACGTATTCAATTCACAAAGCTGCAGTAGCTGAAGGCTAACATGTCTGTGATAAGGAACGTGACTGTATTTAGTTTTACTCCTAGTATCACATGACTTATTCCTGTAACATAACTTCAAGCCTGTAGAAAGTCGTTTCACGACGGGTGATTATATTGGCATTTTGTGCTGTACAGAATTAATAATGCAATGCATTCTAGTGTGAAGGGTTTCAGTGTTATATGTTTGTTACCAGGTACATAAAGACAGGCAAAACATTTTTTGATTTTGTAATCCATCCATGACCGTGTTACCAGTAGCCTACATAATGGGCATAATACGGTACATTACACAGTGAACTATGTAAGTGAACAGCATCATTCATGCGCAAGGGTGTCGTATTGGCCAGTTGAGAAGCAAGGCAAGGCTCTGGTCGTTCTGTAAGGGCGCGAAGCAGGCGTAGCTTCGTGAGGGAGACGCTGAGCCGTGGTTTGAAATAACGAGTTCCCGATTAATTGATTAAAACTAAAAGCCATATTTTACTCAACCTTATCTATCGTTCATGTATTTTTTATTTTAGCTATGTAACTACTATCGAGTATCGATATTCACTTGTGGTGGAAACACGCGGATCCCTTGCCGGCTTACATTATGTAGTATTACTCATGGACCAAATTTAAATCTAACCTATCTTTTTAAAGAAACGTAATCTTTGAAGCTTTTAAGTCATTGTGTAAAATTTGTGAATTTTGTTGTTATTGTCCATTCTATACCAATTTTGTTTATACTGGTAATGTTACTAAATTTTGCTATTTTCTGGTTTAAAATCAATAAATCCATGCTCATTTTGTGAGAATAATTCCTTCGTATGGCACGCCATTGGGAGTTTTATTTTTTGAAGCCCGATTTGAACCGATGTCCACAGTTTTCTTTAATATCTTACATTAGCCGTGACTGTGATTGTTCTCTCTCGCTCTCTCTCGCTGGGGCAGCCGGCATGTCTTGTCTCACTCTCGTTTCTGGCACTCTGCAGAATCGCGCGCTGCTGCGTATACGTGACACTTTGTTCTCTTTGTCGTCAGTCGTCACATTAACAAACAATAAGAAATAACTTAATCAGGGTTCAAAAGGGTTTGAAAGTCAAGTGCGCAGTTGGCCGTTTTCCCCTCAACATCACTCAGTTCGTTTACATTTTTCGGTTTTATCTTAGTTCGCTAGCGTTTCTCACAACCTTGCTGTTGGGCGTGTCGTGAGAGTTGTAGTACAATTTGGTTGCAAGACTAAAACCTCTTGATGCTGTTCACGTAAATAGTTCAATATTTCTCTGCAATCATGGCCATCTGGAAATCATGATGCGGACTTGCACAAATGCACACAAGTAAAATTAAATCTCGTGCTTTCTCACGGATTTTTTCCGCATGATTTTGATTTGCACATGGCCATGGTTTCTCTGGTGGCTCTTATGTTTGTGTGTCTAGTGCCACTGGTATACTTAGAATAGACCTGTTCATTTTGGCTGCACCAATTTTTTACCGGTAAAATGTTTAATATCTAACTGAAGAGGGAGGGGAAATATACAGATGCATATCGCAATAGATTGAAAAAAGTCTGTTGAAGCTGATCAGCTTGGTTGCATTGTCTTGTAAACCTGTGCCGGCAATATAGTATTGTTTTAATTTACTGTAAAGAGGGTGGCAAAATAACACTCCAGATTAAGTAAAATCACAAATTGTGTTCTTAAATCATGTACACAGTATATTATACTGCTATCGGCGTAAGATATAAGGTGTTGTCGTCATGGATTATGTAATAAATGATGACAGGTATTAAGCCGTTTCCCCTCCACCTTACCACCTCCACTCGGTACCAGCTAAGCGCTAGCAAGAAAGGAATGCAGGGACGACTGCGGTAGACCGCAGACCCATTAAGCCAGGTGTCATTGTTAAAAATTGCAATCTTTTGATGTATAGTAGTTAAATCTTACAATTTCTCAATTACTTTTCAGATATATGGAATAATCACGAAAAATTGGTATAAAATTAACTTAGAATTTTAAAAATAGCTGAAAACCGTCACTTTTATAGCAATGGTCTCATCATTATTATAATTTTCAGACTAAGTCAAAATCATTAATATTCAAGCTATTTTTAAATTCAAAGTTAATTTTATATCAATTTCTTGTGATTATTCCATATATCTGAAAAGTAATTGAGAAATTGTAACATTTAACTACCAGTACATCAAAACATTGTTATTTTTAACAATGACACCTGTCTTAATGGTTCTGCAGTCTACGGCAACCGTCCCTGCATTCCTTTCTTGCGAGCGCTTAGCTGGTACCGAATGGAGGTGGTAAGGTGGAGGAGAAATGGCTTGATACCTGTCATCGTATATTACATAATCCGTGACGACAACACCTTGTATCTTACGCCAATAGCAGCATAGTCCTGTATGTGCACAAGTACAAATGTACAAGCACTCATGACATCAAATTCAAAGTAAATATGTAGTCATTGGTTTTAAGAAATGAATGGGTAAACATTGTGCTGGATAAGCTTCCAGTGGCTACTGACTCTCAATTCTGTGGGTAGAGGCACTGGGCACCTTTCCACGCAGACTAGGACTCGGGGTTTGCATAGCCTTTAAAGGTTTGTGACAGCTAGGAGTTTCAACCCAGGATTAGATTACAGAAAAAAAAACGATAAGGTCATTCATTACGCATTACTGAGTTTACTAAGATCCTCTATTTAAAAGATGTATAAAATGAATTGGTGTTGCCAAAATGAACAGATCTATTGTTGTACCCTTCAATTTTGAGCATAAATACATTTGGAAGCACATAATAGTTTGCCGCGATAAGATAAAACTCTTTTTAACCAAATATGCAACCCTCGAAAATTTGCTTTTTTTTGACATTGGTGCGAGAGCGAGATAGAGTCATCGGAACAGATAAGAATCAGGGAAATGTTTTTAACTCAGAGTTTTGCTTATTGATTAGTGATTACCTACGAACTGAAAGGAACCTTGTAGGGCGTAAACGTCATCCACAATTGGCATGCCGGCATGCTTTTATCATCGTCATTAGCGGCGGGAAGGATAGAATAAAATCTAAATTCAGATTCAATTCATTCAAATTTCTTTTTCAATTGAACTAGTGGCGCGGTATAAGCAGAGGGTATTGGGACCGTGTTAATTCTCTATAATTAGAATGTAGAGTCCTTCTATTTTGATTAGTAATGTTCAGTCGTCGCCGTGACGCAACAAAACTTGTTTTTAGTATCGTTGTTTAAACCGTCTGGGCAAAATAGAAATTCAAATGTTGTACTAGGTCTACTTCTAAAAATTGACTAATGAAATCTTGAATTCCTCAACAGTTTAGAACGCAAAAGTTGTTTCGTTTCAGTTGTGAACAGGAAAATTGCATTCAAACTAGATTCTATAGTTGACGTCAGCCATTACTCGCGAGCACCAAATTTGTGATTTTCGAGAGTTGCCTATTCCTGCATTCAGTTCACAATTCACTGTCAATACACTTTGGTAAATTAGGTCGGAACTTCTAGATGAATACACTCTTTGTGTTTGGAGTTGTGCTCTTTCATGCCAACACTATTCATTATTATTGTATACAATATGAATAGAAACATTTAATAAATAAAGAAATACTAAGTCCATAAACTAGTTCACGTCCATTAATTAGGTCGCAACCTCTATATGACCTTCAAAAAATATACTAAGTCCATAAATTAGGTCGCAACCTCTAGATGACCTTCAAAAAATACACTAAGTCCATAAACTAGTTCACGATGAATTTGTTGTCTGATCTGTGCTTCCAATTATTCATGCTCACTGTTGTATGCGTACGTAGTGTGGTGCTGGTATCTTAGCATGCAACTGATCCTCTCGCTCAGACAGGACTGATGATGGAAATGTCGGAAAATATTTCGATTTCCGTCGTCAGTCCTGTCTTTGCGTTGGGGTGAACACTCTGTGAAGCTGAAAAGTTTCGATGCTAAACTTGGTCGCTTGAAAAATGCAAAAAGACTTAGGGTATATAAAAGGGCTTTTTTTGGCCACTTTTTCATGTTTTTGCTTAATTTTTTGTATTTTTCCTAGATATTTCTTAAATTTTATGAAAATTTTTATAATTTTCATAAAATTTATAGAAATAATTATAAATTTTATGAAAATTATTATAATTTTCATAAAATTTATAGAAATATCTTATATTTCTATTGTAATGTTATTGGAAATAAATAAATAAGGATGGAAAAAAAGACTATCAGTTTAATTACCCACGAAGGGTTAAAACCTATTATTGTTGGTTGATTGGTCTATTGGGAAAGGAAGTATCCAGGATTTGGCCTTGGAAAAAAAGACTATCAGTTTAATTACCCACGAAGGGTTAAGCATGGGAAAGAAAGGATTAAATAACAAGTAAACACAACAGCATGAGTTCAACAACATGTATTGAGCAAGCAAGGTTGCACACAAATGACATACAAAAGTAGGCTATGTTCAATGGCCTTGAACAAACAAATGGTTAGGGATTAGCATGTAGAATGCTTACAAGCTCATTGCTTCAGAGGTGTGCATGGCATGTAGTCCAG
The DNA here is from genome assembly GCA_945910005.1 of Isoperla grammatica. Lineage (NCBI taxonomy): Eukaryota > Metazoa > Arthropoda > Insecta > Plecoptera > Perlodidae > Isoperla > Isoperla grammatica. Next base: position 45,612,643 of record OX246738.1, on the reverse strand, counting down.
AGAAGAGACGAAGATGTTGGAAGTGTGGCCGAAGAGGAGAGATGAAGACGTTGGAAGTGTGGCCAGCAGATTGTTGTCGAGATGGTCGAGAGAAGCGATGGATGGCAGTAGTGAAGTGGTGCATTGGTGACGGACACAGACATATGTCGAACCTAAAACAGAGAACATTGTAAGAAAGACATATTGCATGTTGACAGAGTGCTTGTTTAAGCCCGACATTACGACGGCCCACTAAATATTCAGTCCGCGAGCAACATTGCTCCATAGCAACCACATTTTGTAGTTGCCACGGAGAAACCAAGTAAGTCGCGGACTAAATAAATATTTAGCACACCGTCGTAATATCGAGTTTTAGGCAGCCAGATGGAGAGAGTTACAAGTTATACAGCATTGTGGACATGGCATTATATCGATGATGTTAGCACAACTGGGACTTGAACCCAGACACAACCATACAAATTATGTGGTTTAACGGTTTTGAAGCACAATGAATGAATGTTTCTGCAGCTTCTTTTGATCGTAACATTGAACTTTAATTTGTTTCTAACAATTATGTTTGTTTGTATATTTTGGAAGGGATTGGTAGATGACCAGATTCCAATTAGTAATTTACGTATTAATATTGCTTACGTAGCAGATATACTTGTAAGGTAATATGGCGTGCTATCAATATCGCACAGTGTATTGAGTTATGCACCGAGTGAATTGTTTACAATGGAAGTTTATGGAAAAGAAGTTAATTCTTAGGGCCTTTGTTCAAATATAAACTTTTGTTAAAGATTGTTGTAGTATCACAAATTATTTATTGCCGTTACATGCACGAAAGTATACAGGTCTAAGATCTTTACTACAGCCAACATTAAAATACTGCATAATTAATCTTCTTTACTAACATCTCAAGAACGTAATATAAAACATGAATTCTGTAGAACGAGGGTCAGCAGTTTCCAGTGGTGTCATTGGGGGGGGGGGGGGGACTATACAGAGCAAACAAAAAATGTTTTCCTCCTGCAGTGTATGAGGGGTGTGTCCCATGGTTTTGTTTTAGAGTGAATTTTGAAACGATTCGCAACTTTTGCACGAGGGATTTGTGAAATGTTTAGATATACTATAGTGTTATTCTGGGTGGCTTTGAAACTACGTAACTTGGATTAAATCTCTTGAAAGCATGATATTATGCATCTACACTAGACAAATTGGAAAGATATATTGGTTAGTAATAAAAGTGTCCCATCGTTTGTGCTTTTCATTACCTACTAAAAACATGACTAATATGTATTTTGATGTTACTCGCCTATTTTGACCAACTTTGGTTTTGGTGTCGATTCTGTGTGTGTAATTTCAGCTTTAAAATAGGGCCATTCATGTCCATTGTAAAATTTGATACAGTGAAGCTTCTAACAAACGTCTTTATAACAAACTGTTTTTGAGTTCCCAAGAGATTTTTATGCATGTAAAGGTAGCATCTTTATAACAAAATAATAATCTGGCCCCCAAGAGTTTGCTATAAAGAAGTTTTCCTGCAATTCCTAGTTTAGAGATATTTTAGCATTTTAGGTTTTAGATGCTTAAGAGCGAAGGATACCTCTACGTCAAAAACCGCACACAATTTTCATTTTTTAATTATATCTTTGAAACACAAAATGGAAAATCTAAGAAATCATAGCGCTGTGGTTTGATAAGCCCTACAGACTGAATGATTATTTAATGTTATAATCAGTATGACTGTGATAACGATTTCTTTAAATTACTAAGGTAATCGTTACCACAGTCACTGATTATAACGTTAAATACATTTATCATTCAGTCTGTAGGGCTTACCAAACCACAGCGCTATGATTTCTCAGATTTTTTATTTTGTGTTTCAATCTTGAGATATAATTAAAAAATTAAAATTTTCTGCGGTTTTTGACGTAGAGGTATCCTTCGCTCTTAATCGGTGAACATGTCGTATTTTTAAAAACGCTACAAAATGCTAATTTTACAAAGATAATGTGTTCCCATTCTTATAGAGATTGAGTTAAGAATTCCATTCTAACCCTTTAGTTACAAATTTCAATTGAATTGATTTTTAAATATCTTCACATAATTGTCTTGCAAGTGTAAGACAACCCCTCATATTTAAGGGTTTGATGTAAAGAAAAAATAGATACTATAAAATGCTAAATTTTGAGAACATTTATGCTAAAAAAACATATCCGTATCTATATTTGTTTATTTTTACTCCTCTACTCAGTATACCTAAAAATATATTTGTGGTATACATATATTATCTACGAAAGCATGCTTAAAATAAATTGCCACCATTTACAATGAAAACTTCCCCCCCCCCCCCCCCCCCCCCCATTGTATGAAAGTGTGTTTTGGCCTTGGAAAGATTTGTATATTGTTTTAGGATGACACCACTGGACTGGACAAAGAAGTTAGGGCGTATCTCACTGCTCTATTTTGACGCTAGTCAACTAGCCTAGTAGACTAATACAACAATTGTAATTAATTGTCACTAATTGTTACAATAGTCCACTAGGCTAGTTGACTAGCATCAAAATAGAGCATTAAGATACGCCCTTAGTGGGCACGCAACAGCATTGTTGTCAGCGTCCATCTGAACTAGTACCCTATATATATAGAACCGGCTGGGATACGCTATTTACTACATGGATGTACTTACGTTTTGTTTGGTTTATTTCAATTCTTAGCTAATTCCAGAATTTACATTAACAGATCATTTTATTACAAACTAATTAGCATAAAATGTTCTTGAGATGTATAACAGGAAACCATAAATTCTACTAGATTCTCATATTGGCTGTAGTAAGTTATCAATTAGCTTTTATACAATCGTGCTAGAAGTGATGAAACATTCATTTTGGCATAACAGATTGCAGTGTGGGACATTTATACAATTCATTATGTGCTTCATTGTCATGGCAGTACCAAAGTTACTGTTATCGTGTATACCAGTATAATATAGATCGATTAAAGTAAAGTTCCTAAGTTTAAAAAACCCTATCCCTAACCGGCAATCGAACCCCAAAACCTCCTCGAATCGAAGCATGAATAAACATATTAGACCCGCGAGCAAAATAATTCTAATTAATTAAGCAAGCGTCTCCATTAGACCTATATGGCACTTCCTTCTGTTTGTTTTTTTTGTTTTTTTATGTCTGTCGATAACGGTCGAACGGAAAGTCCGATCAAGTTGAAACACAGTAAAGGCAAAATGTAAGGCTGCTAATTATAGTAAATTTTAGTCCGGACACAAATATACTAATCTAATCATGATGTGATATGTATTAGAGGCAGAAATTACATTTCTATTGCTGTCAATAAGTGATAGTAACTGTGGCAGACCGTGTCGAAAACACTATTCGAAATGACAATGAAAAATCTTAGCAATGCACTTTGCAAAGCGTTCAACAATGTCGGGAAGTATAAAAGCTATAGAAATTAGAAAAATTTTGCAATGCCATTCTTGAATTGTTGTTAACTGTTGTTTTTATTAGCTTCGAGATCTTTTCGCCAGAAAGTTCGTAGATATGGCGCTTATCAACGCGTCACACAGAGCGTTTTTCTAGTTACGTTTAAAATGATAACTAAATAAATAATGTAATGTATAATTTGGTTACTAATTTTGTTATTGGAAACTGAATTAATTACCGGGCATAATGTTTTGGTGAATCCAGTTAGTAATTTTTGTGAATGTCAAAAGATATCGAAAGTTTGTAAGATCATACGTATCGCGCGCAGTATACGTATGAAAGTACAGTGGAAGAAGTAGCAAGATGAACGTAGCTAGTAATATTTAATATTTTGTATTTATTTACTATTTAGGCAACATTTAAGTGACACGTGAACTTCGATTATTCAAGTTTTCAGAGTTTGTCCAGAGTAAAATGCAAGTTCTAGATTTTGTGTTCTTTTTTTGTTTAATATAGGAACATTGTTATGTGCATGTGACCAAAATGAAAAGTTTCTGGACGTTAATGCACTGGCTCTATACTGTATTTGTAATTTAGAGACATTTGGTCTGATAAATATTGTGTACCAACAATCGAATCTTACTTCTTTTCTTTTGACATCCATAGTAATTACTAATTACCAATTAGTAATTAGTAATTACCCTACCCTAAATTTTGGTCTTGGAACAAATCTTACAAACACCTAAGGTAACTCCTTATATTTGCATGCTGATCCTATGTTTTAGTCTTACTATGAAATGAATCCTTCAGGTAGTATGAAACTAGCATTACAAGCCTTCGTCGCTACAGCCTTTGTAAAAAATCTCGCACTGAATTGATTTAATTTATTAATGTTAACCAATTTTAATTTTTAATCGACTTTACATTTTAATCTATCCATATAATACTGGTGTATATAGAGGTGAGACTTTAAAGCAGTCATAATAAAGCACACAGTCACAGTCATTTAAAGCACACAATAAATGGATTAAATGGTTTAGCGGGAATCGAATCCAGAATCTTCTGCATTGGAAGTGGGAATAAACCCACTAGACCTAGCGAGCAATACATATGAAAATAATAAATATATAGAAGTCCGTGAAAATCATTTTATTTTGGAGTAAATTCGTTTTTGCGATAAAATTTGGGTTTATTCAGTAAAAGGTGTATTTCAAAAGTACTTCAATCATGACTAAGGATGGCTTGTACATTGGATACACTCAATAGTGTATTATCACGTGCTCACACCGGCTAAATTAATAAAGATATGGCCTTTGCTATAAAATGTATGATTTTTTAGATTTTATACCATTAACACAATAACGTGAATTTCAGAGTTTTTCACAAATTTCACTACAGTACAACCTTGTTATTACATCGCTCAATAAAACACCGTCTCTCACACTAATTACGTCATTTTGATACCTTCTCGGTGAATCCCACATAAGGAGCAATGCTATTTTTCTCTAGATAGTAAATAATAATACTGTAATAATAATATGTCCCCTGATGGAACCTCCAATGTGATTGTAAGTGTCCATACTCCCTACAGCAGTAAAATGATTCATATTTCATACAGTAACAATTTTTTATAATGAGCTCTTGGGGGCCAGATTATCTATATATAAAAACAAAGGTGTGAATGTATGTTTGTGTGTGTGTATGTGCGTGTGTATGTCCTTCATACATTACTACACCATTCATTCATCCGATTGCGATGAAACTTTAGCGAGTTGTTGTGCGCACGCCTGCAATGGTTTCTGGATGATAACAACCCCCTCCCAACCCCCCCTCACCCCCACTGAGACACCAACATGCAATAATGCTTTCCTAAACCATTCATCCGACTGCGATAAAATTTTGGTGGGTTAATGTATGCACGCCCGCTAAGGTTTCTGAATGATAACCCCCCCCCCCCCCACTGAGACACCAACATGCAATAATGCTTTCCTAAACAGCATGTTACACATTATTTTGTTATAAATAAGTTTCACTGTACTATAACATCGTTTCAGATAACTTCAGTTTAACTCAACTTATTCCAGTTGAATGGAATTCTGTACTCCCCCCTCCCCCCCCCCCCCCCCCCCTCTCCAAACCCCTGCCTGGTGCTGGTGAAACCAGACCCACAATGATTATGGTGTAATATCGATTATGAAGAAAAGAAGGGTAATGTTATTTTATCAATGATGATTAAACTAAAACCCGGGAGTTGCTGACCTGGTTAATTTTAACGGGTATACAGTATACATCTGTCGACTGTTCCTCTCAGCAGATCTGTAGCCTCGATCGCCTACGTTCAATTATCGCGGCCGAATGCGAGTTTCTATGTATGTTTATGAATGTGTGCGTTTCACTCTCCTAATAACGTTCACTTCGAGCATTGAACATGTGTATATGCGTTTTACTTGTTTAGTATCTATGGGCTACTAGCAACACCAAAAGACATCAATGAAACAAATGAATTGAATCGATGGACAAACAACAAGCTGTCAAATAATTTCTTCTGATTTTGGAAAAAAAAAAACTAATAAAAAATACACATACAAAACTTTCACTTAGTCGTTGTCCATCATTAAAAGTTTTAAATGGCGAGCAGTTACTATTGCTACACTTGTTTTTATTTGTATGGTTGCAATTTTATTATTTTGACAGCTGATTGTTTGTCCATCAGTTCAATTCATTTGTTCCATTGTTGTAGTCCGGATGTGACGTCAGTTGCGAGTTCCCTATAGATTAACGCATTATATTTGTCGAATGCAGGTGGACTTGAATCCTGTAATATACTGCACTACATATAATTAGAGATACGTGGAAATAGCGTTTTGTATATTTAGATGCTACAAAGTGCTACTTCTTCAACTGAAACTAAGGTTTTTCTGTACTTATTTTACTGCAAATTAATTTTAAAATAAAAATGTGAGAAAACTTTACTCTTTTTTTTTTTGTTTTATCTTAAGCCTATGCCGAAAGTTTGATTTTTCAATCATTTTTCTTCCTAGCTATCCAATAAATATGTGCTTCCTTCTCTGGCCCGCTCAGATTATTTGGCAGGGCGTCAATGTCAGGTTTAAGTGCGGCACAGCTGAGGAGATGTGCTCTGTCCTGAAAACCTAATGTACATAATTTGCAAGTTGCTGGTTCCTTTGTTATTTGAAATCGACTCAAGTGGTGCTGCAGGACATCGTGTCCTGTGGCCAGCCGAAACTGCGCTGTTGCCACTTTTCTTGACCATGATTTGTCCGGCCCTTTGAGCACCTCGTCTCGCCACAGTTTGTGGTTCGTCTTGGACTCTTGAAGTCTTTCATATGATGTCTTGAGGCCCTCCTTAGCAAGGTTTTTGGCAGAGTTGAAGGAAATACTCGCCGTGTTGGATGCTGACTTCTTCGAGCCCAATTTGGCTAGTGCGTCGGCTTTTTCGTTGCCCAGGATGTTACAGTGGCTTGGCACCCACTGGATTTTTAGCACTTTGCCATGCATCACATTTTCTGATTAGACTTTTTTGAAGTGACAGGGAGGCTTCTTCACATTTTTCAATGTGACAGATGTTCTTGATGGCGGCCTTGCTGTCTGAGATAATAACAAATTTTGTTTTCCTGAGTGGAAATGTTGGCGTTTCTGCGATTTTTTCTGCTGGTCTTGAAATTGCTCTTATTTCGGCATCAAAAATGCTCGAGCCTGGTGCCATAGGGTGGGCCTCTTCAAAGAAGATGCAGTGGAAGCCGAAGCCAGTATTCCTTCCCGTGCTGTCTTGGGAGCCGTCCGTGAAGACATGTATCCATTCGGATTTAGGGTAGTGCTTCTTCAGGTGTGCCTCAGTAAGCACTTTCAGCTCAGTCTGGCTTTTTTCTTCCCTTTTGCCCACACCTTCCACTTGAAGATTGAATTCGATTTTGATGGTAGAATTTGGCAGGCAGTTGACATCTAGGGTGGTAAGCTTTTGTCGAGGATGGCGTAGCAGGTCCGGACAGTGCTCCATTTTCAGGAGTGTTGTTTTTTGAGCAAAATTTATGTGTCCTGCTGCACTTGCCATTGGGAAGGCAAGCCATGTTGGATCAATCCTGGCCAGTTTCTCATGCAGTATGATGGCTTTCTGCTCTAATCTCTGTAGTAGGGGCTCTACTTTGCAGTATGCTTCCATTGCCGCCACTGGTGTTGTCTTTACTGCACCGCTGGCGAGTCGAAGGGCCTGATTCTGGATTTTGCTAAGTATATCGAGATTGTTCTGTGCCGAGGTGATAAAAACTTCTGCTCCATACTCAAGGACCGGGCGCACATAGGTCTTGTAGGTAAGAACCAGTGTGTCAATCCTGGCTCCCCAGGACACTCCGGCTGCACATTGCATCAAGCGCAGCCTCTTTTTGGCCTTCTCAGCAGCTTTCTCGAAATGGGCCTTGCCAGTGAGCTTCTTGTCAAGAATGGCTCCGAGGTAGGTAACGTGTTCCTCTTTTTTTCAGCTGCTGTCCACTTATGTACAGCTCGAGAGTGGGGTCTTCGTGTTTAAAAGTAAAGACCATGTAACATGACTTGTTGGGGTTTACCTTGAAGCCACGGGACTCAAGCCATCCAGCCAACATGCTTAATGCGGAGGAGAGCATTATCTGCAGGCCGCCGATGTTCCTGCCTGTGACATAGATGAAGAAATCGTCAGCGTAGACCTTAACGTAGATTCCTGACAGGATTTTGACCAGCTTAATTCCTCCATTAACTGCAATTTTAAATATGGGAGGGGCAGTGATAGTGCCTTGTGCCACGCCGGCAGAAATGTATCTTGTGCCGCTTTTCACACCTTTGTAGGCTACTTTTATTCTTCTATGATTGAACAGTGTACAGTCCAATTACTAGGTCTTATATAATGTTTTACAAGACTGATTTCCAGTGAGGGACTTCAACTTAAAGTGACTAAACCAACCCTGCAGGCTCTGCGGTTATTATAGAGCTTGTGTGAAACGTTGTGCTCGATATTACCATACCATAGAGCAGGGTTGCCACCAAGTCAATTTTTTTATCCTTGAAAGAAACTAAAAAAATCCTGAGAAATCCTTGAAAACAGTTATATTCAGCATTAGCATATTATAACTGCGAAGGAATGTTACAAATTTTCAGGTTTCATGCCAAAATATGTTATGCCAGCCTGATTTTCGAGAATCTAGTCAACATTACGTGCAGAAAAGCATAAGAATCGGAATTTTCTTCGAATATATTTTAACGTTCTACTTTTACTCACCATAACTACCACTTGCGGGAAATGTTATGCAGTCACTTATGTTTACTTTTACTAGTACCTGATGTTCTTTTACTGTCTACATTGCTTTTTTAGCTGAATTTTTAAAAATGTATTAATTTAAAATATTTTTTAAAGACAGTAGAAAATCCAAAGATTTGGCCCAAAATCCTGTTATCCTTGAGACACTCTAAAAATCCTGAGAAAAGGATAAAATCCTTGAAAGTGGCAACCCTGCCATAGAGTATATTACTTCCAACTACGCTGTTAAGCGGTTATTTTAGAGCTTGTGTGAAACGTTGAGCTTGCTTTGTCGACAATCAATATTCTCCCAAGCCACGTTATATCAAGGTTGTACTGTATTTGGCAGCGAGTCAATTTCGACATTCCCGATTTAAAATTTAATCATTTATTTATACTCATTTTGTGAAATGAAGGATTCCTACATATTTCGGTATTATTGTAATTCGTAATTATTCACGAAATTCACGGACCTCCATAAATACAATAAAGAGTGTCAATAAAATCATTGCAGATTTGTTAAATATTTTGAGTAAATCACGCAGTGAGTCTAGTGATACGTTTTTTAGCGATTAAGGTTTTAGAAACCAAATAGGAGAACATATTTTTGAAAATCTTGCAAAGTGCCCATTTTTATCTAATTTCTATTAGACGTAATTAAAAATTGCATTCTAACCCTTTATGTAGTGAAATTGAAATGATTTTAAATACCTGCACATAATTTCCCATTATAAATACAAAAAACCTCCTTATATTCAAGGTTTTGATGAAAAGAAAACAAAGATGCAACAAAATTTTGAGAAAACTTATCGTTAAAAACGTATCTCCAGCCAGTGACCCTAACGTTCTGTGTCAAAGTAGACTGACCAAACTCACCAAGAGTAACGTGAGACGTGGCCGAGCGGCTGCCTGCGGTGCGGGAGACTTCGAGGTAAGCTGGTCTTAGTGATGGCTTCAGTCTTGAGTGGGAGACAGCTTCCGTCTTGAAGGTGATGCAGCGCCGTGAGACGAGCTGACATTCTGAAAACAAGAACGTACATGTCAGTTAAGAGCTACAGTCAAAACAAACCTCTGAGGACCAATTAAGGGATTGTTATGCATCTATTGCTGAAGACGTCAAAACTCCAACCCCTACGGCACCTTAAAGCCACTTGCTACCAACAGCCAATGCCAGTTAAAATAACAAGATATATGAAGGAATCAATACCTAGATTGTTTTTTATCTTTAAAATATTTATGCTTCTCTCTTCCCTTCAAACTATGTATTACGAGTTAATTTTGAGTGGTAGACATTACCATAAATATAATGTCTTATTACCTGGATGCAAACTTGATACTAGTTGTGTTCCATTAAACATTAATACTCTACTTGTAGATGTACGTAGTCATTTCTGTAACTCAATAGTCTGATCTAACCAAGAATCGAACCCAGAATCTTCTACATTAATTGAAGGCAGAAGCAAACCCATAGCACAATTGAGCTGTTCATTTCTTTTTCTAATAACTTCCCAAATGTGATAAGACTGTGAAATGGATAACTTTAAATGATCGCAAGTTGAACGCAGTACAGCACTGAAGGTGCTGTACTGCCATCCTTTCATCCTTGTTTATATCCTTTTAGCTTAAAAAAAAATTATAATTTGTTTCCCATCTTTTTTTTTAAATAAATACGTAATTAAGATGTAAAACTGTAATTGTGTGGAACAAATGTGATTCACTGGATATCTGCATATTAAGTGTGCTGCACTACATTCAATTTATGGCCGGCCTTATGCCGTGTTTACATCCTCTCACGCCCACAAATTGAGCGTGTACAAATCATATTCATATGGCTTTGTCTACATTGAAATTAGGCTAACGCTATGTACGCCAAGCGAAGATGTGGCGAAAGTTCAATTGAATCCACCTCTTTCTAAGATTTGACGCCGTAAATTACTAATAAAAATTTGACGACATAAATTTATTGGTTCTAGACGTCCATCCTAATTTGTCAAAATCGTGAAATTTGCTTACGTTAATTTACGAACGTTAAGTGGATGTAAATGAGGCGTTACTGTGACAGTAGTTTACTTACCAAATAATCTTTATCCCAGTGCTCTTCAACGTAGTCTCAAGGTAAGCTGGATGTCTGCGAAGGGTCCGGTGACAAGTCTAGACGTCTCTTCTTACGGTGAGGTATATCAGTGTTGTGAAGCCGTTCACCAGTACACTCATCTCATCTGGAAACAAGAGATTCAACGTCAAGTCATATTCACAACGGAACTAAGCCTATGCATATGAATTTATGGTACCGTACTCTGTGCTGTACTCTATTATTTGAACTTTCTTAATTTACCAATACTAAAGAAATATTGTTTGTATCATACCTCAGCAAATAACTAACATGGGATAGGCAATTATATTGACTGTGCTAGTTATGTAATTAAGAGTAATACTGGTAGCCTAACTTTATAAAAAGACGATTTATTAGATGACAAACTCATTAATATTTGTATACATAAGGCTTGGCTTATAAGTCACACAGCATCTAATAAGTTGACTGTAAAATAGAATCCTCCCTGAAATTTCATATCAAAGAAGCAAGTTTATATTTTTTGTATTTAGCTACATGTACTTATGCAAAACTCTTTCAATTATTATAGTGCTATGCTGCTGTAGTGACATGTTCTATACCAACTAGGAATACAGTTCAGGTACTCACCAAAACACTTTTGACGCTCGTACAGTTCAACGCTCCAGGAAGCTCTCGAGGTAAGCTGGCTCTCGGCGATGCAGACAGGCTTGTGGGGCTGTTCTCCGGTACGATACCCTCATCTAGACAAGAAACAAAGAACAAACATGTCATTTGCATTACGGAACTAGGTATGCCTTTTCAGAAATACGAATTAAAAACACAAATAGTTTTTAATTTACAGAGCCAAAAAATTGTACTTATACTGCTTCAGCAACTGGCAATTTTATTGACCAGCTAAACGACAGTTTTAGATAAAAATAAGGATTGAAGGAGATTCATTGGCGTGATGAAAACGGGATTCAAGATAATAAAAAGATGCAAAAAATACATAATTGAAGTGGGGTTTGAATCCACGTCAATTGGTGTTTTAAAAATTAAATGCATTAAAAAATAATAATAAACAATGTAAAATAATATGTATATTAAAAGAAAATATATAAAATATAAATATGATACATTGAAAAAAAGCAGTCTTTAATTTTAGGATAGTTTACTCACCGAAACATCTGGACGCAAAGTACCGCCCAACGCTCCAGGAAGCTCTCGTGTGAAGCTCTCGAGGTAAGCTGGCCGTCGTGTCGGTCCAAGAAGGTCTCGAGGTAAGCTGGCTGTCGGTGGCTGCACAGACCCTGCTCCATAATCTGGAAACAAACAAAGAACAAACATAAGTAATTTGCATTACGGAACTAAGCCTTTTGAGAAATATGAATTAAAAATAGTTTTTAATTAACTGCGATAAACTTGTACATAAAAACTGTATTATTGAACATTTTATTGACTACGTTAAACAGTTCTAATACAAATTTGATAACTGAAGGAGATTCATCGGCATAATGGAAACGGGATTGAAGACAATAACAAAATAAGAAAAATACATACCGGTAATTGAAATGGGATTCGAACCCACGTCAATTGGTTTAAAATTGAAATGCATTAAAAAAAAAAATAATAATAAACAATGTAAAATAATATGTATATTAAAAGAAAATATATAAAATATAAATATGACATATTGAAATAAAGCTGTCTTTCATTTTAGAATAGTTTACTCACCGAAACATGGACACGAAGTACCGCCCAACGCTCCAGGAAGCTCTCGTGTGTAGCTCTCGAGGTAAGCTGGCTGTCGGTGGCTGCACAGACCCTGCTCCGTAGTCTGGAAACAAACAAAGAACAAACATAAGTCATGTGTATTATGGAACTAAGCTTTTTCAGAAATACGAATTAAAAACAGGAATAGCTTTTAATTTACCGAGATAAAATTGTACTTAAAAACTGTTTTAACAATTGGCAATTTTATTGACTACGTTAAACAGTTCTAATTCAAATATGATAATTGAAGGAGATTCATCGGCGTAATGGAAACGGAATTCAAGATAACAAAATAAGAAAAATATATAATTGAATTGGTATTCGAACCCACGGCAATTCATTCATTTTCTTGAATCTCTGCCCGAAATCCGAATCATAAAAGCCATATTTATTGGTTTAAAATCTAAATGCATTACAAAAATAATAATTAAGTAAAAAGAAAAGAAAAATATAATAAAAGAATATATAAAATGTAATAATTATAAATGTGATATATTGAATTCAAGTTACTTTTCATTTAAGTATAGTTTACTCACCGAAACATCTGGACGCGAAGTACCGCCTAACGCTCCAGGAAGCTCTCGTGTGAAGCTCTCGAGGTAAGCTGGCCGTCGTGTCGGTCCAAGAAGGTCTCGAGGTAAGCTGGCTGTCGGTGGCTGCACAGACCCTGCTCCGTAGTCTGGAAACAAAGAACAAACATAAGTCATTTGTATTACGGAACTAAGCCTTTCCAGAAATACGAATTAAAAACATGAATAGTTTTTAATTTACTGAGTTAAGATTGTACTTAAAAACTGTTTTAACAATTGGCAATTTTATTGACTATACGTTTAAGTTCTAATTTAAACATGATAATTGAAGGAGATTCATCAGCATAATGAAAACCGATTCAAGATAACAAAGTAAGAAAAATACGGTACCTAATTTAGTGGTATTGGAACCCACGTCAATTCATTCAATTTCTCGAACCTTTGCCCGAATCATGAAAGTCACATTAGTTGGTTTAAAATTTTAACGCAATTTAAAAAAAATAATAAACAATGTAAAAAAATAAGTTTAATAAAAGAATATATAAAATATAATAAAAATGATATATTGAAATAAAGTTGCCTTTCATTTAAGAATAGTTTACTCACCGAAACATCTTGTTGCGAAGTACCGCCCATCGCTTCAAGAAGCTCGAGGTAAGCTGGCTGTCGGCAATTGCACAGACCCTGCTCCGTAGTCTGGAAACAACCAAGAAAACTCATCAGTTATTTGTATTACGGAACAAAGCCATTGCATAAATACGACTTATTTACGCAAATAGTTTTTAATTTAAAATCGTACCTATACTGCACCAACAACAGTCAATTAATTGACTATGTGGAACAATTTTAATTAATGTAGTTGTATTCAAAGATGAAGATTAATTGACTTGTAAATTGGGGACTCAAGATGGTAACAAAATTTTCATAACTGAAATGGGATCTTTGAACCCATCCTCAATTTGTTTCATAATTGTCAAACCTTTATCTGAATCATGTGAGCCAGGTTATGGGTTGAATCTATAAAAATATAGCATACATTGAAGAATTGCATTTCGATTGGTAATAAATAGTTGACTCACCAAAACTCGTCGACGGTTGTACCGAACAACGCTCTGGGAAGCTCTCGAGGTAAGCTGGAAGTCGCGTGAAGTTGTCGAGGTAAGCTGGCTGCCGGCGACGCAGGTAGCCTCGTGGAGGGGACCCCTTCTTGCAGGCGACCACACAGTCCACCAGTACAACACCATCTAGTCTGGAGACAAACAAAGAACAAAAATCAGTCATTTATATCATGAAACTAAGCATTTGCATGAAACCTTGTGATTTTTAAAATTGCTGAGTAAACAATTGACTATAAGAGGAACGACGAAAATTAATGAGATGCTCCCCTCCCCCCCCTCCCTTTAGATATTTTGATAAAATGCCTACTATCGTTTCATTTTCTATAATCCCCCCCCCCCCCCCCCCCTAAAATAAATCAGTTCACGGGAAATACTAAAATAATTTTCACGGATCAACAGCAAGAATTATAATGACAAACTCACTCACTATCCTTTGTGTAGTTCCGAGCTACATTCGAGCGTGTAGATTGTAAAGCAAACAGGGTGTGGCACGCCACAAGTACGATCAACCACATGGTTGCGCAAATTATGGCATAGAAAAAGTAATCATAATTAATAACAATATTGGACTGAATTGGGCGATCGATATTAATACACAAATAGCAAACAAAACAAAACAACCTAAGACAAAGAATTCAAAAGGGGGCGGACGTTTGAAATTAGTCACTAGACGATGTTTCTTAAAACCGCGATGAAGGTAACTAGCCTAATAATAATAATAATAATAATAATAATAATAATAATAATAATAATAATAATAATAATAATAATAATAATAATCATAATAAGATTAATATGATTACTATTGAATATAAAAGAACAATAATATTGGAGCCGAAGACAATAAAGTCAAACGGGGACGAACAAAAGCACTGACGAAAGGTATAGCTCAAATTAATTACATAAGCACGTAGAATGTTCGTTTCTAAAACCACGAAGCATAATAATCTAATCAACAATATTATGTGAATAAATACTTTTAGTTTAAAAAAGCAATTTAGGAATTGAACAATATTACACAGAAATAGCACACAATGAAACACAACAGGCAATAATATCAAAGCGGACAAGTAATGCCGAGGCTTACCTGGTGATGTGTTGACTCCACAATGTCTGAGCAGCGAATGGGACATTCCGCAAGGGCGCAACAAAGTAAATAGCCTCGCTCGCATTGCGTCATCAACATCATCAACCAATCGTTGTCACAACCATGTTGCTATGCGGATAGTTCCAGAACTACTACTATCATGAGACAAGAACGAGGTACCCGTATCGATTATTTTACGTCAGAGGACTATAACGCCCCACCTATGCTACGATGATGACGGCACGTAGCCTACTCTTGCCTAAAAGTAGTGTACTTAAGTTTCGTAGAGGGTTTGAGAATTTTTATTTTATTTTTTCTGGTTTTAAAAATTTCATATTTGATGTGCCCCTCTTCAAGTGACTAACTAGGTTATTACGGTGTTTGGGTAGTACGGAAGGAATGTCCGAGGGCTGTTAGTATGACTCAATTCCAGCATTCGCCTTTTCGACTGAGGAAAACCTCGGAAAACCTTCATTCAGGACTGCCGGTGACCGGAATCGAACCGGCGACCTCCCGCGTCTTACCGCTAAGCCATCTCTATACAGCTCTGCCTGTTATACGAGCGTCGTACAACGTTCTCTAATTTCCGTTCCGTTTCCTAATTTCCCTCTCCCAATTTATTTTCATCTGTTAATCTGAACAACAACCGTGATCCACGGTTTTGGTCCGTGGAAGTTAAGATTATTGTATTATTGTATTATTGTATGTATTCTATTTCTTTGGAATGTGCCAGGTATTACTTATGAATATGATATAACTGCGATACAATTTTTAACTAGTTCATTTTTTAACTGTTCATCTTGTATTTTATGTATTATTGTATGAACTGTTGTATGTAGTATGTATTTTGACGAAACCTAAATTATAAGGTGACCAGACGTACCGATTTGACCGGTACAGTACCTTTTTCAGAATACTTGTACCGGTGAACCGAGAAACACATTGAAATTACGTATTTGTACCGGTTTGTAATTTGAATTTAAAAAAAAGTGTTCCGGTATTCTTTCAACTAACGACAACCCTGTCGATTGCAATAGCGCTTGGGGGGGGGGGGGGGTTATATGTTAAATGTATAGGCTAGATTGCAGAGCCACCGTCTGTGCGGAGGCTCTCTTCAGCCGTACAGTTAGTTACACATGTAAATATAAACAAAATTACAAACCATTAAGTACAATCATAAAGTACAAAATACAAAATAGGTACAATCTATTTGTACAGTAACAGTAACACTGATACAAAATACATTATGAATAGATATAAAGAAATATGAAATAATACAATGAAATAATTGTAATAATATATATAAATTATGAGGAACTAAAATACATTATGAATATATATATATAAAGAAATATGAAATAATACAATGAAATAATGATTAATAATATATTAATTATGAGGAACTAAAATACATTATAAATAGATATAAAGAAATATGAAATAATACAATGAAATAATTATAATAATATATTAATTATGAGGGGAAGAGGAGATGGTGCAGTATGAGCGCGTAGCGTGTGACAGTGACTCACACGGGACTGCTGGCGCTGACTCACTCACTCACTGTCATGCCGATAGTCAGCATTTTCAACGGGCGGCTGGCGAAATACGACCGGGCATAACATGGCTACAAAACTGTACATATTCAATTATTAAACTATATGTTATTTATATGGGGCTCTGCCCCAGACCCCGTCCGCGGAGTTCGTATCCTTACACTTTGGTTGTCCCGGTTTGTAAACTTCAAAATATGGTCACCTTATACTAAATTAATGTGAATTGATACATGGTGAATACACTTGATTTGATTTGATTTGATTATTGTTTGTTTTGTTAACGTAACTTGTTGTGTATTCATTATTTACGTTTGCAAACACGGTGAATATAGTAATAAGTGCCTTATGGGTCCCTAAGGACTAATAGTAAGTACAGTAGGAAGAACATGTATTGATTTGATTTTATAATCAGGAGATTGTTATTTTCTAATGACTTTGGACTTGACTGTGAGTGTACGTGGTGTTAACATATTCTTAGAATTGAAAATAAATCGCGTGGATTTGCCAGGTTTTTCTACCGTTATGATATGTCATTTTGTATTTTAGTGACAGGGGGGGGGGGGGGGCTATTGTTTGGCTACTGCATCCTTCTTGTAACAATGAACTGGCCACAAAACATATTTTTCACGTGATAGGTGCAGCATTAAAGAAAATTAAAGTAGTGAACATTTAAGCTTGTAGTAATATTGAATTAAGCATCTAGCAATATTACAATGTGTATGTGACGGGTATGGCTACAGCTAGCTTGAACTCTGTAGGTGGTCGTAAAGGTGAAATGACGTTGCCAATCACTCTTGTCACTTCTGGAGGATGTTGTGTAAAAGGTCGTTCACCATGCACTTGCTTTTAGCACAAGACTGGGAATAGATGGTTCATGAATGGTGTGCCGTGCATGTGCGCGTGAGTTCTAATTCAATATCAATATATCGCACGAATGATGCAAACGTGTTTGTGCTAGTCAGTGGTTTTCAATCGGTAGTACGCATACCCCGAGGGGCTACTGCCAATTATATGTAAATTTCAAGTATCAAACTGGTAACAAAACTGATATTCAGAATAATAGTATCAAAGTGGTGTCAAACAAACAATACCAGTGCAATATCAGTTTGGATAGCAGAAAGACTTTACTATTTTATAGCTACTACTTGCTACTAATATCCACCACGTATCCTAGCTATAGTATCCTACTATAATATCCACCACGTATACGTGCTATAGTACCATACTAATATCCACCACGTATACTATAGCTATA
Organism: Isoperla grammatica; assembly: GCA_945910005.1. Taxonomy (NCBI): domain Eukaryota; kingdom Metazoa; phylum Arthropoda; class Insecta; order Plecoptera; family Perlodidae; genus Isoperla; species Isoperla grammatica. The sequence continues at coordinate 45,594,565 of OX246738.1, read as the reverse complement.
GTACCATACTAATATCCACCACGTATACTAGCTATAGTACCATACTAATATCCACCACGTATACTAGCTATAGTATCCTACTATAATATCCACCACGTGTACTAGCTATGGTATCATACTAATATCCACCACGTATACTAGCTATAGTATCCTACTATAATATCCACCACGTATACTAGCTATAGTACCATACTAATATCCACCACGTAAACTAGCTATAGTACCATACTAATATCCACCACGTATACTAGCTATAGTACCATACTAATATCCACCACGTATACTAGCTATAGTATCATACTAATATCCAACACGTATCCTAGCTAGTATCCTACTATAATATCCACCACGTATACTAGCTATAGTATCATACTAATATCCATCACGTGTACTAGCTATGGTATCATACTAATATCCACCACGTATCCTAGCTATAGTATTCTACTATAATATCCACCACGTATCCTAGCTATAGTATCATACTAATATCCACCACGTGTACTAGCTATGGTATCATACTAATATCCACCACGTATCCTAGCTATAGTATCCTACTATAATATCCACCACGTGTACTAGCTATGGTATCATACTAATATCCACCACGTATCCTAGCTATAGTATCCTACTATAATATCCACCACGTGTACTAGCTATGGTATCATACTAATATCCACCACGTATACTAGCTATAGTATCCTACTATAATATCCACCACGTATACTAGCTATAGTATCATACTAATATCCACCACGTATACTAGCTATAGTATCAACCTAATATCCAACACGTATTCTACTTTGAGGAATGTGAATTCGGCAATTATATAATTTTCAGTTGAAACTTTGGATCAGGGAAACTGCCGATAGCCAAACCACACATAATGGTAAGGATGACGAATGCATAGTTCATTTATTATCCTTTGAGCATGTATAGCAATTGGATTCGTCAAACAGGTTATATACATAATACATACATAAGTTACATAGATACACATACATTACGAAATATATACCAGGCGTGCAGTACAAACAAGGTTTCAAACTGATCAAGATTAAAAGTTACCTAGAAGAACCAATAGATTAGAGAACCAGACAATGGTATTTCATGGACGTATATTCTATCACCATACGAAACACGTCGACGCTACGCCACTGTCTACAGCGGAGACACTGCAGATGAGACATAGATCGTTCTGTTGGCCTAAACAGCGTCATCCGTCATATCTGGACCACTCATCACATCGCAATATTGTTGCAAATCTTGACAGGCCATCAATATATGACTAACCAATATCGTTAAAAAACATTCATTGATTTATAATGCACGAATGACATATTTTCCACTTAATGTGAACATTTGTTATGCATGTCAGTAGGAGTTTTACAAATGTATTGGCCGTCAACTAATTACTCTTAAACTAACAGTAGGATTGTTATAAATATTTTCCTACTTGTACAGGGATGTCATATCTATGCATGGTATTAAGTACATTTGTCACAAACCTATAAAAAAAAATGTACCCATTTTTAAACATGTTCCGTATTATTTCGCCGAACATTTTCGACGAAAGTAATTTATTTACATAATTCAAACATGTGTATATTATTTTTTAGCAGGCTTGTCACAAATATACTTCATGCGTAGATATGACATCCCTCTGCAAGTAGGTAAATTTTCATAATAATCCTATTATTTGTTTAAGAGAATTTATAGTTGACTAAAAACATCAAAACTACTTCTATAACTGGTCGTTGCTAGATTCACTTAACGAGCAACTCACGAAGAAAGCCGAAGAGGTGTTCGTAAAGCGTATTATTGAACCTACCCGTGTCGTGTCGTGTTTGAGCTACTCGAGATCACATTTATTGTCACTGGATGGTGTGAGTAGACTCTGTCACGTGATACCTGCGAATATTGTTGTTCTCGGTTATTGCCGGAGGAGTAGAATTTCAATCAATCACAACCCCCCCACCCGTCCCACTCACTCCCCTCGCCGTTATCTTTTCTTCATTTCGTAGAATTCGAAACGAACCTGTATAATATCAATGATGTACGTGTGTTCCGCTAACATATAAAAACACTGACAGCTAAAATACCTGTTTATTTATTGGCTTTCCCACTCAGTTACTCATGCTCGATTCTAGGCCTTGATAGAGGGGCATTCCCTCCCTCCTCCCCCTCCCAGGTGGATTTCTCGGAAACTAGTAAGCTAGGCCTATATTACAATCAAGGTTGTATGTTCTAAATAATGTGGATTTATTTTATTTTGGGGGCTTAATGTTTCATTATTAAATGTATATTTGTATTATGCTCTTTGAAAAATGGTTCACTGTAAATCTACATTTCCCCCAGATTTGTCCAATCATCTCCGATACCTCATTTTCAGTTCCTATCCTACCTCTTTTAACATTCGCCTCGCCATACATAGTCTACAGGCAGACAGCCATCCCTCCTCGACTCGACTCCCAGATCCTAAACTATGGATCCCTGTCATCTAATCTTCCTCCTACTGCTCTGCTGGCTCTCACCACATGATCATATCATCTCACTTCACCACATCAAGAGTATGATTCACTCCTCACCACTATATCTGTGTATAATCTCTTGCCCCATCCCTGAGAGTTTGCGCAATAACCCTCATTAGCAATACTCAAAGCTCTGCTTATACAGTTTTTATTTCTTCGTAATAAGCCCTATACCTCCTTCTATCGATAGGGGGGGCTCGCTCAGCGGTGACGCGAGACTAATTCGGGAGGTCGCCGGTTCGATTCTGGCCACCGACAGTTCTGAATGAAGGGTTTCCCGAGGTTTTCCTCGGTCGTTAAGGTGAATGCCGGAACTGAGTCATACTATATTAGCCCTCGGACATTCCTTCCCAACTATCCAAACACCCTAATGTACCTAGTTAGTCACCTGAAGAAGGGTCCAATATCAGGTAAAGCTGGTGTACACCCTAGCAGGGATTCCTACGAAAAATGATACCTAATGATACTATTACCTCCTTCTACTTACTACATGTGACTAAGGTCAGATACCTTACGATTAGAATTCTGATTTATTTTTGTATTGACACTCTTCATATTTCTTATTATTGCTCTTCCTAGTTAGAATACCTATGTGGTTACTATAAAAAATATTTTATTCTTTTGCCTCATTCAACCCTCATATAAGATCTAAGGCCCGAATGCATAGTCCAGACTCGAGCCTTCCTCAACTCAGCCTCTCCTCAGCCTCGCCCAACCACCAATCACGGAGCGGCATTACCATGTGGACGGCTCTGTGATTGGTGGCTAGGTGAGGCTGAGGAGCAGTGGCGTCACTAGGGGGTTTTGGGGGGGGCCTGCGCCCCCCCAATCGCAATCTGCGCCCCCCCAATAATTTCCTCGTTAAATCAATTTTATTGCTTATTTCCAATCTTAAAGTGCTAGCGTGTCTCTTTAAAAAATCGAAGATCAAAAGTCTTGTTCAAATTATAATATTTCATTAATAATTATGACATGCTAATTTCCGTAAACTTTCCGTAAAATAGCTGACTGAAAATTGGGCTGATCACGTGTCTATAAGCGTTCAAAATTTAAAAAGGGGAACCTTGTGGCAATATCTATCGGCGCCTACTGAAATCCGATCCAGCGCACCACTATTACTTCTCAAATGATAGGATCGAACTCCTATCCTAGACCAATGACGTTAGGAATTATCAGTGTAACATTGACTTTACTTTAATTGTTTTTCATGATAGTATTTCGCCTCAAAACGCGTTTTAGTCCACTAACCATCATGCAGGGCCGAAAATTGTTTCGCCTTCGGCAACCCTTCGGCGACGTTGCCTCCGGTAGGCAGGGGCTTCGCCCCCGACCCAGCTGCATACCCGGCTACAACACTCGTTACGAGTACAAATTACACGATGCGAGTGGACACCTAGTAGTCGATATTTGTAGAGGGTTGGGAAACCATATAGTTTGAAATATACAACTACCAGTGTTGGGAAAGTTTCTTCATCTATTTCGTTTTTGAAAGTGGTGTTCACAGTTCAACACGTTGTTCCACATAACTATCATCATGTATCGATTTTTAAACGTGTTTATATGCGTTCTAACAAAATAGTAGGCTGACAAATTTTCGCCTCCGGCGGCTGGGGCTTCGCCCCAGACCCCTTAAATCTTCGCCAAGTCCCGGGGCCCTTACCCCCCCCCCAGTCCGCCTCTGCTTGCGCCCCCCCCCAATCCCGGAATCCTAGTGACGCCCCTGCTGAGGAGAGGCTGAGTTGAGGAGGGTTTGAGTGTGAGTCTCTTCCATTGCAATAATCGCATGTCTGTTATACCATCCCTTCGAACGATTTCATATCCTTCCACTTCAACCTTCTTCGCTGTCACGCCCTCACTCTGTCATCCTTCAGGCACATATTATATTTCTGCTCAAGTCCTCATACGTTCTTTCTCAAAAGGCTCCAACAGTTCACTGTCACCAACATTTATGAAACTCAGCAATATTTTTTCCTCTTTCCTCATTCTCACCATATTCGGCACAACTTTTCTCGATTTTCAATGTTACACTAATTGTAGGCCTCCGCCTATGGTATTTTCTTTTTATTACTTATGTGTTATTACTTATTTATTTTCATTGTGCTGCGAATTTTAATATTTTTAAATTTACGATATTGATGTAACATGAATTGATTTTAATATTGTGTGTAGACAAGTAAATATTGTTTCTGTTTGTATTGTAATATTGGTTGAGTGTTGTATGTATATTGCATTAGTTCTGTTGCACCAGAGGCATCCTGTCTATTTGTGATAAATGAAATGAAGTCCCCAACACCAGGATCGAGAAAACTGCAGCTGTTCGGGGGGCTGGGGGGGGGGGGGGGGGCAATTCTATTACTCTCCATCCAGTGAATGAGACGTTTTATTGTAGGAATAACTTTTTTGTGTTGTCAATTGCAGTATTAAACTAAGTACCGACGTTATTAATTATTAATGAACAATTCAAACAATAATAATCATTATTTACGTTGCAAAACCTGCTCTGGGAGATATTCATACCCCATTAGGCTCGAGTACCCCCACCATCGGACTTCGCAGCGCTGGCGGTAACGAGGGAGGTATATAACTAACTATGGATTTGGAAAGTATGACTTCAATACCTACTTCACGTTTCCGGTAAAATACCACAAGTAATTAGAACTTTGAATCATATGTGAATATTTGCTACACCACCTAAACAATTGAATAAAACATAGCAAACCTAATTCATTTATTTATATATTTATTTATTTAACGTCTATCCCATTTAGTTATAAGAACTGATTTACAAAGGAGGACCTTATATAAAACTAGGCTATGCAAACAATTAATAATAATGAAATCATATAAATAACAATAACATCAAAAACAAAACAAACTACTGTACTATATATAAAAAAAAATCAAGAGCAAGAAAAATTGGGAAATGAAATAAAATCAAATTAAGGGGAAATGCAATGTATTAAATAATAAAAATAAAAGTATGTAAATAAGAAAGAATATGAAGAAAAAAAGTGGAAAAAATATGTATACAAATATATATATATAAAATTGAAAAAAGAATAAAAAGAAAAAATGAAAAAAAAAACGAAAAACGAAAAAGGAAAAGACTGATTTGTTAACGGTCCGGCTAATGGGACCCAAGGCATGTTAATAAGGTGCCAAAGACATCCTTTTCCATCACATTCACGTCGGTCCCCGGTCGAGGTCCGATGGTGGGGGCACAGATAACTAATTAACTAGTTATCTGTGGTGGGGGTACTCGAGCCTACAACCTGGGTGCGGCACTCAGGGTGATACATAGATTAGAGTGCTTCTTGACATGAGGAGAACTGTAGAGTATCGCGCGCTATCGGCAACACTGTGTTGTATAGCTCACTCTACCGAGAATATTGCAACAGTGACAACAACTACGATCTTTGTCCGTATTCATAAGACAGTAGCTTTCAAGTACCGATTCTCGCGAGACGCTCGAGATTCTAGATAAGAGAGGAAAAACTATTTGAGAAATAATAACGATGATACTTCATAGCCATTATAGTTTCTCATTTGGGAGCGGAATATTCACAAGGAAAACTGAAGGGGGAGGGAAATTAATCTTACATGCAGCGAGTATCGGTTAAAAAATAAGTCTTTATATATTAGATTTTGTATATAATAAATAATGTCGCCTACAACACGGAAATGTCTAAGAAGAATTACAATAATATACAGTAAATATTCATATCGTACTCGTTCATAGTACTTTACCTGTATCGATTTAATATTTTTTTTCAATTCATGATCTAACTTTTGACGCAGTATTTTTGTTTTGTATTATGTTTTATTATTATTAGCATGTATATTGTAAAGTTTTAATTATGGCCCTCATTTATGAATCAATTTTATACCTGAATAGGTTAGACATTGTTCTAAATAAATAAAAAAAGTTGAATTTGATAATATAATATAACATTAAAACAATTACATAATCGATAATGTGATAAAAGACGTACCAAATATTGAGTGTTGAATGCCGTAACGACCGCCATTTTGTTTTACGTCACACGTGGGCTGAACGTTGACCTTGAGCAGTCAGTCAAATTGAATGCGAATTCCCGGAAGTCGATTTGCATGTATTCAAATGTCACCCCCTCCCCCCCTTCATCGCTACCCTCCTTTTTGAGCATCAGTGCCAATAATCCAGCATCGTGCCAGCTATGCGAATTCGAGATGTATTTTCTATTAACCTCCTATAATTCATGCTAACGCCGGGTGGTTTCTGTGTCCTTATGGAAATTCGAGAAGATCATTGTGACCATACCTAGTAACACAATTTCACAAACAACAATTGTTCAGCACTACCCTGGTTATGGCCAGCTCGTTGTGTTAGGACGTGGTCACAAATGTGGATTACTTGATAGAGAAGATAGTATATCTATTTTCCATGTTATCAATAAGTGGATTTAGATGAAACAGATTTAATTATTTCCTATTTTACGCCAGGCTTTTCATTTCTCTGTATTAATATCCTTTACGATTAGGTAAACGTAAACATCCTGAAATGATCGTTACCGCTACCTTTGGTGGAGGTGCCAAGTTCAAAACTGTGTCCATAAACTGAACTTCAGGGCATGTGAGGGGAAGTGGAAGGGTACATAACAGTAACAGTTCTTATGGTTACATTTTGTTGGTATTTTTCAACGAATTTTTCAATACCAATTAAACGTTTATTCGTATAAAATAATCCCCCCGCCAACTGGATTCTGCCGATGTTCTTAATGACCTTGAAAACATGTTTTCCCACGCGACGCCCTTTCGTTCCACTGCCCCCTAACTCTAGTGACGTAATGTGTAGGCGCAGAGCCAACCGTATTTTCGATAATCACTGACATTGACTAGATCGCAGCCCATTGTCAGTGACGAAGTGGCGAGGAATCCAGTTGTTCAGTAGTCATGCAGGAGGGATTCCCGGAAATGATTACTTCATCATAAGGGGGGTGGGGGGGGGGAGGAGACAATAAAAAGCACTTCTACGGTTCCACCTCAACAAGGCGGGGATAAACCGTAACCAACATGTGTTGTGGCCTAAGTTTTTCGGATTAAATCTCGTTGTTCATTTTATTTCATTTATTTTATTTGCTCGTATTTGTTCTTATTTTCTAAATTTGGTTGGTGTATCGATTTCCTTGATAATGACCATGGAGATTTGGCCAAAACGTTGTAATAAAAATAAATAGACTAACGTAGATTCACCCGAAAAAAACATGTACAACATATAAATATATAAATGGTGGTTGCTCATTGCGTAATAAGGAAAAGGCAAACATTAACCTTGCCTGTGTATTTAAGGCTTCTTGCTTCGGTGGCCAATCTTCGGCCTAAGTTAATAAGAAAAGCTAAAGAAGAAGTTTAACTTGAACTTAAGTGATAGAGACCTCGTATACACTCAATAAGCGAAATGACGCTCAAAGGAACTTCGTCTTGGTTATTCTGAAAATGCCATAATTTTCACACCACGGCTTGGACAATGCTTAGTAGCCTGGCCTACAGTCTGTGTCGAGCGTTGTAAAAGTAACTCACTATTGTGGTGTGGGCTATATAGCATAAATATATAAGACGTAGGAGTTTGCATCGGTTTTTGAATCTATAGGCAACTCATTTCGCCCACTTACTTGCGGTTACTAATATAGCTACTTGTGAAGAATAACCCGGTACGTATTATAATGTCAAGTTGGACGGGCTTTAGTTAGGCCGATTCACAAATGAAATGAGACTTGCAATAAGAAACAGTAAAATAGTGAAATAACAAGCAACTGGTTGCTGGTTCACAACCGACGACTAGGCTATAGTTGTTTATTTCAGTAGTCAAAGCAGCGCCTTTTACTTGTGTACTTACTATCATTGACTATAACAGCAAAATATCCGGTGCCACTGTTTTTCTTTTGATTTCCGTAGTTGACCTTCTAGTATGGTATGATTGGTTCGTCATAAGGTGCATCATGGGAAGTTGAAATAAGAAACGGAATTGATTCATTTCTTATGACTATTTCAATCCACTGTTATGTTGTGATCGCAGTTCTGAACAATTAATTAAACAGAAGAACCTGTGAGGCGTAAAGTTACGATTTAATTTATTTTACCCTCGTAGGTCGCCCTTCCATTGTCTTCTCGCTCAATTTATCACATATAGAAATAAGTTATTATCTTTATAATTTTAAAATTAATGGAAATTAGCTTCTAGTTTATACGGAAACAGAAAATGACGGAAATATGATATTTCCCGGAAATAACTATATTGTGCTGTGTTGCTAGGAATATATCTAATATAGAAATCTGTCAGTGCCAGTGTCTAACTTGTTTGGACTAACTTGATATCTCCATGTAAACCACACTTCTGATTGGTGATTGCCAGGACAAAACAAGTTAGTCCCGACTTAAATCTTTAGCGGGTCGTCAAAATCTGGTCCTAAGTTATCGTCATAATCGCTTAGAGAAATGTTTAGACGTCCATAAATCATCTATTATGAGCCGTGTGGAGGGGAGAGAAGGGGAAGGGGGGGGGGTTGCATTGAGGTGATGAGTTGATGGGCATTCACTCCCACGCAATCAATCACACAAGATGCAAAGAGCTTAACACCAAGATAAGATGTTTGTATAATGAACCCAGAGCCGTTGTTCTGCTAATTGTGTGCACGAGTGTTCCTTGAATAGTCCGCCTACTGTTGAGCGGCGACGCATGCGGGTGGGGGGCGGAGGGCGTCACGGCGTCGGTCATATAGCGCGACGCACGCGGCCCATGGCCACAGGTCTCTACTCGTCTCTACACCGAGCAACATGTGGCTAGCCGCACAGAGCTCCACGCTAGGCGTCGTCCTACTTCTCAGCGTCGTGACGGCCCTCAGTACAGGTAGGCACATCCCTTGGGTCCGTCCGTACTCATAGTCGTCCCCTACCCCTAGTGTTAACCCAGCAACATGTGGCTACACAGCTCCACGCTAGGCGTCGCGACGGCCCTCAGTACAGGTAGGCACAACCCTTGGGTCCGTCCGTACTCATAGTCGCCCCCTACCCCTAGTGTTAACCCAGCAACATGGGGCTACACAGCTCCACGCTAGGCGTCGTGACGGCCGTCAGTACAGGTAGGCACAACCCTTGGGTCCGTCCGTATTCATAGTCGTCCCCTACCCCTAGTGTTAACCCAGCAACATGGGGCTACACAGCTCCACGCTAGGCGTCGTGACGGCCCTCAGTACAGGTAGGCACATCCCTTGGGTCCGTCCGTACTCATAGTCGTCCCCTACCCCTAGTGTTAACCCAGCAACATGTGGCTACACAGCTCCACGCTAGGCGTCGCGACGGCCCTCAGTACAGGTAGGCACAACCCTTGGGTCCGTCCGTACTCATAGTCGCCCCCTACCCCTAGTGTTAACCCAGCAACATGGGGCTACACAGCTCCACGCTAGGCGTCGTGACGGCCGTCAGTACAGGTAGGCACAACCCTTGGGTCCGTCCGTACTCATAGTCGCCCCCTACCCCTAGTGTTAACCCAGCAACATGGGGCTACACAGCTCCACGCTAGGCGTCGTGACGGCCCTCAGTACAGGTAGGCACAACCCTTGGGTCCGTCCGTATTCATAGTCGTCCCCTACCCCTAGTGTTAACCCAGCAACATGTGGCTACACAGCTCCACGCTAGGCGTCGTGACGGCCCTTAGTACAGGTAGGCACAACCCTTGGGTCCGTCCGTATTCATAGTCGTCCCCTACCCCTAGTGTTAACCCAGCAACATGGGGCTACACAGCTCCACGCTAGGCGTCGTGACGGCCCTCAGTACAGGTAGGCACAACCCTTGGGTCCGTCCGTATTCATAGTCGTCCCCTACCCCTAGTGTTAACCCAGCAACATGTGGCTACACAGCTCCACGCTAGGCGTCGTGACGGCCGTCAGTACAGGTAGGCACAACCCTTGGGTCCGTCCGTATTTATAGTCGTCCCCTACCCCTAGTGTTAACCCAGCAACATGTGGCTACACAGCTCCACGCTAGGCGTCGTGACCGCCGTCAGTACAGGTAGGCACAACCCTTGGGTCCGTCCGTATTTATAGTCGTCCCCTACCCCTAGTGTTAACCCAGCAACATGTGGCTACACAGCTCCACGCTAGGCGTCGTGACGGCCCTCAGTACAGGTAGGCACAACCCTTGGGTCCGTCCGTATTCATAGTCGTCCCCTACCCCTAGTGTTAACCCAGCAACATGGGGCTACACAGCTCCACGCTAGGCGTCGTGACGGCCCTCAGTACAGGTAGGCACAACCCTTGGGTCCGTCCGTATTCATAGTCGTCCCCTACCCCTAGTGTTAACCCAGCAACATGCGGCTACACAGATCCACGCTAGGCGTCGTGACGGCCCTCAGTACAGGTAGGCACAACCCTTGGGTCCGTCCGTACTCATAGTCGTCCCCTACCCCTAGTGTTAACCCAGCAACATGGGGCTACACAGCTCCACGCTAGGCGTCGTGACGGCCGTCAGTACAGGTAGGCACAACCCTTGGGTCCGTCCGTATTCATAGTCGCCCCCTACCCCTAGTGTTAACCCAGCAACATGGGGCTACACAGCTCCACGCTAGGCGTCGTGACGGCCGTCAGTACAGGTAGGCACAACCCTTGGGTCCGTCCGTATTCATAGTCGTCCCCTACCCCTAGTGTTAACCCAGCAACATGTGGCTACACAGCTCCACGCTAGGCGTCGTGACGGCCCTCAGTACAGGTAGGCACAACCCTTGGGTCCGTCCGTATTCATAGTCGTCCCCTACCCCTAGTGTTAACCCAGCAACATGGGGCTACACAGCTCCACGCTAGGCGTCGTGACGGCCGTCAGTACAGGTAGGCACAACCCTTGGGTCCGTCCGTATTCATAGTCGTCCCCTACCCCTAGTGTTAACCCAGCAACATGGGGTTACACAGCTCCACGCTAGGCGTCGTGACGGCCCTCAGTACAGGTAGGCACAACCCTTGGGTCCGTCCGTATTCATAGTCGTCCCCTACCCCTAGTGTTAACCCAGCAACATGGGGCTACACAGCTCCACGCTAGGCGTCGTGACGGCCGTCAGTACAGGTAGGCACAACCCTTGGGTCCGTCCGTATTCATAGTCGTCCCCTACCCCTAGTGTTAACCCAGCAACATGGGGCTACACAGCTCCACGCTAGGCGTCGTGACGGCCCTCAGTACAGGAAGCACAACCCTTGGGTCCGTCCGTATTCATAGTCGTCCCCTACCCCTAGTGTTAACCCAGCAACATGGGGCTACACAGCTCCACGCTAGGCGTCGTGACGGCCCTCAGTACAGGAAGCACAACCCTTGGGTCCGTCCGTATTCATAGTCGTCCCCTACCCCTAGTGTTAACCCAGCAACATGGGGCTACACAGCTCCACGCTAGGCGTCGTGACGGCCCTCAGTACAGGTAGGCACAACCCTTGGGTCCGTCCGTATTCATAGTCGTCCCCTACCCCTAGTGTTAACCCAGCAACATGGGGCTACACAGCTCCACGCTAGGCGTCGTGACGGCCGTCAGTACAGGTAGGCACAACCCTTGGGTCCGTCCGTATTCATAGTCGTCCCCCAACCCTAGTGTTAACCCAGCAACATGGGGCTACACAGCTCCACGCTAGGCGTCGTGACGGCCGTCAGTACAGGTAGGCACAACCCTTGGGTCCGTCCGTACTCATAGTCGTCCCCTACCCCTAGTGTTAGCCCAGCAACATGGGGCTACACAGCTCCACGCTAGGCGTCGTGACGGCCCTCAGTACAGGAAGCACAACCCTTGGGTCCGTCCGTATTCATAGTCGTCCCCTACCCCTAGTGTTAACCCAGCAACATGGGGCTACACAGCTCCACGCTAGGCGTCGTGACGGCCCTCAGTACAGGAAGCACAACCCTTGGGTCCGTCCGTATTCATAGTCGTCCCCTACCCCTAGTGTTAACCCAGCAACATGGGGCTACACAGCTCCACGCTAGGCGTCGTGACGGCCGTCAGTACAGGTAGGCACAACCCTTGGGTCCGTCCGTATTCATAGTCGTCCCCCACCCCTAGTGTTAACCCAGCAACATGGGGCTACACAGCTCCACGCTAGGCGTCGTGACGGCCCTCAGTACAGGTAGGCACAACCCTTGGGTCCGTCCGTATTCATAGTCGTCCCCTACCCCTAGTGTTAACCCAGCAACATGGGGCTACACAGCTCCACGCTAGGCGTCGTGACGGCCGTCAGTACAGGTAGGCACAACCCTTGGGTCCGTCCGTATTCATAGTCGTCCCCCACCCCTAGTGTTAACCCAGCAACATGGGGCTACACAGCTCCACGCTAGGCGTCGTGACGGCCCTCAGTACAGGTAGGCACAACCCTTGGGTCCGTCCGTATTCATAGTCGTCCCCCACCCCTAGTGTTAACCCAGCAACATGGGGCTACACAGCTCCACGCTAGGCGTCGTGACGGCCCTCAGTACAGGTAGGCACAACCCTTGGGTCCGTCCGTATTCATAGTCGTCCCCTACCCCTAGTGTTAACCCAGCAACATGGGGCTACACAGCTCCACGCTAGGCGTCGTGACGGCCGTCAGTACAGGTAGGCACAACCCTTGGGTCCGTCCGTATTCATAGTCGTCCCCCACCCCTAGTGTTAACCCAGCAACATGGGGCTACACAGCTCCACGCTAGGCGTCGTGACGGCCCTCAGTACAGGTAGGCACAACCCTTGGGTCCGTCCGTATTCATAGTCGTCCCCTACCCCTAGTGGTGACCGTTGTTAATTGCTATGGATTTGTTTTTTTCTATATGGGAAATACCATTCATGAAAGTGATACCTTGCAACAACGGGCGGGCGCCACTAGTGATAGGGGACATTATTGTCTTAAAAACACTCGTCTGATCATATTGCCGTTTTCAGTTTTCTAAAATATGCTTTACATCAAAAGTTTTACTTTGAAATTGAAACATTGTGCAAGATTATTTTGTTCTTATTTTTCACCCACCGGTATAGCGGCAATATTGCTGCTTGAATCCACTTCACGTCGAAATAAGTTTTGTAGAAATCACGTGATGGTGATCAACAATTTTTATTGCGGTTTAAGAACATACTTTGGTCGCTGCAGTCTAAAGTTTAGTTGTTAATTTCAGAGGGCAATGCTTCAATTTCAAAGTTAAGCTTTTGTATATGTTACGCATATTTTAGAAAACTGAAAGCGGTAATACGATACTTGTAGCTGTCAGCGCTGGCTTTTGCGGTTGGGGCGGAGGCCTTTAGCCTAGGCTAGGCCGCACCGAGGAACGTGGGTTTCAATCTTGCATAAGGAATGGGCTTCTTGTAACTGTCCTTACTTCATCTACCACCTCTCATCGTCTTGAATAGCACGTTTTAAATAACAGTTCAATCCAACAGCTCAATAACTCTTACCACATAAAATTAAAAAGTCATCCATAAATGACAATTTTATTAATAACAATCGGTTGATTTTTAATTATTGGTTTCATTTTCTTGTCGGTTGTAGCCTATGTAACAGCAATAATTCTAATTGTTGTGGTATTTCGGAAATCAAGTCAGGCGAGCGGCTGCAAGTTGAATATTTTGGACCACCATCAATTCTGAAGTATTCGGAAGCTCTGATTTGTGAATATGCAGCAAGATACAGTCTTGATTGAACATAATGACGATTTTCTTTTCTAAGACAATAAGGGGGTGGGTACTTTGTGAAATGTGACTTTTGAAGAAATATAATGTTTCAATATTTCGAAATAGGAATTTTTTAAAGTCAAAATATAGTGGCGAAGCATTACAGAGACAAGGTATTATACATTAAAAGCACGTAGTGAATTTGTTAATCTGTGTTAAAAGCATGCAAGTTCATATATCTGGATTGAAGAAACATACAAAAAAGTTACTCAAATGAATTCAAAATGGGCGTAACCCCATCCAGGTGTGGTGCATATAAACGGGTAATTGGCTCCAAATTAAGCAATGCAAGTTGAATGTTCTTAGAGCCCAACATTAAATGAAGTTGAATTGTTTGAGTTCATAACTCTAAAACGTAATTAAAATCTTCTTCCAACTTACACTTTAAGTTTGTATTCATTTTATAATTAACACTAGCACCTTGTAGATATTGCAGACGATAGCGCAAACAATTATTGTACTTTTACAAAACTACCCTGCTCAGTCTTAAGAAATTGTAGTAATGATTGATAACATTAATAATTCGTTCATTTAAATGCAGGGTTGCAAGTTTAATTTTGTTGGTACCTTTCGGTTTTTATGAAACACAAATAAAATATGCCCTTGTTGAAAAACCAGCCAAGATGGCGCTCAGACTATCCAGTGGTGAAGCAGGAAAGTCTTAAAATTAAAAAGCAAGTGCAGCAGAACAAGTTTTTAAATCCCATAGTGAATCATAGACGGCAAAACTCGAAATTAACAGGGCTAAGCAAGTTGTGTCTGCTCTGCGGTGCCATAGCTGTCAGACGCGTCCCACCGTCCACGCTTCAGCCAAACACAATAAGCCGTTGTCAGCGTGCATGACTCGCATCAAAAGACAACTTTCCATGCTTTGATGATGATATTTTGCTTTGCGTCTTTGAAAGTTTTACTTTGAATGTACTACTAAAGTGTATTGGCTTTGGATTGTTCACAAAACTTAGGCTCAAATACGGAGATATCCTCTATAGTTTGGGCACGGGTTGTATTTGGTGAAGGATGAGGGGAAGAGGTATACCGCTTTACGCTCGAGGGAAGACTGACAGCTGAGAGATAAAGTTGATTATACTTATAAGCACAGGTGAATTGTTATGAGACAAATTATAGGACTATAAACTGTTCCTCGTCACAATTAAAATTAAAATGCAATATTTCGAATACTGATCATACTCTTCGACAGGCTATCACCAATCTATATTTGAATAATACCTGCTGACACTGACTGGTCGAGTGTAACTGTGTTGGAATTATTATTATTATGGTATTTTGCTCCTGGTACAATCGCTAAAAATTACAAGACTTTCAATGCCATTTCTATGCGTTACTTTTTATTGCGTAGAAACATAAATTAACCAATAGTATGCCTAACTCCAGTGCATCAATGGTATATCAAAAACAATAATGCAAACACATAGTTTAATACGTGGCAATTGTTCCGAATACAGAGCATATGTATTTGACTCCCTAATCTAATACGGGGCTGGGGCTATGAACGGAATTTTCCTCGCAATATTACGAAAGAAGAAACGAAAATGCATTTAAATAACAATATGCCTATAAGTAATTCAGCTATGCACATTTGAACCTATGTGTGGCCTGCCTGTCGTAAGAGGCAACATAAGATAACCGTATTGGTTGAATACTTTATTAAACACACCAAATAATAAACAAATACATGCGCTAACATAATGAACCGATTTACACTTGAACCAAGACTGATTATCTTCAGGAGGTTATTATGTTAATGTAACAAACAGCCCCACAGCAAACACTACATATTGTAGCGCGCGCCATGTTACAAAGGCTCCCATCACAAGTTAATCAACCGCCCACACTGTGACACTGTTTCACAACCTGTTGAGCAAACAATCCTTTTGCCAACTGATTGACTGAACCCGATTATGAGCTTTGGCTTTGTGTTGTGCATAGTTCGCAATGTTAAACCTCGCAAATTTAACGGTATTTTATTGATAACTTTAGAACGCATCAATTGGTTCTCTAAGATGGCCGACGACCGTAATTATAATCACATTGTGTTTCAATATACAAGAGTAACATTTGACCTGGGTTCACAACATAATATAGTGGCGACCTCTGCACATTCAGTCGGCCTCGGATGTAGGCCTAGTTCCTGCAATCACATAAAGCTAGACTTGCTCCCATACTTACCTCTCAAGGCGAGCGATGCGCCGTACGTACCAATTATAAGTTTGCTCCATTTTACAAGTCCATGAAACGAACTATTTGACTCAAAAACAAACTATCCAGTAAAGAATTTCTTTTTATCTGAATTTTTTTATTATTAGTACAAACAATTTATAGATATTTTGTTTCAAAACTTTTGTGACCACGTTAAAATGGCAATGTTGCAAATACTGGATTTTTTTTGAGGCTACTGTATCGCAGTATGTGTATGTGTTACTGTATGTGTTACTGTATCGCACTCAGTCGGTGGAACAAGAGGGAGTGGATTGAACACTTCTAAGATATCAATGTCGCACTTTAAACGAAACCACTCATTCGGTGATGTTTTATTTCTTATTTGAACGAGTGGTTTCGACAATATTGTTTGATTTGAATCCCATTTCACCACCAAGTTTGTTCGCGGAGCTTTTCATAGGAATTTGATCCAAGGCTTCGACTAAAGGGCTTTCAAGCTTGAAACATGCAGTTCATGTGGTTTCCACCAAGACATACATATATTTGGCGCCACTGTCTATATAGGGTGCATTCAGAAACCTCAAACATGCAATATACCATGTAATAGTTTCAAGAAATACCTTAATAGTAATAGCTTCGCTATTACTGCTACGGTATTTGGTTTCAAGCTTAAAACATGCAGTTTATGTGGTTTCCGTAAAGACAGACAGACATTTGGCGCCACTGTCTATATAGGGTGCATTCAGAAACCTCAACCATGCAATATAATATGTATAGTTTCAAGCTTAAAACATGCAGTTCATGTGGTTTCCGTAAAGACAGACATACACTTGGAGCAACTGTCTATATAGGGTGCATTCAGAAACCTCAACCATGCAATATTATACCATGTAATAGTTTCAAGAAATACCTTAATAGTAATAGCTTCGCTATTACTGCTACGGTATTTGGTTTCAAGCTTGAAACTTGCAGTTCATGTGGTTTCCACCAAGACAGACATACATTTGGCGCCACTGTATAGGGTGCATTCAGAAACCTCAACCAATGAGTTGATTCAAACACGCCAAAGCTGTAGGTGGGCCAAATATAGTGGACGAGGTATTGTAAAAATATAATGGTAGTGGTAATAATAAGTAGCTATTGTCTTCACTTCACGATAAAGCGAATCGCGCGCTGGGAGCAAAATATGTTTCGTTATTTGAATGAAATTTCTCCCCGATCGTACGTAGGCCTACACACATTATGTTCTTATACTTCGTCGCTATAGCCACCACTGTTGGTTAGTGCATAAACTACGTCAAGCTAATTACGCAGCAATCAAGTGGTCAAGTCAAACATATCTCCCGCAGATTTAACCTTAAAAGGGGTGCTTAAAAATGTTCTAAACAAAACATTGTTTTCTGGGCATTGACTAACCCTCAATATTACGTGTTTTACAAACACGGTACTCTGTCTTAACTTTGAACTGACGTTTTTGAAGATTCACATTATTTTGTATATTACGAAATTGGTAAAACTGTTATCTTAGATGTTGAATCGAATTATTTCGTGTACCGAATGCCGGTTTTCCACTCTTAATCGCATAAAAACAAGTGATATCGAACACAATATAAAACCAATTTGAACTTCAAACTCTTATCATGCCTACTAAAGTCAGAAAAAGTATCGTCAATGTAAAACGTAATATTAAGGGTATATTATGCTTATTCAAATTGTTTTTTTTTACATTTTATTATAGACTCCTTACAAGACCCACTCGCAGTCTCTCTTCATTGATATTAAGGAAACAGTAATAGCGGAATAAATATTGTCTTTGCGCGGTAAACAGCTCGGGACTTCCACGAAACGCCATGTTTGCCCTCTGCTCTGATGCCCTAAGTCGCCTCGCCATGTTTGCACAGTGCGTTGAATGCTGAGCTGAGCTACCTCTATCGATGTTGCCAACGTGTTTTCACGCGATTAAACAAGATATAATTGTATAAAAATGTGTGTGTCCCCTTACAACAATTAGCACATCATGTATGTCACTTACGGAGGTCGGCTTTTTGAGCTAGCATAAATGTGATTCTTGGTCTCTGTGTAGAAAACCTACACGAGTTTGACAGTATAACGTTCATTTGACTAAAAAGATATGCCTATACAATATACATACTTGAGATTGAGGAAAATTGTGTATACCAATTTTAGGGGGGGGGGGGGGGGGGCGTTTCTTTGACTCCGTTCTCCATGGCAGCGCTTTTGAAACGGCCAAATCAGATAAGAAACGAAACGAAAGACAAGAGAGAACCAGTCAACGCCCACTTTTACCCCTTCCCCTGCATGCCCCGCATATACCAATGTCTTTGGCAGCTCCCGATGAACACCGCCGGTTAGATCGTATCTTCTTTGCGGGGTAAACTCACCGCTTCCTCGAAACGCAGTGTTTGCAAACCGTATTTGCACAGAGAGATTTGCGTGGGCCTCGCAATTAGTATTACATCATTCTACGTCCAAGCATTATATAGAACAAAAGCTTTTAAACAAACACAACCCTACGTTCCTGTTAATGTCAGTGAGTGCATACGAGGCGAAGTAAGGCTGGCATTAGGAGTAAGGGAAGGCCTACATCTGTCAACGACTTCCACTTGCATTCAATATGTTTTCCGGGGAGTTTTTGTATGAAATTGCGCTTCCCTTCATGTATCCTACTGTGAGGGCCCAAGCGCAAACACTACTCACGTGGTTTACCGGATATCACCATTCCAAAAGATAGAGACAATCTAACGTTTCGCCCATATTGCAATGAGATTCTTCAGGGAAAACTTTCATTCAGAATTGCCGGTAGCGGGTAACGAATCGGCTACCTCCCGAATAAGAGCCGCATGCAGGGCTTAATTTGTGATTGAAAATGAACTGGAACGCATATTTTGTTCGTCAAATATAATTTGGCACCAACCCCTCCCACATTTACACATTGTGAACACAGATAATATGTAATTATCATTTAGTTATTTGTTTAGTGTCAGTGGTCAGTCAGAAGGTTATTGCCTATGTATTTGGGTATGGCTACCTAGGGGTAATTCATAAACTTGAATAACTTGCATTCATACCAACAAATAAAAAAATATATTTGTGAAATTTTCATAGATACGAATTAATTCACGATTTCACGAGTTTTCAAGGAGTAATTCCTACGTTACGAAATAATACCAGAACGCGCGTTCTGGTTTCGGAAAAGGAATAGGAACTGCGTTCCGGTGCGTTCCGGCTCAAATTAACCCCTGGCCGTATGTCTAGCAGCTGCGACTAGTTGCGACTGTGTTGCAGACACGAGCTGTGCGGTTGTCTGCTGGCTGTAATGCATTGACTAATACGATTTGCCGACGTGCGCCACGTAATGTCATCCGTAATGTTATTCCAGCAGCTAGCCGAGTGTGTAATGTAACATGGGGTGATATTCCGTGGGTTGGTACGACTTCTGCTCGTGTCTAATGGTGCGTTACAGAGATCTTAACGGTATTATATGCTAACTGTGTCCAAGTATTAACCACTGACTTCGTAAACATAATAATATAATTATGAACGCCATAGTCAAATGCAAAATAAAACGACGAAAGAAAGGAATAAAAGAAGAATGAAAAACACCAACCAGCGTGAAACTGTTTGGCCTAATCAATCCGACGTTTTGCAAGTTAAGTTTTTTTTTTAATATAATTAACTCGAGATTTTTCGACTCTTCAAGGGCAAACTTACTTAAAAATCGACCATACCAAACAACGAACCATAGTATGGTTTACCATGGTTTATGTTTAACTATAATCGCCATAATATGGCGATACCATCTGATCTGATCTCCCAATTCAAAATGTCTTCTAAATGGTTCGCGACCCACCGCTGTCCATTGGGGTCTTGAGTTACTTCCATGTCATGGGGGCAGTGGCGTAGCTATCGGGTGGCAGAGGGTGCAGTTGCAGTTCTCTCCAACAGCCAACTACATGTTTGTCCCATTAATCTATGTATGGTTTTAACCTGATGACAATTTTCTATTGTTGCAAAATTATTGAGGCTACCAATTTACAATTATTTCGCTCTCATTGGGCAAGAAAAATTTGGTATTAGACTTGACAGTTCAACATGCAAGAACTGACAGGCGAAAAGAGTTTCAACTAAGGAAAAATGTGAAGCTTGTATCA
This sequence comes from Isoperla grammatica, assembly GCA_945910005.1. Classification (NCBI taxonomy): domain Eukaryota; kingdom Metazoa; phylum Arthropoda; class Insecta; order Plecoptera; family Perlodidae; genus Isoperla; species Isoperla grammatica. The sequence continues at coordinate 45,573,989 of OX246738.1, read as the reverse complement.
ATAGGGAAACAAAATATAGTAATCCCCCTATTCAATTCCACAGAAACGACTCAGAGAGTAATCGTTGCTTGACTGCACTTACAAACGAATTTGGCTGTTTTTTACTGTAAATAGTTATCCAATTAGCTTTTCTTGGAATTGAATAAATAAGTGACAAACAGACGGATTTGCCATAGTCAGGAAAAAATATTTGGACTGATGGCTTCTCTTATAGGAGAGGGTTGGTCATCAATTCAGTATTCGTTGCTCCCTCATTGGGTGTGGGCGCGTGTGTGAAGTGAACTCTGAGTGACCCCGTTCCTCTTAGTGCTTTTACTGCGGTTAGTTCTACATATTTTAAAAACTAATATTTGTTGCGTTATTGTGTACGATTGTGTCGTGTGGTTTGAGTTATTGAAATATAGTAGGCCTATTAGGCCTATATACAGAATGAACGTGTATAAACATGAAAGTGGCGCCATGAAAAGGGAGAAAAAAAAAGAAAGTGATAAACGAATCAAACAGCTACCAAAACTTGACACATTCTTTCAAGTACGTACTAGTCGTCCATCAGGTAGTGCAACCGTACCAAACCGTAAGTAAAGATACAACAGACTCAATAGCTGTAGCCGATCCTCAAGATAATCAAGAGCAACAGCAACTTTTAGTTGAAGAGTTACACAATGATGATTTACCGGTACAGGAACCTACTGATATCCCTGAGCAGACCAATACTAGCTACTCTACCGACAACGCCAACTTTAATAAATTAACGTCTCAAGATAAACGATTCATTATCTCTTTAGGACCATGCAAACCATGCGGCCCATTCCCGCGAGATAAAATGAGCGGTTAAGCGGTAGTTATCTTGTGTATGTGTTTTGTGCGTATAAACAAAAAATGGGGGGGGGCGTCGTGTCCAGTTTGCACCCGGGCCCGTAAAGACGTAGCTACGCCACTGCATGGGGGCTAATGCTATGGAGCCTTTTCTACCGTCTCATTGTCTAGGACGGACAAACTCAACGTTCACATTAGTTTACAGTGTTGTCATGTGGTAGATATGAACCACGCGTCTGGCACGGGAGGATGCAAAGCCAGACATAATATTCATGGCCGCTCATTTTGCCCTAGTTCGCTCGATTGTCGGCAGGTGCAGTTCCGTCGCTACACGTGCGCCCGGCAACAGGTGGTTATAACCATTGCTACACTGTATATTGTACCTTACGGATGCTTTCGTCACAGGCGAGGGGATCGTAGCCAGTCAGTGATCGGTATTTCTGCGGGGTTGTCTCGGGCGGTGCGCTGGTTGGCTACGAGTGCTTCGCCTGTGAGGAAAGCATGTGTAAGGTAGTCCTGGTTCATGGAGTTGTGTAATCTATGGCTGCAAATAAATACAATACAATACAATATCATAAATCCATAAATCCATGCTTGATCAAGTATACACTGAGTGCAGCGCTCGTCTGGCGATGTGTGGTACTTCGGGAAGCATTATTGGCAAATCGTCGAGTTTTTTTTACTGGTTGCCAATGCCAATGCCTAGATGTTTTGGAGACAGTCAAAAAAGCGAACAAATATATATTCGGTATAATATATTCTGTAAATTTCATAATATTTATTTTGATTTTTTTCCTCGCTAGAATGATTCAATATAATTAAATAATAAGTATTCTGTAAATTTGGTAAAATGTATTATATTTTCATCGCTTTTCCGGCTTTCCCCACATTATTAATTATAACAACGTAGGTTCAACAGTCCTATATATAACATCTACACCTTTGCCCCCCCCCCCCCCTCCCCCCCCCCCCCCGAAAGTTTAATGTATTTTGATATCAGGCGTAGGACGCCCCCGGTGTTGTGTAACTTATCTGATTCGGCAGAACAAAATAATCGTTTTGGAAACGCCTTCAATACTGCTTCATATGCGTGGGTTTCGCCCTTGTAAGGTTCACTCTCCTCAAGTTACTTCATCACAACTTCCAAGGGAGGAATCCTGTCGCATGCATAGATACGTGACTCTCGGATATCGGTCTACTCATCAACTCAGCAGCTTCCAAACTGCGAACTAGTTCATCGCGCTACTACGGTTAGCTTTGCGTCAATATGAGGCGGTTCGTTTTCAAGGGTACTTGAGCGAAATAAAGCGAGCTGTTCCGTATTTTCTAACGACAACAAAATTAATAATGAAGAATATTATATTTTAGTGATATTATACCCTTGAACCGCTCAGTTACGAAAACATATTGCGTTATTTCATCTAAATCAATCGAACTAATGAATATATAAAACATAAATGTGTTAATTATATATTAAATTTGCACTGGTAGGGGTTGGTTCTGTCGCAAATACAGAATCAATCAATCAGTCAACCAATCAATCAACTTAATCACATTTTTATTTTCCAAATAGATAATATTACATGTTTCAAAATTGTTAACGCTTCATCCTTCAGTATTTATTTTTAAAATGTATTTGATATTATAACAAAAACAGCTTAAGTAGCCGGTTCGCTCGTTTAGTTCCTATAAAAATGCCATTTGGGCTGCATTTGGGCTGTGTCTGCGCTCAGCATAAGCTTTACAGCACAATATGACACTTTGCAGCTCCCACAAAAAAATTTGGTGGGCACGCCACCTTTTCCCGTACACATTAAAAACTAACAATACGATGCGAAATGGAAGTATTCACCTTACTGGTTATCGAGCCCAGCTCCTCCGGCTCTAAGTACTGGTGCGGTTTCGTATTATCATGCTATTAATGGTGTGGCCGGACACGCATGGAGAGATATAGTGGTTGCGGGGGAGGGTCGCGGTTTATCGGGGGGGTCAGCAACGCTCAACACGTCATTGTCCCCCCTGTGACGCCATCACTTCTGTAACTCCAATAACCCTCATCGCACAACTCAGTCGCCGTGACTCGAGCATTCTTCATTCGATTCTATTTGAAATCTAAAAGTAAAAATCCAATAAACTCTGAAGATATCGTTTGGTTTGTGTGTTGAAGAACCAACGTATCGTAAATACTAACCGTATTATCTGGCTTTGAGTTGGGACGAGAGTGGGCCACATATCAGCGGCAAACATCCAATAAGGGTGGTGTATTGAGTTGCACCCCAAATGGACCTAAAGGTTCCCTCAGGGCGTAGGAGTATTGGGATGAAATGGTGCGTCCTTTCTTCCCGGAGATACAGATTTATATCTTTGCGGGGCTGAGTGGGCGTTGATTCGATTCGGTCCAGTCCATGAGATATGATTTTTCAATACTTATCTAAATATTATTCTTTAAGCAAAAAAAAAAAAATGAAGACAATCAATTGAAAATGTGTTTGTATGTTTAATGTTTATTCCATAAGAAATAAATTAATTAATTAATTAATTACGATAAAATAGCGTGGATAAATAATTTATGTCTGAGAAGTGCAAATGTAGTTCTAATTGCATTACAATTACAATTTACAACAAACACTCAACGCATATTCAGATTAGTTCAGATAATTGATTAGTCAACACAAGTGAACGGTGTCTTGGAGATCAACAAAGAGTTATCATTGCTTTTTGGCACAAGTGTGTTCACAGAATCACAATTATTTTTTGGAATTTGGAATGAATCTGAAACTGAGTCGAGTGTTTGTTGCATTCTGGAATTCGGTTCGGCTATACATATTAAATTTTGTACGGTAAAATGCCATATCATAAATCATACAATCAACAAATATGTATTTAAATATTTAAAAAAAACATGTATCGCGAAAATTTACGTCGAGATATATATATATATAATATTAACTATTTTGGTGTGTATACAATTGTGTAGATAAATTTTAAATGGTTCATAATATCATCCTTCAAAGATACGTACAGGTGAGGGTTCGTTCTAGACATGAAATAACTCTTTTATTCTAAAGCCTCTAAATCAATTCGTTGTCAGTTTTTCACATCTCTAGAGTTTTTACTGTGGGAAGGGAGAGGGAGGGACCCTTGCTTGACGAGTGGGCAGAAAGGTGTTTGGGGTGGATCTCCAAAGACGCCATAGGATTTATTTTTTACATTTTGTATCGGCAATCTGATTCAACAATCATCAAAGCGTCTTTTATTGCGTATTTTTGTACTCTTACTCTTCCCACGTAAACCAACGCAGTATTCTGAGAATAGCAACACAAAACCTCCTTTGTTGCACACCACACAGTTGATAAACTGGAAGGAGAAACGCACGAAATAAGCTTTGAACTTACCTGAAAGTGTTCTCTGTATTCGAACTGTCTTCGTTTGGATGTTTCTGACTTCTGACGGTGTCACTGTCGCCTTGAAACCTCACAGCCTGGTGACTAATTGTTTCTACCCTACGTCTGTTTGCGTGGAGGTTGACAGACAGAATGCCGCAGGTAGGCCTACTAGAAAGCCTAGATCACTACACTACACTAAACTCAAGGTCAAGTCCCAAGTTGGGAGTTCGACGAGCCTCCGTTAGGCGGAGATCAAGTAGACCTTGCACTAAACTATGCCCGCTGCCGATGAGAAAAACGTTTTTTTATAATAGATGCTATAATTAGTGAACTATATTTTTTCAAAACCAATTTTTTTTTACTCAAAGAGAAATTTTCATGCCTACTTTCTGCCAGTGTATGTATTGTATTTTTTTTAAATTGTTGTGCATAAAATGTCCATTCGCTTGATTTCAATTTTCCTTCTATGATGGCACGGTTATTGAAAGTGTAAGATAGAGCACCCCAAACACAAGTTGTTGAAGGTGGGGAAATAATAAATAGATGCTACAAAATGCCTGGTATTCAAAATAAAAGTGCTAAATATTTAAAATAAAAATGCCTCCATAAGTAATAAGCTGGAGCCAGGGAGGGAGGGGGGGGGGGGGGTCCCTAGGAGGCACACACTCGTATTAACGTCGTATCTGCCGTTATGAAAAAATTGTGTTCATGCTACATGCTACAAAACGTTGAAACATTTTTATTGTGTTCTGTTTCTTTTTTTGATACGAAGAAGGAACTAGATATAAAGATGTATTGCCTTTGAGTTTGTTAACTCAATGGTATTACCACTACTAGAGAAAACGGGAATGAGAGGACCTCATTTGTTGACCTCTAACGACCGACAGCGTCAGCACTGGAGCAACTCCACCCCGGGCGAACACGGGGTTGTTGTATTGAGGGAGGAGAATATAGAGAAGAGTAAATAGAACGATGCTACAACAGCGGAGGCGAACGAAACAACTCTACTGCAGACTGTATTTACGGTTTTGTTTCCTATCAGCTGTCCTCACTTTTTATAGATAATTACTGAGTAAACAGTAAAACAAAATGACCATTCGGATTCATTAACGCTTTTAATTCCACCTTTTTCAGCGCGTCCTGATTTGATTTTAATGGTCGCAAAAGAACAACGCTTGCTATTTTTCCCGCCCGCACCTGTTACGCGCGACGCTAGCGCTGTGGGTGGCGGAGCTGCGAACCCTTCGAGAGGGGCGCGTTTCCAATTACAAACAGAGTTTTAATTACGTCGGAGGAGTACGTTCGTTTATTCCTCTCTCGCCCATCCATCTGTCACCGGTGACAGTGACAAAAAGATCGCTTATAGTTTCTTCTCATTACTCGTTTTTCATGACCAATTAGCCACAAATTAGGAAATGTAATAAGCTTCAGTGGTCGCGCACTCAATCAATATGACACCAACCTGTTTGCCAGAGAGCAACATGATTAGTACGATTGAACATGATTGGCCAAGGTACAATCGCTTTCCGCCAATAGATGTGACGAGTTTTTGTAGCAAGTGAAGCAATTAGTTTATAGAATGGGACGTGGGAAGTTCGACGAATCTCAAATTAGGTGGTTACCATAAAAATTATGAGAATTTGAAGTTTTGTATGTATTTGTTATCTACGTAGAATGATGTACATAATATAGATATAATCAAGGTATTCGGATAATATTTCAATAATATATCAAGTTGGCTGATTCTATTTAATCTAAAAACAGTACACTGCACATATTTTCCACTTTCCAACGCACTATAACGACTATCTTGTTAGAAATCGTTGCTTTTTTCAATTTTTTGAGATACGGGCCACCACCGTTTAAGATATTCTTTATTTATGCTCGGTGTTTTGACCATTATTGGCATTATCCTCAACTCAAAACAAGCTCGCATGTCGGAAATAAAGTTATCCTGAAGAAAAACAGAAATATAGTTTTATTGCATTTACAAATTTAACATTGTACTGGTTGTAATAACTAAACATTATTCACTGAATCACTGAAGCTTATTAAACAAACTGGAAAACAAACAAATTATGTTAAATACTTTTTTACGTCTTTGAAATTTAAAAAATAAATACAGAAAGATGAATTATGATCTACACAAAACGGTGGTGGCCGAAGCTATACTTTGTTGCAGACCTTATTCCCATCCTTTTCCCTTGGGTCAGCTAAGATCGGTAACACAGCTTAGTCGTATAAGACTAAACTGTTTTACCGATCTTGGGGTCGGGGTTCAGCTATGCCAGTGCCTCATATTGCGAACGTAGGAGGTAAAGCCAACGTGGAGCTCGGCCAACCAACTATTATATAGATACCGAGAATTAGATTTCAGTCCGAAGCAGAAGACAATTGGATTGCGAGTCAATTTGTGCTGCAGCGGGTATAGAGGGCACTTCAATGACCGCACACGGGGGGCTTTTAGACGAGCTGTGACGTCATAGACGGACGCAGGGATCAACCCCCGTGGTTCACCCCCCCCCCCCCCACTCTATCTGTTGACACGCGCGCTAGACTCATTTGGATACTTGGGCGTTCGTTCAAAGGCAATTTATTTCAAGGTGGCGACATAAGGGGAGATCGCCGGCTATGCAGACTACACTAATACGGTGCACGTCTTCCGGGTTATCATTTGTTGGCACCGGCATCGCCCGCCCCCGTGGAGGGGGGGGGGGGGGGGGAGGCGCCCCCTGGCCGCGACAAACGAGTGGGTTTTGATACTTCTCAATCAGAGGCTACGTTCTGGATATACAAATATTTTCACTTAGTTCTACTTGTCTTTAATACTATATAGACAAATTAGTTACTGATCAATGTTGTTTTTAGAATGATAACGCTATATAGGCTGTTTCTAGACAAAAGAGCCGGGAAGATTAAATGTGACCTATAGAAATTAAAATCAAATATTGTAGCCTAGGCTGTGTTGATATTTTACTATATTTTAACTTTATCTGTTTGCATAACAACATAAATAATTAACGCATATTCGCTTGTTAGAGCCGTATTCTAAGTGCCAAAATATACCCTCCCCTCAAAACCCTCCCCTAACAAGTGTGTTGGTGGAGGCGCCAGGTATACAATAACAGCAACAAGAACATCTCCCCTTGTGGGAAGTACAAAGAGGGTGGGGGGGGGGGGGGGGGGGACAAAAGGGATAAGTTAACTGTAAGCCTACTGTTGATGTCATATACAAGAGAACCCACAATTCTATCAATTCTGGCGCTTTGCGATCCCCTTCAGAAGAGATTATGACGGATTAACTGCTGAAGTCAATTAACCACCCACTTACCCCACCACAACGCTAAACAGAGCTTCAGCTTATTACAAGGTAATAACTAATACCTTCATACACAGATATACATCAGAAGTAAGATGGATGCAATCATGCAACAACCTGTTTATTGGTTAAAAAACTTCTCCCCTTGAGAGTGTGTCCTCAAAGTATACTAGATAGAAGTGGTAACAAAATGATTTATTATGAAAAGCCTGGGGTCACAGATAAGGGATTTAGTTGTCTGTGCTGGGGTCATTATACCACGGACAACAGTGTAAAGGCAAGGTCTACTGGATTTACTCTTATTAAAGGTCCGACGATCCCCTGGCGGAGGTGTTCGACGAGCGGCCCCAGGGGATTTACGGACCTTGGCTGATTCTCATTGGCCTCGGTGGCTCAATCGTTAAAGATGACTTTCCAACCGGAAATATTTCCATTTTGGATTGTCGTAGTTGTGACAACCAATACTGGATCGCTACAGGATTTGCTGTTACCGTTTTTGGTTCAAAGTTGGAATTGACCTCCCTAGAGGGGAAACTTCTTTATCGGCTCTGGGGGTCGCGGTGTGAGGGGGTGTGTTAGTCACAGCTTGGTATATATGCACGTGACACCAGCGGTGCGTTCTCCTGTCTAGGTGTGGGCGGCGGCGACGAAGAGATGAGCTTGGATGAGCTGTTTGGCGACCATGATGGATCCATGATGGCGCGCGACCGACGCGATCCTAGTGTCGACCGGTGGACGCTAGGGCTGGGTAAGAGAGCGGCCCACTTCTCGCCTTACGTTAGTGTTGGTGCGTATTTCAAGTCCTCCCTCCGTCTAGGCTCTGCATGGTACTATTGTTGTCCCTTCCATGTCCATCACCTATATAGCTGCTGACGTCATCGATGTAAGTGACACAAAATGGCGTCTCGAGCGTTTTATCATTTCCATCACCTATATACGATGACGTCATCGGTGGAAGTGACACAAAATGGCGTCTCGAGCGTTTTATCATTTCCATCATCTATATTTGATGACGTCATCGGTGGAAGTGACACAAAATGGCGTCTCGAGCGTTTTATCATTTCCATCACCTATATCTGATGACGTCATTGGTGGAAGTGACACAAAATGGCGTCTCGAGCGTTTTATCATTTCCAACACCTATACAGCTGCTTACGTCATCGGTGGAAGTGACACAAAATGGCGTCTCGAGGATTTTATCCAAAACCAAATAAATTTCAAATTTTCGAATTTCTTATTAGTAGGTCTATTAAAACAATAAAATTATCTCCTCCCTCCCACCCTACACCAACAAAAGAGGAATATAAATTATTAAAATAAAGAAAATCAGAATAATAGAATCTATTTTTACCCGGCACCTCCACCAAATATTAAAATTTCAAATATTTGGAAACCTACATCAGAGTCGATAAAGAAGTTTGCATGTTGGGAGAACTTCTTTGTTGGTTGGTTATTTTCTATGTATGGGTACCCATACACTGTAAGTCGTAATTCTTTCCCATGTACACGACAACTAAAAAGAAAATAAGAACTGCAGTACATTAGGAACACACATAAACAATTCGATACAACAAAAAAAAAAAAAAAAGACGGAAGTTTAAAAAAATCCCTAAAGTAAAGTAGATAAAATAAGTTTGACGCAACAATTGTGAATAGAAAGAACGAATACATATATAGAATAGGTCTACACGAAGGAAGCAATCTGTACATGTTTTAACTGAATGTAAAACATAGCGAGCCAGTTAACATAAATGAAATGCTCAGTGCACAATCTAATGAAATAATTGACGAGTGGTGATAGGCGGAGCTTGCGCCGAGTACTGTGTCACGTGACTAGCAGTTGGGAAAAGTCCCTACTGTCCGGACGGATCCACGCAAAACACATCCACACTTATCTCGTTCTAGCTGGTATAATATTCATTTTTAAGATATAACCTGGAAAACATATTTAGTTTACATACCAGTGGTCAATATAAAGGTTATTTCAAAATTATAGACGAAGTAGTTTACTTGTTATAACAATTCACGCTCTGAAGAGGATAAAATGAGCAAGGTGTGTTTTGTTTTTTCAACTTCAACTGGCGAAAAACTAATGATCGGATTTGGACGAGAGTTTCTTAAGAATACGTACCGATAATGTGAGACAATAAGCAAATAAACTTTCTAGATAGAAAATGCCCAAAACGAAAATTCATAGCATGCACTAATATGCAAGGTGCTTAGTTTAACGGTCAAAACCGCTACTTTTGAGGCCCAACCGCTACACCCTGCATAATATTATTGCATGCTATGAATTTTCGTTCTGAGCAATTTCTATCTAGATAGTTTATTTGCTTATTGTCTCACATTATTGGAACACATGCTAAAGAAACTCTCGTCAAAATCCGATCATTAGCTTTTCGCCAATTGAAGTTGAAAAAACAAAACACGCGTTGCTCATTTTATCCTCTTGATGCGCGAATTGTTATAACAAGTTAACTACTGGGTCTATAATTTTGAAATAACCTTTATATTGACCACTGGTATGTGAACTAAATACGCTTTTCTATAGGTTATACCTGAAAAGTGAATATTATAACAGCTAGAACGAGGTAAGTGTCGTACATTAAGCGCGTGAAAGCGTAATAGTTAGCGGATTTGTCCGAACTATGGGCGCCACGTTCCTTCGTGACGTCAGGGGGCGGGTAAATCAACACTCGTCAATTCAGGTGGAATTAAGTGCCAACCCCGAACCATAGAAGCGATACATGTCAAGCTTTGTGAACAGTTCACAAAATAGCAGAAAGATGTCCACCCTTTACAGTCAGCTGTAGTCTAGGTTAAGTGAACATTAATACGAAAGATGCAATGCATAAAATATTGCGCATAAAAGTAAAAGTGTGTGCGAGAGAGAGAGAGAGGAGGGATGAGGGCGAAAGCAGGAGGGGGGGGGGGTGGTCGTGGGGGGGGGGGGGGAGATGAAAGAACGTTTTAAATTTCCTAGAAAAATAATTTCGAAACGAGTTTTAAACGCATCGTATATGAAACAATTTTCAGAAGGGAAAAAACTGTAATCTTCCAGAGTCCTATCCTAAGTCCTATAGCGCGTCAACTTTTGATACTTTTAAATTTTAATGGGATACTGGGCAAAAGGTATAAAATATTGAGCAATACTGGAAGAGGGTGATAAAAGTGAGTTATATAGCCACGTGTAAAGTAGCTAGGCTCTTCTGCTGTCAAACAGATAACCCCATGTGCACAAGGTTGCAGATTATAGACAAGTCCGCCGCGCTTTTGACACCAATACTGTTGCATTCCGGTAACACTGGCAACACTGTAACCACCACACTATTCTGCGCGGACGTCTCGTTGTGATTAATTGGATACGCGATACATAAATGTACAAGGGGATAATTTGGAGACGGGTGTAATTTTCCCTTGTTTTAAGTTATTTATTGACTTGTATCCGGTTCTCGTTTGGAAGCTGTGGGTAGTGAACTTAGTTTCCTTGTTGCTTTGTTGGGTCTCTCGCAAACAACACATTATATATAATATGTAAACTAGTTTTAGTACTTGTAAACAACAAACAAAATATCAACCAGTCTACGGATCTAGCGAAAAACAAAAACTCATTACACATTCTGTAAGGGGATATAGGGGGATCTGTAAGCGTTCCAGTTAGCGCTGAAGGGATTTAAAAAATAAAAAACCGTTTTAAATCGACTTTCGGCGTTAAAATATACATAATATGTCAAGGTTCTCTCAATGCCCGTTGGTTTAACCCAAGATCCACTAAATCACCCCTATAGCAGCGTGGAGTTCGACGAGACCCCGCCAGGGGATTTAGTGGACCTTGGATGAATCCACAACGAAACTAACGTTAGGTTCCCATGCTTACGATTGTCTAACCCAATCCACTGCGTCGACGCAGATAAATTTAATTTTATTTAAGTTTTAACGCATCAAGTCATCAACGCACAGTAGACAATTGAAGCTATTTGCGAGATCGCAGTTGGAAAAACGCAAACATGGGGACACAACTTAATGACCTCCTTGAGTCTATCTGAAGCTTAAGGGTTGTGGAACTCCCAAGTCAGGTTGTCGCATGGGGTCTACACAGAAAACTCTACAACCACCATTTTATATCCCTCACATAAACGAAAGGGTTACTAGCCTCATAGACCAACATTTATTTTATTTATTTGTTCAATGTCTATTCTATTCAGTTATGAAACTAATTTTCAAATTGTTTGTTCACCCATCTGAATAACCTTTTTTTAACACGTGGAACGGTTTAGGGAGTTTTCGAGTAACCTTCTCCAGGCGTCGAGACTGTCCTTGTAATTATGTTGTCCGAGCTACAATGCGTACGACGCATGCGCGTAGTTTACAACGATGGTGCGACGACAGCAAATTTTCTTGACAAATTGGTCGTTAAAATAAAATGAAAAACACACGGTAAAATTCTCACACAAGAAACTTCGTAATCTCATTGGAGGGGAGATGCTTTTCATTTTTGTGACATCACAACGGGTGGAGAGGGGGGTGGGGGGTACACCCTTTGTTACTGACTCTAATATGTTGTGATATATTTTTAACGTCAATCGGATCAAGCTTTAATTAGTAAGAAGAAAACTGTTGATGAAGTGCTAAGTCTAAAACATATATATTTGTATATTATTTTATTGTATATTATTTTATTTTATTTTATTTCATTTCCTTCATTTTATTACTTCTGCGTGTCATTTGCGTGTATTTTTACGATTACGTTTTTAGGATATTCTTACAATTTGAACTGTTTGTTTGTTTGTTTGTTTGTTTGTTTGTTTGTTTGTTTGTTTGTTTGTTAAACCTTTTAGTGTGTTCTACCAATTTCACACCCTGTTTGCCACTTTCTGTTATTAGTTGGTACTTAGTTCTATAACTCTCGTTATCCTGTATAGTGTATACGGCTACAGAGGGCAATTTGTGCCCTACAAATTGGCCTTCCCGCTCTCGGGCGGTTAAATTTCAATAAATACATTACAATATGTGTCTCCCCTGTTGACGCCTACGCTGTACGCCTACATTGAGTGCCTACATTGAGTGCCGTGTGTTCGCAGGCGCTCTGAGCAACATGCAGCAGTTCTTCGACTCGCTCAAGTCGAACTTGGAGGGTTTCGACTCCCTACCCCAGGAGGAGAAACAAGCATTGTTGGGCCAGGCGATGGAGTTGGCAGGTAAGAGTCTGTCACTTACTCCGGGACATGAGTGGCTAAGAGCGGTGTGGGTTCCACTTCCATGTTTATCTTGCGTTCGGGTCAGTCGCCGTCATGAGCAAACAGACACTAGCATAGCGGCACACGGACATATTTTGACATTCGGTAACTAACGAAAATTAATTCGAAAAACAATAATAGAATAGAAATGTTCAATTGACACACTCCTCTACTATAATATGTACGCCTATGTATATGCTTACTGTGTATAGCATGTTTTTTAAAACAGGCTTTCCGACAATTTCGACCGTTGTGATCACGGGTTGGGATTCTAACTTTGAATATGTTGTATAATTTGGCGCCGAGATGGTTACTGCATATGTCACCTATCAAAATTAATGTTTGGAACTTAAAGTACACTTAAAAGTATTAATGTTGTTTTGTATTGTATATTTTTTTATAAAATTTTATTGAGGGTGTAACGATACTGTAAAGTTGGTAACAATATGCAAATTTAATTTTGTTTCTAGATGGCGGAACATAATAATGTTTGTTCTAGGCTACAATTAACCGTAAATGGTATTTAAAACAGTACACAGTAAATATCAGTACTAGAATAAGCTTTATTGGAACGTTTTCTGAA